>OZ020525.1:551817-628695 GCA_963971425.1 Bryoerythrophyllum caledonicum | reverse complement strand
TCAACAATGGAATTTAAAATGATTTGAGAACGATGTAGATCACAGCAAATTTTCTCTAATACTCAATTCGTTGACTTGATTACGTAATGATTCGGTGTAGATCTCCAATCTCAATTTACTCCACATCTCAGTCAATCACGAAACGCACAAATTTCTTAAGTCACATTTTTATTTCTCCAATAGTATCCTCTACACATATCATATCACTGTCACAAGAAGAAAACTAAAAACACTCAACCGATACTTGCAATCTCAAGAAGGAGCTCCTGCACTACACACAAAGAGACTGAATTCGAATTGGCATTTTTTTTCGACTTCTACTTCTTCAATTGGTCGGGGTAGTTACCACTGTTCATATCCATTGGAATTTGAATTCAACTTACTATCTTCCAATTACTAACAACCTATTTACATTGACTAATGCTAACCAATTTATAATTTGTTCAATCTAACCTAGAGATAACCAAAAAAGAAATTGAAAAACCTATTGACTTACTACATAGCCCCACTCTCATCTATTTGTGTCTCCGCAAACAAATCAATTTTTGTTGTTGTTCTTGGCTGCTCCAATTGGTTTCACTCCACTTCATGTGGCTCCTGGTATACCTAAGTTGGTTGCAGACTGTCCAATTGTGCCAGTTTTCCCTCCTATGATGACCTTGATCGTGGCACCATCTATCCATGAGAGTGGCAACTGCCACAGCCTCGTCTGGTCCTCATTAGCTGCGGCCTATTGGTTTATGAAGAAATTTCTTGTCATCCAGCATTATGTAGTGACCTGGAAAAAATTGGGTTAACAACATAAACTCCAATAGGCACACTTCCTCGTGCACATGTACAACAGCTTGGTATAAATCTACATATCTTGAGAATTCCGCGCTCCAAGCTTGAAGTCAATCAACATGTTGAATTGCTTGTACCAATAGGCAAATATGCAATAAAATATGGACCCTTGGAATCAAACCAGATCGTTATGGTGTTGGTGAAGTCCATAGAATTGAGTAAACGCAGCCACGCATTGCTTTACTGTAAACTGTCTCCCATCAGTAAACGCAATCCTCCTTTAACCCCTAAAGGACCAAGTGTCAAAAATGGGCTTTTTGAAAGTTCGGTCAGGTTCCCATGGTGTCAATTTCCAACATTCCTCTTTGAAATTTTTACTATAGAAAGGCATTACCAAGACCTCAGTGAAATTTTTTTTTTCCTAAATTCAACATTTGATGAAAAAGTTATACGGATTTGAATTTCAAATGGGGAGAGCGGGCACCTCGGGCACCTCCAAAAACTTTTGCTAGGGACACTCTATTGAATGTGAGATTTTCAATACTCGCAAGTAGTATTATTTCCATTCATATTGTCCCAAAAAAGTTCTTGTCTTTAGTGAAAAATAGCATACCAACCCAAGTCAAACATTTTCACACATTGTCACTCATTGTTGGGCAAGATACCAAAAAAACTTCTTCTTTTCCACATAAAACCTGGATATCTTTATATTTTTCACTTTTTATTTTTTCCACAACAATATCTGGTGCAAGCCTTCTTATTGATCATTCGGATTATCAATCGAAAACATATTAATTTCAACAAAAATTAAAGTGTGAATTGGCAAATTTTGAACAATTGCACAATTATTTTGAATATGCTACACTCGTCTTCTACCTCTAAAAATTGGTGTGTAAGGAACCAACATTTTGCTTAACAAAATGGTAATGGATTTAGACCTTGTGTAGAGCAAAAATTTGACACCAAGTGAAGTCATAGTCTGCTGATCCACTGAACGCAAGGAAAACAATGAACCATTTGCTTGACTTCAAACCCTATAATCTTTCAATCCGTCTCTCAAAGTTTATGAAATTCTGACGGTGACCTACTTAATAAGTCTTGATTGAGATACTACGGTCTAAAGTAGAAATAAATTCCAAATTCTATTAATGCACTAGAATCCAACAGTTTTGAAGCGTTTTCTGGGTAAAACTGTCACGGTTAAACACCACAATGCAGAGCTGGATTTCCAAAGGACCAATTTTAGGGATTTCATAGACTTATAATACAAGTCTCCCACATACCTGTACTTATACCAGTAACAGATAAAAAATAAATGACCAAGACAATCGACCAAAAATCAACTGCCGTAGACCCGGGGAGGCGCCACAACGGCCGCTATTCCGAAACAACCCTCTCCCCAGCAGCCTTGCAATCATGCTACAGTAACTCTGATGCTCTTTCTACACATAATGCGTGTGGGAAATTTAACTCCTATGGAAAACCCCTCGCCTATAGAACGTCCTTGTGTCGTCTCACTAACGTGGCTCCCCTAACGAGCCACATAAATGCAGTCTTTCATGTCGACCTACTTCGCCAAGCCCTTCCTACTGCTATGTGAACGTCACGCATCAAATTCCAATGCTTCCCGGAGCCACTGCTCCTCGTCCACCGGCCAGAAAACTCAGCCCGCCTGCCTCCCAAAAACAACATCCCTCACAGAAGCCCCGGGTTCCCGAATGGATTCTGGTATGCCGGCGGAGGTGCAGGCAGCGCCAACTGACCAGGCACCGGCTGCGGGCCTCCAGCCGCCCCATACGGGTACTGGCCGCCCGCGCCGCCGCCATACGGGCTTCCGAAGGGATTCACGGCACCCGGGGCCATTCCCATCTGCTGCTGCTGCAACATCGCCTGCTGTTGCTGCATCATCGCCATCTGCACGTTCGACGATGGCTGGTACTGCCCCGACGCCATGAACGGGTCTGTGTGCGCTTGCTGCGGCATCCCCGGCGCTTGAAACGGGTTCGGCGCTGCCGTGTTCATCCCCATGTTGTAGCTGTTCGGAACGGCTCCGTTGGGCCCGCGCTTTTGCAGTGCATCGTCGTACAAGCTGTCCAGTGTCAACTTGTCGAACCCTCCGGCCTGCTCACACATTTCCACACTTCACTGTTAGCCACACGTCTTCATCACAGTTGCCGACCACAGATCCACCGGAACAGGCCGCTGGAAATCCACACGAACCACTGCTACAAGTCCACACGAACCACTGCTACAAGTCGGCACCCCCTGCTACACTCCTCACACATCAGGTTCCGACCAATCCAGGTACCACGTTACCACATTTCTCTACATCTACAACAGCAGCATCATCCCAAACCATATCGCCGACCATCATTCTTTGAATCTCCAGGACGAACGCACATCCATGCTCGAACCCCCGGGATCCGTAATCATCATCAACATCATCACCATCCTCGTCATCATCCTCATCTCATACATCACTTGTCGCTAAATACTCACCAGTTTGCTATGGTTCGCAGCGGCAGTCGCAGAGTCCGTCGGGTTTGTCACCAGCGCCAGCTCCCAACCAGCAGGATCGTTGACATCGAACGTGGGCCCGTTCCCGTTTGCACTTTGACCTGCCGAACAACCACACAACTATCAACATCTCGCACGCCTGGATTCATACCACACTGGAAAACAAAGGTCCAGCTGCCAACTTCCATCGAAGAGAACAAAGACGATCCACTTCATGCTTCAGAACGTGTGACCCACCCTCTGGGATGATTGCCAGAGCCAATGCATTCGCATCCTCCAAAGCCGACGCATTCGGAAGATCCGCATCCAACCCCTGCACGGATCAAATCCAAACAGCTCAATCAGAAACAGTTACTGACCAAAGACCCACGATTCCTGTATCCAATCAATGACAAATTGTCACCGCGGCCCAAGAACTCCTAGTCCTACTAATCACGCCAACCCAATGCCAGAATCACCAAGACTAACAAGGTCTCCAACAGACAAGGCCATCCTGCATCCCCACACAACTCGTATCCGGTGCATTAAGCCTACCAAAAGATCTCCCACTGGCTCCACCGGAGCCGGCTCCGCTGGTGGTGGTGGTGGTGGCGTCTCCTCCACTGGCGGTGGGGCCTTCGGTGATGCATCCTGCTCCTCCTCGTCCTTGAACGATGGCATTGACTCATCCCGAGCACGAGGAGGACTCCTGTCTTCGTATTCCTGTCCATTTCCCCACAGTATTCATATTACGACATCAAGCATGGCAAAGCTACACACAACGAACCTAAACAGCAGCTCAACCCGACTTTCCACCACTTCATCACCCCGCCCACGTCTCTCTTCATCCACCCCAACGCACAGCCCCGCCACTCACCGGCTCGTTTTTCAACATCAGTGTCGCCCCTGCCCGCGGAGCTTCTTTCACGTAGTCCTCCATCGTCGTCAGGAAAGACTGGGGAGGCTGCACTCAAAACCAGTCACGGTCAGTACTCACCGCCCCAACTACGTGTCACTGTCAACTAGATAGCACATCACTGCCACCTAACTCGTGGAATCAACCAAGTCAGCATGCACCGTGCCCACAGAAACAACCACTTTACAGAACCCACCCACACCTCATCCCATACCTGCTCAAGCGTCGGGAACTGGAAGCTGCGAGCCAGGTCCAATCCCTTGCACACCTCATAGAAGTCTGACAATCTCTCCGCCTGCAACCACACCACAGCACAGAGTCAACACCCAACTTCAAACAAGGCAATCCCACGTTGTGCGTTATGCCCTCGTGCCGACGCACGTGTCTAGCGTGCTCATCACAACGTTTATAACCAGAATTAGGCTCAAGAAGTTAACCAAACCGGACTCACCTGTTGTCCGGCTCTCTTGTAAATCTCCAGCGCCTTGACTGCATCATGTCGTTGCATTTCAAAAAACTGCATACCCACCCAACAATCAGGATCGAGATCGTCTACGCCCATTGCTCGGTTCTCAAAAACTGCCAAAACCAAGAATAACACAACGCACCTTGTCGACCAGATTGATGATTCCATCGTTGATCGCCCTGTAAAGCTTGAAGCTCTCCTTCAGTACCTGCCCACGGAACAATAACGTGTCGCATCAGTAAAATTGACCCGCCCATGCACTGGTTATCCGACCGGTTCCGACACCGGACCACTTCACATACCAACTCGTCGAGTCACCCACGGCAACAAGGCCGCCCTCTAGAGTTCAGGCAAACTAGAAATTCAGCTCACGAAGCAGCCAACAGGATCGGATACCCACCAGACCCAGAGCAGCCTGAATCACATAGTTGCTAATTGCAGCTCCCTCAGGCTGCACATTCCAAAACACAACACATCAATTCCGTCCGCCCACGAATCACAACACATTACGCTCCAGACTATGTGATTATTCATCCATTATTCCTCTCGGTCGGCAAACCTCCATGATTATGCAATCATCCATGGACTCATAAGTTCAAAACCTCTGCTACCTGACAGCCCATCAGACGGTACAGCAGCTGTTGAAGAGCTGGCAAATGCTCCAATAATTCCACAGTGTCCAACTCCCTCGTCCTACTGTGTCCCTGTCACACAAACCCAAACGAATTCGATCAGAATGCAGAACTAAAAGACTGACGCCACCAACTCCAACATCCTGGCTCTCTCGAACCGCCGCTCATGGCAAACAACATCAACCGATCGTTGCCCATTCCAAGCTAGCACCAAGAGACGCACGGGTCATCAATTCCAGACTCCCCACACTCACGGATCTCCGCGCCTCACCAACAACGTCAAGAAACCGCTGCCTCTCCAATGCGTCAGACCAAGGAGCTTACCGTTGGACGCTCCGACTCCACATCGTACTTCAGAACGCGAAAGCACTCCAGCCGCTCCTCCAGGAACAAAGCATACGTCCGGACCCATGCTGAGTAATCCCAAGCTGCACGTGATCCATCCACAAGGGGAGTCACACACCAAATCACAGCAAACAAGACCACCGCAGGATTCAACGCATCACATGTGAACAAGGCCACAAGCTGAGACTAGTACCATGAGGACTCGAATCGTCCTTGAAATTCGAAAGATTCAGGATATGGCCCCTGTTGCGACCGTAATTGATCAGCTCCTCGCGAAACGTCGGATCCCCTTCCCTCAAAGTCCGGTGGATGACCATCATCGACTTCAGTGCAACCTGTCATAGAACACCCCATGCGCCACCGCACCTCAAAAACAAAAGTCACAAAACCCAAACAGACCACATATTGCGTCGTCCACTCAAACGGATCGTCTCTCTCTCTCTCTCTCTCTCTCTCTCTCTCTCTCTCTCTCTCTCTCTCTCTCTCTCTCTCTCTCTCTCTCTCTCTCTCTCTCTCTCTCTCTCTCTCTCTCTCTCTCTCTCTCTCTCTCTCTCTCTCTCTCTCTCTCTCTCTCTCTCTCTCTCTCTCTCTCTCTCTCTCTCTCTCTCTCTCTCTCTCTCTCTCTCTCTCTCTCTCTCTCTCTCTCTCTCTCTCTCTCTCTCTCTCTCTCTACGAAGCAACCGTCCCGGGCCATGTGTATGATCTCCAACAGTTCCCACGGAACCCCTCCACAAGGCGAAATCCAATCTCCACCCACGCATCCCCAAACCGTATTCAAATACCGCGCGCCCCCCCAACGGCAGTCAGATGCTCCCATTCCCTTCCCCATGGCCCACGGCAAAGATGCATTACCGTCCAATTGTGAGTCTTCGCAATTCGCCTTGCAAGAGCATGAATGCAGTATGCCACATCCGCTCTAGGCCTTGATGCAGAGGTGGCCAAGAAGATCACTGCCGGTCACACAAATCAACACAGATCAGTATCCGCCTCCTCGCAATTACCAAAGTACCGCACTACGGCAGTCCGACGTCAACTCCACACTGCCGCATCAGACACCAATTCGGAACGACACTCACTTCGAACATGCTTCTCCTTCGGAGGACACTCCACATGGTTCGTCGCCTTCACCACTGCGATGTCAAGCTCCTGCAATTTCCGACCAATTCACGCCGTCAGGACATCACTCCTCCCCCCCCCCTTTTCATCTCCAGTTTCACCTGTCCAGTTCTCTCCCACGTCAACCGCACCTACGCACCGAGCCCGCAATGCCACAGGCCGCGACTACTACGCCACACGATCCCCGAGCGGACTCCCTCACCCTCTCTCTCTTCCAAGTTCAGGATCCCGCTCCGCGTGCCCGCTATCAACTACTACCTCCCAACCCGCAGCAAATCGCCGCTGATCTACTCCGCTCCGCAACGCTCTGCAAGACACCAGCTCGCTACTCTCGAAATCCATACCCCGCTCAAAACTAGGGCACCGGAACGGGCAACGTCCATCGTTTCCACGATCTCAGCTCAAAGGCCCGCTAGCCATCTCAGCGCGACCCGCTGTCCATCGCCATAATGCCCCGACGCGATGGCCCTAGGGCACCGCAATCGCCGTGCCTGCCACTCGCGCAGATTCCCAAGATCCCACGGCTCTCGCCCGCGAGCCCTAATGGCACCACCTCCCACACAAAGCCAACCCTCCACTCCGCAACGCGTACAGCCACAGTCCGAGCGCCGCGCACACGTACCTTGTACGTGCTGTTAACCTTGGCCAGCCCGACCTTGGTGGAGTCCTTGATCGCACCGAGGGCCTTCCGCAGGCCCTGCTGCGACGCCATCCCAGTCCCGCGCGCCCCTGTCGCTGCCGCAATCCCCACGCGCCGCTCGCCTCCCTCGAGCCGAGACCACTACCGCTCCCCGATCGCGCCCCACGCCACCATGCCTCGCGCGCACGATCCGCCCCTCCCCTGCGCCACGCGCCGCGAGCTCGACTCCGATCCGCGCCCCCCGCCGTGCGCTTCACATCCCTGCACTCCTCAACCCGGCTCCCAGATCCCGCGTGCGGGCTCCCCCGAGGAGCTGCCCCGGATGCAACGGCGATGGGCGGTCGGACCTCGCAAAGGGGCTCCGCAACGAAACTCGCTCGCTCGCTCGCTCGCTCGTATGTAACCTCAACGTATCTGCACGCTCAATGAAAGCGTTCACTCCGCCTCGCTGCCCACGCTCCCCAATTATTCGGTCGCTGCTCCCGCCGGGGTTCGATGGCGGGATCGCTGCCTCGCTGGATTGCGGGCTGGGTGGTCTGGCCCGGGCTGGCGTGGCCTGCCAGGGTGGCCGGGTCGTGACGCCCCGCCTTCTCGCCGGTAATGTTCTGTTTTTGAAGATGTGTGGAGGCGGGGTGCCGCAGAGCCTGTACGCGTTTCGTAGAGTTGTGGGTATGTGGGGTCGTATTTTGTGGCCGTTGTGACAGCAGTCGAGGTTCTGTAATGGAAGTTTCCTCCGGCTGGCATCATGGTATCTTCTCCTGGATGATGATCAGCGCCATGTTGTCAAATCTTCGTTTGAAGTGGCTTTTGTCGGAGGTTGAGGTGTTGATATTGGCTTTGGACGAAGGAACCAGAATGTGGTGGATGGGACCGGTTTTCCGGGAGGTACTGTTCATTGAACTGTTGGTTTGTTTTGCACTATGGTTGAGGCACGCGATTCGGATCACTTAACCCCTAAACGCTCAAGTGTACTTGGGACGTACGTTTTGGATTCTGGGCATGTACCTTTGAGTGGAAAAAATACTCCTATTCTTATGAAAATTTTACACTACTTTGTCCTTGATGAAATCTATATGGGGAATTTTTCAAATATGATTTTGGACTTTTCGTTCAAAAGTTATTAGCCTTCAAAGGTCAAAATGGGGAGTCTGGACTACAGGGGCAGCCATGTCAACCAATGCAATTTGAGGAGAAAAATGGGGCAGAATTTTGGGACGGAAAGGGTGAGGAAAGGAGTCCAGACTTCTACGCATGAAGTCCAAGTAGAAAAAACTTTGAAAATTAGTAAAAGATTTGTTTAAATAATTTTTAAAAAACAGCAAATGACCAGTCGTCGGCTGGCCTACCAGCGCCAGAAGCAGCCCCGCGAAAACAAAAAAAAAACTTGTTTTTTTTTCCCCGTCCAACTGCGAGGGTGGTCAACAACGGGACAAATTGGCCACCCAATTTCAAGCATTGCCCTTTCCCATCTTTATTTATTCCATATATTCATGAAAATTATGGATTTTACTAATTTCAGTCGTTTCTTTTTCTAAAATTAGTGAAAAAATAAAATGAAAGTTTCCACCATTGGGATTCTCAAATGCAACAACTTGTATGAAACAAACAATTTCATATCACTTATGTAGTAATTGTCATCATTTTGTACCCCCTTTCATTGAAGTGTATATTTCTACATCTATTACCCCTCGAATTGACCTCAAATTTTGCACACAAATAGCTAACAACATATAAGTCATATTGGTAAAAGATTTGATCACATTTCAATGTAAAAACTAGAAGATATGCCTAGTCAAAGTAGGCTGATCTTGCCGGGCAAGGGGGGAAAAATACTTTTCTTTGCACTTCAAACGCTATAATCTTCACATCCGTGCAGTGGATTGCAACCAATTTTTTGTAGTAAGTTCATATACGTGTCTTTTTCAATATTGTACGATCAAAAGTCTAAAATTAGACTTTAATGTTAGATTTTGTTGCCACTTGTTGATGATGGCAGTTTTGGAGTGTTTCATGAGGAAAAATGCCTTGGGCTTTTAGGGGTTAAGCCACTTGAAGACTCATATGACATTGTATGTCAAAAATATTTATGTAGAGAGATGCGGAATTAGGAATGAAACTCAATCAATGTTTTTTCAAATTTAATCTCAAAGATGACCAATTGATATTGAATTTAGAAGCCCGAAAACCACCGGAGCCCAAAATCAAACTATGGAGAAGGTGAGATTTGGTGCACTCCTTTGCCCAATGCCATTAAGTGAGAGTGAGTAAAAAGAGAGAAGACATGCCATGGATAACCAACTCATGAAGGGTACCCAATGCCAATCGGCCTTGTTCGGCTTTCGAGGTAATGCCACCAATGAGAGCTCAATTGAGGTGGAGCAACCCAAAAATTCACACTTTGTGACCCAATGCCAATAGTGATTGGTGTTTTCAAATTTTGAGTTATCAGTTTTGGGTCACTTTATGCACCATTTCATGCATTTGCCATTTTCATGCACCATGCCATGCATACTCTACTGATCAGAATTGGGTGCCTCTACCTTAGTTGGAGCAGTTTTGCGCTATACTTTTCTCCATCTAACACATCTTTCCAATCTCCAATTGGCTGAGGCAATAATTAACAATGATTCTATGAAAAAAGTGAATAGTGAAATGTACTCGTCATGTAGCTGTTGTTGTCCATAATCTATAAATAGTCACAAATATTAGGGCCATGTGCATGGCCTTATTGTTAAAGGATTAAAAGCACCCAAAATGCTCCACTCGGTGTAGGCCGCAATGGGAATGCATCGCTAGGCATGACAGAGGGCTAACAAGGTTGTTGCGGCCCAGGTCCACATCGTGCACTAACCGCCTATCAAAAATATGGTCACGCCACATATTTGGTTTGTAGCAGCATCAACCTCCTCTCAATTCTTGGAGCCTATCTCTTGTCGCTTTGATCAGCTCCAGCCAGCCAACCTTGCTTGCCTTTTTTGCAATTTACATCGCAACCTCCTACGAAAACCTCCTAGACAACCGTCCGAGCATCATTTGACATCAAAAAGAAGTCTGCGGTTGAGTCGTTGACGTGAATTAAAGCTTGTTGGTGTATCCAATGTTATGAATAGTGTCGTTGCTCCAAGTCTTAGCACAAGGGCTTCTTCCTACATTAAATATATGAGGGTGGCATGCCTAAGTTTGTTGAATGTGGTAAAAAGCCCAAGAACCAAGACTTATCCCGACATCAAACAACAATGGATTTCTTTCCACAAAGTTTTCTTTCCACGCTACTTTATGCATTGCAAATCTGCCCAAAGACTCATACGCATTTTCACAGTAGAGCCAAGGCGTGCTAAGGAGTCTTGGTCCGGTATCAATGCAGCTTCAACTTCACTTGGCTAGTGAACAAATATTTCTTTTCTAAAAATTCAAATTATATATATATAATCTTTTGAACATGTAATTAAAATGTATGTTGTGGCTACATTTTGCAAGACCGCGCCAATCCACAGATTGCATCATACTAAAATTCTAGATTGTGAATTATCTACTTAACCTCTAAATTTCCAAGAATCCCCTTGGAGGACTCTAGAAGGTTTGAGCAGGTTTCTGTGGTGTCAATTTACAACATTTTTCTTTGAAATTTTGACTGAAGATGGACATTACTAAAAGTCTTGTGTGAGTTTGGTTTTTCTTAAATCCACAATTTAATGAAAAAGTTGTAGGGTTTTGAAGTTCAAATGGGAAGAGTGGGCACGTCGGGCACCTCTAAAAACTTTTTATAGGACACTCTACTGAATGTTAGATATTCAGTACTTGAAAATAGTATTATTTCCTTTGATACTGTCAAAAAAAGTTCTTGTCTTTAGTGAAAAATAGCATATTAACCCAAGTCAAACATTTTTACACATTGTTACACATTGTTGGGCAAGGTATCAAAAAAATTTCTTCTTTTCCACATCAAACTTAGAGATCTTCTTATTTTTGACTTTTTATTTTTTCCACAACATTATGTTGTGTGAACCTTTGCATTGACCGTTCGGATTATCAATCTAAAACATATTAATTTCACCAAAAAAAAATAACGTGAATTGAGAATTATTGAACCTACACAACTTGCACAATTTTTTTGAATATGCTACATCCCTCCTCTACCTCTAAAAATTGGTGCTCAAGGAACTAGTATCATCCTTAGCATGATGGAAATTTTTAAAACCCTGTGAAGTGCAAACATTTGACACCAAGTGAAGTCAAAGTCTGTTGATCCACTAAATGCAGGGAAGAAAATGAGCCCTTTTCTCTACTTCAAACACTATAATCTTACAATCCCTGCAATCAAAGTTTATGAAATTTTGTGAGTATGTTATTTAATAAGATTTAATTAATGAAATCCTACGATTAAAAATAGAAATAAAAGTTTTAAGTTTCTTCCTTATTCATTGCACTAAAACCAATAGTTTTGAAGTATTTTTGGTGTGAAATTGTCACAGAAATTTAGGGGTTAATGGATATGTGTAGTTTTTCCAATCTACAACTGTGGTCGACGAGTGAGATTTACACAAGGATCGATGGTGCTTAGGAACTCTTGGCAAAAGTATAAGTTTCTCAAAAAATTATTGTTGCTGAATAAAATTTATTTGTGTATGGTTAGCTTGAGTTTTGCAAAATTAAGATGTGTGGATGGATTGGAAAATAAGATGTAAACAAATATGTAGAAGAGAAATCTTCGAACTGAAAGAATCATTTGTGCAAGTTCAATAAAGAAATGGAATTAGACATGAACAATTAATCTCTTTCCTTAGATTTTTTTGTGTTAAAAGGAGAATTTACTTCAATCTCTTTATCACTCTAATTTCCTCGTGCTTACAAGCAATCTTGGTGGTTTTGGATCTACCTCAGATCTCTATCCACTTCACAACTCTTGCCTCACACAAAACATTGCAATTCGATACATAATCCTATGGTTTCAAGCTACTTTTGTATTAAGTGATGTGCTAGAGCACATCTAGTCCTGGCCAGTCTAGTACAATAATCCCCAATCATGTATCTCCAGTCTAACCGTAGTCATGGTCTCCAACTCCTAACGCTCCTAATTCCTAAGCCTTTCAAAACAGCCGTGAGAGAGAGAAAGAGAGCTTGGGCTTCCTCCTAATGCTATCCTATATTCTAACCCTAATCTGCTTATATCCAAGACATGGATGAAAACTCGCTAGTTGGATGACAGTCCAGATGGTCAATTTCATCTACAATAAGAAGAAGAAGATGAACGCCGGTCCCGGAGGGATCGGCGTGAATAAAGTGTCTGTTCGCACCACCACTAAGACTATGCTCACCAAGCAAGGAATTAGTAGTATGGGGCTACTTCCCCCTCTCGAAGGTAGACACTATGTAACAAGTAACCATAGGGATGAAAAACCAAAGCAAAAGAAAGCCACAATCATAACAAGGGAATGAGGAGAAGAGAAAAAGGAAGAAAAAGAAAAGACAAGGAAGGGGGGAAGGACCGGGGGGCGGAAAAGGGGGGATGAGCGGGTGGTGGGAGAGTTGGGGTGTTTTATGGTGTGTTATGTGGATTGGGGAGGGTTTGGTTATTCTCAATTTTCCTTTTATGTAATAATATGGACATAGCATGTTGGATTGCGATGGTGTATATATTATTGAAGGTATGTTTAATTGTGTTCATGGGTATTTTGAAGGTTTCTTCAAGGGTATTCATGGATGGGATGTAGGTTGTGGCGCGGTGTCGTAGTTTGCAGAGTCAGTATTCCTTCGGACTGCACTCAATCGTCATTAAGTACTTCCAAAGTGAACCACTCCGGTTTCGTTCCCACAGAGATCTTTTTATCCTTTCAGATTATCCAAAACCACTAAGCTATCGACCACCTAGGTTAGTTGTTCTATTCCGTAAAGGAACCGGATCCTTCCGGTTTTTCTGGAAATTACCCAGAATAGACCGGAACTAGTTTCCGGAAGGTCTGTATAGTTGTTTCCGGAAATGACTTCCGAAAGACCAGGGGGTAGTTTGATTTAACCTCTATTCCTCCTCAGAGTGGCTTCCGGAAGGTTTAAGCAAGTGACCGGAAGGCCATTGATCCTATTTTGTGTAAGTGGCCGGATTCCCCACTGCCTTGTTACTTTAAGTGGCTAGACACCCACTGCCCCGGATTTTATAGTGTCCGGACAATCACTCTCCTCCTAATCTACTAACCGGTGATGTGGTGTTGATTCTAGACTTCACTCTCATGACATCCGGAAGGCCTTCCGGTTGCGGTCACACAAAGGTAAGTCCGGACTACAACGACATTCCGGTAGCACTTTTGTAGCACTCTGAAGACAGTGATATAGTTTACTTGGGAGGACTCCTTCTAGACTCACATAGCAGGTTTTTCCTATCGCGGGGAGTAAACTCCGATTTTGGGACTGGAATCCGGGTTCACACGGGATATTCCGTGCCCTAGAGACTACCAGGAACACCTCTGCAATATGTCTCTTTCCCTCCTGGTTCTTCCGGACTCTGAAGGTGACCAGGAACGCCTCTGCAATCTCCTCCAGTTATTCCGAACACTCCCCTGCTAGAAATCCAAACCGGCTCACTCCTCAGTACATCAAAACATCCTTCTCTTCAAAGAAACCTGCGTAATACGTACTACAACAACGGACCTTGTACCTTACAAAGAACATTTGAGGTCGCACAAACTAGGTAGCAAATCTAGTGATAGCTCCGGAATATATTCAAACATAAGGGAAAACAAGATCCTGAGTTGAGAAAACTCATTATACTAAGTACTAGGAAATCAACCTCATCCATGCACTACCTTATCTACGAGAAATCCGGAAAATCTAACCTAGAAAATCTTATTCCTAAAGGTCCGGGATTTCAAACCTGAGATCCGAAAATTTTGGATCTCAGATCCGATTTTTCCGCCGGGTCAATAATTCTAAGTTTCCGGTTTGACAGACAGGTCGGTAGCCGGGTGCAATCTGGAGCCCCATCGTTAACCGTTACGACAAGTCTGATGATCGGAACTAACCAATCTTCTAATAAAACTAATAATCTAACTAAGGGGTCTTCTTGTTCCGTCCACTCCGACGCATCGGAGACGCTCCAACCGTCTGCTTCCTGCCACTTACCTTATCCGGAGTGGGATCCGGTACCGGTCCACTTTCAGAAGCAAGAGCTTCAGAGTCGGGTTGAACGGTTGCAGCTGCCACCTGCGTCGCTGTGGGATTCCGTTCCCACATGGTGCCGGAAGTTAACCCTAAGTTCTGGCCAAAACACAAAAACTTAGTAATTAATTATGATAGAGTGTGCTAGGATACATCCAATAGTCTTCAGATAGGAATAAAGTCGGATCAACCTGACTGCCAACCCTAATTAAGCCTAAAGATGTTAAAAGCGGAACCGGAGCAGTTACCGGGATTCCGGGGCAGTCAGTTATCCGGAATCGTCAGCCGGAACTGTCCCCATTAACCGCCATCATGATGCTGTACTAACGGCCAGACTACTTAAGGTTGGGGTTTGGAGGGATACTCTTTCTTCTCACTTTGTCTTCCCGTGCCTCGGCTTATTCTTTCTTTTGCTCTCGCTTTTCCTCTCGCTCTTACGATTTTCCAAACCGCTTGCCGTTAAAGTTTGGGGAATCATACAGTTAGAATGGACGTGTGTCCGTTAGGGAGGGCTTTTGTGAGGACGGTGCGTGCAGGGACAACCTCGAGAGATAGTGAGGTGATAGTCTGATTCCATGAAGTCTGTACCGATGGCCAAGAAGAAGAGAACGGACAGAGACGGTTGCGGCCGGAGAGACGAGGAGCCGGCAGTTGCACTGCCCCCCTTAACCCGCGTTCTACCGAAAATCCCAGAAGATCCGGAGGAACTCGGTATGCTGAAGAACAACCTGAAGTATATGGGCTGTGAGGGTTTGCTCGAGGTTCCGTGGGGAATCCGAGAGGAGGTCTACGTCCGAGAGCTTGTCGGGACGCTGGACAAAAAGTACAAGGGGCTGATGAGAGCCCATCCGGAAATCTGGGGAGTCTCGGAGTGGTCTCAGGCCTACGATTTCCGGGCTCGCCGCACCAAGGTGGTAGAACGGCGGGACGAGTTCTTGACGGAGGAGTTGGAGGACCAGCAGACCCGAAGGATGGCTACAACCTCCAAGACCTTCGGCACCAGGATGCCCTGCTCGTGCTAGGGTTTTTAAACCCTATATTCCATCCGGAAAAGCCGAAACGGATGGTGGCGAAGTGGGCCTGCACTTTCCTCGGAGCACTCCAGGGAAAGATCGTCGTCGACTGGGGAATGTTGATGACCGACCTAATCAACTGGTTGGTCGCCAATCTCCTGAAGGTGAAGAAATCGGCAACACCGCTAGCCTCGTACGTGGTGCATCTTTATGCGCACCACCAGCAACTCACTCAGGCGGAAGTCCGGCACTACGACGAAGTGCTTAACTTCCAGAGGTATGGAGGGGACGAGTCGGAGGAAGAGGAGTCCGGAGAGAAGGAGACGGTGCCGGAAGCAGCAACCACGGGAACTCCGGAGGGCCGGAAGGCTCCCAAGAGACCTTGGGAGAAGGAGCCCGAGGCGGAGAGTCCGGAACTACGAAGCTCCTTGGCATCATCCGGAGAAGATGAGTCCGGACCGTCGGAGGGGACCAGTCGGAAGAAGAGGAAGGTCGATAAGAGCGATTCCAAGGGCCAGCTCAAACTGATGGACGAGCTCACCCGGGATATTGGCTGGAGAGTTGGGCTCCTTAAGGAGACCAACTACATCATCACCACCTACGTGGAGCAAATGTTCCGAAGCCTGGACGTCGACCGGTTGGAGGATGCTATCACCATGGTGGAGGAGCTCCGGAACTGAGAGACGGATGCGAAGGCGCTGCATACCCAACTCTCTTCCGCGTACAAGGCCAGTACGGACATGGAGAAGAAAATGAAGCGTTACCTCGCCGAAGCAGCCCTAGCGGTGACGGCCCGGAAGGAAGCCGAGGTGAAAGCCCTTGCTTCTGCAATAGCCCTAACGAAGGTCCGGGCAGCCTTGCAAATTCCGGTCGACGTGGTCAACCGGAGCCGGCTCTTCACCGAACTGGTGGAGAAGAAGGAGAAGGTCACCAGGGCCAACATCATCCGATTTCTCCTAGACCAAGCAGAGAAGATGGGCCGGACCTGGGACCTGATGAAGATGTTGGTGGACAACATCACGGTGGAGCCTCCGGAAGGCCCAGCAGCACCTGGACCGGACAACACCACGACACCAATACGGACCACAACCTCTCTGGGACCTCCGGCCAACTCCACTCCAACTCCGGGCACGTCGGCAAATCCGGAGTCGCTGGACACCCCATCACCCCAGACGCCAGCGGAGGGCATCGTACTTCCCAACCTAAGTACGAGTGAGATCCTGAAGATCCTACCGGATCTCCTGTCGTTACCCAACATGCGTCTGCCAGATCCTCCGGCGGAAGGCGGCGTTCTTATACCACCAAGGTCCGTCTCCCGGAGGTTGGCGTCCGGACCGAGGAGTCCTTCCGGAAGCTACAGGGACCTGGTCCAAGAGACTGAGTCAGCTTCCGCGACGGAAACACCAGCACCTCTGGTCCCGGAAGGATCACCGGAACAGCCCCCTCCACCGCCGGACGCCAGTACTCCGGTGGTGGCTGCCCCTCCAACAATAGGACCATCAACCCGGAAGACCGATCTTTCACCTGCAACGTTGAAAAAGGCGAAGGGCAAGTCGTGCGTTTCGGTGGAGATTTCCCCCTCCCGCCGGAATGGGAGAAATCGGGGTCCCGGTGCTCCCACTTAGGATTAATTAGGTTGTAAGTTTTTTTTTTTTTTTCTCAGGGTTAGAGTCCGGATCAGCAGCGACTAACGATGGGGCCCCAAGTGCACCCGGCTGCTACCGGAATCACTAGCCAGGTTTTGTTAGATAAGGAATTCCGGAGGCCGGAACTGTTCCGAGATTTTAGGATCTGAGATCCGATCTGGGACTTTTCCGGATTTCTCGGATCTTTTAGATAAGATCTAGCAGATTTCCCGTAGGCATAGGTAGAAGGAAATCTGAATTTAGAGGATTCAGAGAGTACTTAGTAGTGAGGTTTTGGGAAAAACCTTTATCTTGTTCATTTCACTCGGAAATATACGTCACCCTTTTGCACTAGATTTGCTACCTTGTGTTTTGTTGAAACGTGTGGATCCTGTGAGTGACGGATCCATTCTTGAGGGTATGGTTGTGTGAGTAATTCTTCCGGAATAGGGTAATTCACTTGTTTTGCCGGAGGGGGAAGTTATCGAGGGCAGTGTTAGGAGATCGCCCGGGAGAGCTGGAGAGAACTATTGCAGAGGTGTTCCTAGAGGGTCCGGAAGTAGCCAGGAGGGGAAGAGATGAACTGTAGAGGTGTTCCTGGTAATCTCTAGTTTACGGAAGAAACCGTGCTAAACTGGATTCCGGTCAATACCGGAATTCTCCCCTAAGATAGGAAAAAGCCTGTTACCAATACCTAGATAGAATAACCATAGCGAACCGTGAATGTTGCTATGGAGAATTACAACCATACCCCTCCCCGGAATGTCGCTATAGCCAGATTAGTCTCTGTGTGACCGCATCCGGAAGGCCTTCCGGATGTCGTGAGAGCCGACGTCCGGCAACAGCAATCAAATTACCAGTTAGCATAGTAGGGAGAGTGGTGTTCGGTCACTGTAAGTTCCGGACAGTGGGTGCCTAGCCACTTTAAGTCACAGGGCAGTGGGAAACCCAACCACTTACACAAAACAGGGTCAGTGGACTTCGGCCACTCACTTAAAAACTCCAGGAGACTCTCTGAGGAGGAACAGAGACAAAACAAACTACCCTCCAGATTTCTGGAACCTACTCTCCGGAAACCATTGTAAGTAATCCGGATTCCGGAAGGATCCGGATCTAACCTAAGTAAGTAAAGACTATAGCTAACCTGTAACAGAATTGCTTTGTTAAGCTTAGTAATCCGGAGTATTGGAAAGAAGATATTTAGGTCTCTGTGGGAACGAAACCGGAGCGGTTACTTTGGGAAGCTCTTAGTGACGATTGGCAGCATTCCGGAGGAATATTATCTCTGCGAACTGCAATAGTCGCCTTCTCCGCTGTGCCGGTGGAAGTCCCTTGTGCTGCCTTGGGGTTGGTGGCAGTATCCGGATGACCTCGGGAAAGGGGAGAGGTCGTCTTCTGTCGACTGGAGGTCGGTGGCAAAAGAGGGATCCGGAAGCTGGAAGGAGAATCCTGAAACAGTGCTGAAGGGAGGTGGGTCTTCCTGACCATCTCCGGACTGTTGGGAGGCGCCCTGCCACTCTGTCCGGGCGGAGCTGTGTCCGGAGTGACCACCGTCTCCTCCATCGGTCCCTTACCCTTCCCGGAGGATTCGTGTGCCTGCCGTGAAGGTCTGGTTGCCTCCGGGGACGAGGTAAGGTCGATGATGGAGTTCGGCTCCGCCGGCTTCTCCGGGATGACGGTGCTGGCTGCGTTGTCCGCCAGTAATTGCATCTGCCCCCACGTCTTCTCCATCTTCCGAGCGTGGTCCAGAAGGAAACGGATGACCTGACCCCGGTTCGCTTCACCTCCCTTCTCTAGGTACTCAGTGAAGAGAATGCTCCGGTTGACAGTGTCAACCGGAAAACTCAGCGCTTCCCGCACCTCGCCAAGGGCTTCAGCTGATGCGGCTGCCTTCGCTTCTGCTGCCTTCCGGAATACTTGGGCTTCTTCGAGCGCTGCATCTGCCTTCGACAGGTCCTGCTGCATTTTTGCCCGGGCTTGTAGAAGGCTCCGGTGCTGGGCTTCCATCTGCTCCAACTGGAAGTCGGTTTTCCCAAGGCTCTTCAATTGGGGTAGGATTTCCTCCGAGTTTTCAAGCCGAAGCTCCTCCATGATGGTGTATATCAGAGAGGTGTTGTCGTTCAGGTGTTGGTTGATCCGGGACGCTCTCCATGCAACGTGCTGGAGCAGTTCCATGATGTCCTCTTTGTGCCTCCCGGTGAGTGTCGGGAGATCCGAAGTCGGGCATCGCCCTGGCCGCTTCGTCGGCCCCGCTCCATCTTCATCTTCACCTTTGGGAGCCGGGTCTAGACAGGTGGGTGGGGAGCGCACCGGTGGTGATTCCGGTTGGGCTGAGCGACTCTTTTTCCGGGTCTGGGCTCTTGGCGCCGGAGCTGTCTCCGTTTCTTCATCTTCATCCCCCTCCTCATCACCCTCCACCCCTCTATACCTCTGAATGGTCAGCAAGGCTTCGTATTCGTCGTGCTCTTCCGGTTTAAGCAACTCATGATGGTGGTAGAGGTGGGTCAGGTAAGCCAGAAGCGGCGACCCCATCTTCCGGTTGCGATGGAGGTTCTTGATTAGTCGCTCCACCAAATCTTGCATGAGGGACCCCCAGTTGACGGTGATCTTCTTGCGCATAGCTCCTAAGAACGTCGCTGCCCACTTCAGTACTAAGCGTTTGGGTTTCTCCGGGTGAAAAATAGGGTTTAGAAACCCTATTACGATCTGAGCCCATGGGTCAGTTAGGTCGGCGATGGAGTATCCCTCCTTCGGATCAGCTGGTCCCCGGAACTCGCCGTCCGTGAACTCATCCTTCCGCTTCGTCACCTAGATCTCCCCATCCACGAAGGCGTAGGTCCATTTCCACTCCGCCCGGGTCCACTTCTCCGGGTGTGCTTGATACTACCGTCATACTGATTGTCGGGTGCGCCTATCAGCTCCGTCACGACATTCTCATCTTTAGTTCTCCAGGCCGTCGCTATCAGATCGGAGCACCCCATGATGTCCAGAAAGTGGAACAAGGTATGCATGTCCCGGTCGACCGTCGGGTACTCCGGTATTACTCTCACGATGGATGGTCCCCCGGTGGCAGCGCTCTTCACCTTCTCCTGTGTCCCGGATCGCTCGCCGGCCATGGCACTCTTTCGACAGCCCACCGGTCGTACCTGCACGCACTGACCTCACAAGAACTCTCTACTAGTGCCGGATGCTTGAGGAGCAACCGGCTTAGAAACCCGTAGAAGGACTAAGAAAGAGGGATTGAGAACAATCTGGAGGAAGAGAAGAAGAAATGGAGGGAGAAGAAGGAAACTGTTTTGGGGAGTTCCGTCGGTTGGCCTTTTTATAACGGCCCCAAAGTACGGGATTTCTCCAACGGTAGTGACATCACCATCAAAGCTTTTTAACGGCTCTGACATCACTATCGTCATTATGACAAGTTCCGTAATGGGTGTATCCTGATTTCTTCTCCCGGTTCAAGGTTCTTCCGGGTTGCTCAGATTATACCCGGGTTCACACGTGACCGGCCGTTCGGATTATGCACTTTGTTAGACCTTTTAAGGACTTAGCTGATCCGGCCCTTATCCTATTTTCTAGTTTCTGATTCCGTACTACATAACTCAATTTTACTTATTTTTTTGCCACTAATTTTTTTTATTTAAGCCGGATTTTGTAGAGGTACATATGGGGCATGTTATGGATGGGAAGCGTTCTATTCCGAAGAAGAGTTGTTTACGGGCATTCCCCATGTATTGACCAGTGCGGAATTTAATAAGGCATGTAATTTGTGAATCGGTAATGGTGGGATTTTTCCAGAAATTTGTAGATAGTTCATTATCTATGTTGTTGTTGCCTGTCCATTTTTCTATGTTAGGGAAGTTTTCAGAGATCGTGTCAATGTCATTGTATGTGTCTTGTTTTTTGAGGTATTTTCCTAAAAATTGGACTGGGCCTTTGTCTGCCAGGGTGTCATCTTTGGAGGGCCAATCCTCTTTTTGGAAGTAGTATGGGGTGGCATGTGCATGTTCATGTGGGTCTTTGGCGTTCTAATGTGATTTTTCCCTTCCTTCTTTGGCAAGTATATCGGCTTGTTCATTTCCTTCTATATTGGCGTGGGCTCTAACTTTGTGGAATGTAGTAGGTTGTGTTCTATTTTGGAGCATTTGTACCATGGACATGAGTATTATTTTGTCGGGTTCTGTAAAGCCTAAATCCTTAAAATAGCTTTTTTCAGAAAATTTAATGTAAAAAGGGTTGTATATATTTGGAAAATTAAATAATTAATGATTAAGTTTACATTAAATAGTTAATTAATCAAAAAGTGTCTCTTCATATCTAAGAGATATAAGATAGTAGGAAAAGGGGTGAACTCACACCCTTTGGAAAGGGTGTGCCTTTTCATAAGTAGATATGAATGGGTGTGAGGTTCAAGTGAAGTTAGTTTTAACGGTTAGTTGTTGGAAAAACCGTTTTCCCAAGAGGTGTGCCTCTTGGCTTTGAGTAGAATTAATAGCTTGAATTTTTAGCATTCTTGGCCATTACCATAGAAATTCCTTGGAAGAAGATTGGAGTGAGCCCTAGCTTAGGTGAAAAAAGCTAGCAATTGAAGAAATCTCTTATGTTGTAAGAGTATTATGTTGTGTGTGAAATTATTAATACATAATTATTATTGAATTTGCATATGTAAAGTTGTGTGTGTGACTTAAATAATATGTATAAATTGCAATAATATTAAGTGCTTCATAAAATAAATTTGACATTGTGTTTGTGAATGCAAATATATGCATGAGGTATTAATTGTGAATAAATTCCTATGCATAAATGCATTATATATTTATTTAGATCTTCATTGTAAAAATTAGGAAATTATCCTAATTAATTATGTGACATGAAATTGTGAGTGTGTTAATGAATTAAATATAATGTATTACATATGAGTGAAATATGAATACTTAAATATTGAAACTTCAAGAGATAAAGTTAGGGAAGATCCTAACTATGTCAAAGTGACATTGTGAATATTAATGTAATAAATCTAAGTGTATGTAAGGCATTTAGAAATTAATTTGAAGTAAGAAACTTAATGCATTTATGTGAGAAATGCATAAGTAATTAATGTTAGACTTAAGTTTTAGTATGGAAACTTAAGTTTTAAGTCATAAGACGGGAGTCTTATGCATGTGTAAATAAGTAAACTTAAGTCTAAAGTGGAATAGAACTTAAGTTTAAGTGATAAAATTTAAGTCTAGAGTGATAGGACTTAAGTTTGAGTAAGAAAGAACTTAAGTATAAACGATAGGACTTAAGTCTAAGTGTTAGAACTTAAGTCTACAATGAGGGAAAACTTAAGTTTGGATGATAGAACTTAAGTTTGAGTTAGAAAACTTAAGTCATACAAGTATAAGAGTGAAGATACTCTTTTGGCATTCAAGTGTTAAGGACTAATAGATAGTTAGACTTAAGTTGGGACTTAGAGTAGGATTATTTAGGAACTTAATCTAACTTGTTTGTTGATTGAACTTAATACTTGTGATGAATGCTTGAGCGGATTGGACGTACGTGAAAAGTAAAGCGAATTGTAGGAGGTAAATTTGTAAATTTAAATGGAATTAATTAAGGAACAAACAATGAGTGCAATGGATAGGATCCATGAGCCGAAGATGGCAAATACTAAGAAACTAACCAACAAGCACATTCATAGTTAATTCGAGAGCAAGGCTCTTTAGAAGAGCAAGGCTGTACCTAAGCATATAAATACTTGGGATTAATATCTTAAGAGTGAAATACTAAGTGTGAAGCATATTAAGGCTTAATTCCCTAAAAACAAATGCATAAACTTAAGTAATCCACTAAAAGATAACTTTTGGCCTACAATTAAAGACAAACTACTTAACATTAGACGCTAGACCATCCCGGGACGAAGAACTTGGATCAAGAATGATTCTCGGGTGTTTTTGGATAGTGGAATTTTTTGGGCTACAGGTTGGCTATTGTGGAGAGTAGGGTGTGTTATTTGTGTGTTTAGCAGATAGAGGACATTGATGCAATCCGTAAAAATGTGTGCGGGTTCGTTGGCATATTTTGTGTTGATGATTTGGAGTGTTCTATGTATGGCCATCATCTCTGCTCTCAGGATGTTTTGAAGTCCATGTAGTCTTTTGGCTAATTTGATTTCTTCCGTGGGGTTGTATATGCCATATCCGGCTTTTTCTCTATGCCAATGTCCCGGGCTGATTTCTGTTGGTTCTTTGAAGGATCCATTTGTGTAGTAACTATGTATGGGGCCATATTTTGGGTGTGTGTGTGTGGTAATTAGGGAGGGGGGGATTTGTCATGGAGTAGTTTGGTGTGTTGTTATTGTATTCTAGTTTGGACCATTTTTTGCTGCGATTGACTGAAGTTTGGGGGGTGTGGTCGGGCATATTTTTGTGTATACTCGGGTTATGTTTAGATTTTTGGCTATGGATGTGAGTGTGGTGAGTTGTTCTAAGGTCCCCATTGTTTTGTTTTGGTGATAGACACATAGTATTTGTAGTGTGGCTGGTTCAAGCCTAGGTTTATTTTGTTCAGGTGGGATAGTAGGTACTTCATATGTTATTGAGTCCGCTTCGAATAGTGCAATGATGTGTGTGTCAGGGAAGGGGCCCAAGTGTGGGTTAGGATTTTGATACCAATTTTTGTCGAGGGTTATGATTAGGGTGGAAGTGTGGTTTGGATCATGTTTGACCGCGAGGCGGGCCCAGTGTAATGCTTGTTGTGTTTCGTCTTCATTGTGGGGATGGGCCATACCATTGCCTATCCATTTGTGGTCAAAAGTTTTACCTAGTGATCCGAATATTTTATCTCTTTCAAAGGGGGAGTAAAATTTGTTGAGTTTGGTGGGGCACGTGACGGAGGAGGAGAAGTATGAGTGTTGGATGTTGAATGTTGAGATTAATGAGTTTAGTATGGGTATTGTTAGAGTATATTGTGTAAGTTTAAGGGGGTTATTTTTTGGTATTCTATATTTGTATCTTTGGTATAGCCATATGACTTCGGTTTCAAATGGTTGGGTTGTTGGTTCAATGTTTGTGGGGGTTTGTAATTTAGTGTTGTATTGATTCCATAACCATGTGAGCCTAGTGATTGGAATGGTGAAGAGGTGTCGTCCATCTTCTTCGCATAAGTGTGCTTGGTCTTTGTCAATTTTAATTGTGTTAGATGAGGTGAGAATGTCGTTTTCGGGGTTACATTCCGTTGTGTAAATGTTTAGTAGGGGGATTATTGTGGGTGGGGTGACGGACCTTGTGTCTTGGGGTTGATTTTGTGGGTGGTGAGCTCGGATAATTTCGGTGTAAAATTTGTGATGAATTTTTTGATAGTATTGTGTCAATTTATTTGTATTATGTGTAATGGTATTTTGGTTGTGTCTTGGGAAGAGGTTTCTTTGGAGAAGCCATTTGTTGTAGGTGTGGTTATTGTGAGTCCATTGGCATAGATATCTAGTGTAATTGTTTTCGATTTGGTTTTTATCTATTTTTTTCTTGTATTCGTGGTGTATGATGTTGTTAATGGGATATGTGGTGGGGTTTTTAAAGATGTGGTTTGGGGGGTGTGGGTGGAGGTGCGGGGGTTGTATCGATTGTAGGGGGGTGTTTCTTGGGGTGATATTGTTGTTTATAGTGATGAATGGGTCTCTAAGTGTATGGGAGTATATATGTGTATTGGCCTGGGTATTGGGTGGAGGGGGGTATATTGGGTGGCAAAATAGTTGTCGTGCGATTTTGAGGGCACTCTTAATTAGTTTTGATGGGGTGAAGTTGTAGGTTTTGAATTCTTCATTGTTCATGATGTGTGTTCCGTTAGGTAGGGAGATTTGTTTTAGTTCGTATATGTTTTTTGATAGGAGTTTTTGTAATAACTTTTGAGATAATTGTGTGTTTAGTGTGTTACGTCTTTGTGTTTCAAGGGTCCAAGCTTTTTCTAGTGATGTTGGTTCTATAAGAAAGTTGGGGAGAGTACTTTTTAGGTGGACTTTTGCTACATGTTTTAGTAAAAAGAAGGTACGTGTTATTGGTGATCTTGTGCAGTTTGTCTTTTTCATTCTAGGTATGTTTTCGGCGCCTCCATATTGGGCGAGGATGTGATGTGTTAGGCCCTTGTATATTTTCCCAAGTCTGCCACTGTCATTTAGAGCGTTCTGGAGTTGTTCTCCTATGCATCTAAGGTATGCGTTTTTTAGTGAGAAGGCTTCTAGTCCATAGAGGTTGTGTGGTACTTGGGTTAATATAATAGATATACATTTTGGCATGCCGCATACGGTTTTTTGTGTGGCCGTTATCTGTTGGTCTAGTTTTTGATGGCAGGCATTGAGTATGGTACCGTGTAGAAGCTGTATGCCACGCCCGGCCTTAAAACTGTGTCGATCATTTTTATTTTTTGTTTCATAGTGGCCGGGCAAGCTACTAGTTCTTTGCATTGTTTAGTTAATTTTTTGGTGGTGGCATGGATTTGGATTTTCCATTTTAGGGAGGGGACTAGGCTTATTCCTTAGTATATGTATGGTTCATTTTGGTGTAGTACGGATATTGGTTGGTTTCGGTAATGAATGTTAGAGGTTTGTATTAGGGCTTTGAATGCGGTGGGGTTTGTTTTTGATTTATTTGGGCATCCAGTGACGGCATACTTTGGGACCCCTACATCCATACCCATCCATTTGCAATACCTGTCTTTTTTGTTAAGTTGTATTTTTATGTCGTTGATTTTGTTGGTTATGGCTGCAAGGTCATCCGCGTATGCCGTGGAGGGGGAATGCTATCTTGTGAGCAGTGAGCGGTGAGCGGTGAGCGGTGAGCGGTGAGCGGTGAGCGGTGAGCGGTGAGCGGTGAGCGGTGAGTGGTGAGCGGTTAGGGGTAAAAACTTTGAGGTGCATATAGATCCAAAAAGTAACTGAAAGTGAAATAAAAAAGACCAAAAATCCTATAATATAGGGATGAATTTGTAATCCCGAAGAGAAATATAATAATTATTATATATTGACTAAAAATAAGAGGTCAGAGGGAACCCTATATCCGTAGACTTTGTCCGTTTCGGAAAGCCCTAAAAATGGAATCGGAATTTAAGTATATGATGACAACCGGCAAAACTTCTATGATATATGTTATAAAAACGGATATCAGAGGGTTATCAAAGAGATTGGCTGCGAACTCCACCAACTGCACAAAAATTAGCTTCATCCAGTCCATTAGTTCCAGAAACACACCGTAACAAGTATATATTCGAAGTAGCTCCCCTTAGACCAATTTTGCATGACCCAATTCAACAGATAAAACTCACATTCAAGGCCAATCACCTGAAGATAGAATTCAGAGTCATGCATGTGTGATTCAGTGTAGGGACAAAACTTTTCAGAACAACAGAAATTGATGAAAAGACATAGGTAGCACTTAGTCATCACTTAGGAAGAGGAGTTACAATAACCATCCGACGACGAAGGAAAAATGTCGGTATCCTATAATGCCTTGATATCAAGAAAATCTATAAAACTAAAACGTGAAGTAGAGGAAGTGGATGTAGAGGATGGGGACACTACGTTTGACATCAGATTTGCAGCTTGGGCAGCATACGAAGGTAGTAGGAAGTCCCTCTCAGGTGATTTAGCCAACTCGATCAATCTGAAACAAAATGAGACACCAAAAATGAATAAGGGATTCTGAAAAGAACAGAAGAAAAATTAAATGTTGTGACTTACTTACTCAAGCGGTTTCTCTTGGCGATCTTGCGGATAGGGGGCTCTTCATCAATGGTAAGGTCAACCGTGGTGGGCGGAACGAAAGTGGATCTCGGAGGCTTGGGCATAAATAGTGGCTTCAACACTGCCTCGAATAAAGCCTTATCGGATTCGAAACCCACGAAATGCCGACCAGCAGCACGACACACGCGAAGAGAGTTTCCTACAGGATCAGAGAGGATGAGATTTGTATACTGGATCATTGTTTAGTACAAGATGAGAATCGATAAGAAAGGCTATATGTGGTGAAGCAATACCTGTAGATGCAAATGCATCAAAGATCACAGCGCCTGGCTTCGTAAGGGACACGAATAGCATCTGGAAAAAAATGACGCCCTTCTCCCGACCAGCCCGCCATGGAACATTACCACGCATGGTCTGGAAAGCGGTGTCGTTGTGATTGAGAAGGATGTCGGTCTCTTCCACTCCCCAACCAGTCTTGGAAAGTTGTGTATTCACAACGTTTGTGAATGACTCCATTGGCAATGCGTTCCTCACGTAGAGGTGGATACGGAACCGGTGGGTCTGAAATAAAAAAAACAAGGCGAATTAATAGAATTAGGTGAAAAAGTAAATGAAATATGAAGCAGTATCAATGATAAATAATTTCTAACCTTCTTTGATGGATCAATTGGCAATGCCAACGGTAATTTGTTAACGCCCCACCACTCGCGAACTTAAAATCATAGGCTACCGTGTATGACCGGACGTCGGTGCGGATCTGCACAGACTCTGGAATGATAACCACAATACCACCTTCGTCATGAAGGAATGAATCAGAAAATTCAAAGAGGGCCTCTACAACCGGTTCAGCATAGACATTCCAAGAGGGAATGTTGTTTGCATCCCGAGAAATCGAGGGAACCCAGAGGCCTTCAAGAATGTCCCCGAGAATGAGATCAAATCCACGGTGGGGACATATTGCGCTGCGGGACGAGGTCGGTGTGGGAGGACAAACCTACAAGAACACGAACTGATAAATATTAGAGTGAGTGGAGGAATAAAATCTGGATGCCGCAAGTAACGCACTACATGATTTGAAGCATATCATACGGTAGGGGAAAAAAAGGCGAGGCTTTACCTTCGGCATAAATTCATTGAGTCGAGCCATGCAGGGGTGATCTTTCCCACCATTCATCATCTCTTGAAGAGATGATAGCTCGACTCTTATTCCCATCTTTGAAGCCGATGAGCTCGGTGGAGAGAAGGCGCCATGAAACGCCTTTCTCTTCACAGCATTGGAGGGCTGAGGAGAGCCCTGAATATCCGAAGGAGGCTGGACATCTGGAATGCTCTCGGACACCAATGGAGCAGAGTCGGTCGCTGCGATTGCTAAGGGAACAACAACCTTGACTTCAGAGTCTCGAGATGAAGATCCACGCGTCTTCTTTGTGGCAGCTTTGCCCTTACCCTTTCCTCGAGTTGGCACTGGAACTGCATCTGCATCTGACTCGACCCCAATGAACTCTGGCTGAATGCCATCTCGCAATGTAATGTCAAAATGAGGTGGTTTCTGGACAGGGCAGTCCAGGTACCATCCGCAGCGCTCCCAATGTTGAGGACCCCAATCAACTTTGATACCCTCAGATGTCATCGTCAAGGGGCTCTTCGGATCCAGGTATGATGCGAAGAATGGGGGGTTCCGAGTCACTACCTTTGCCGGCATGAGGATAAACTTGAAGTACCTATATAAGGTTCAACGTAGTGCTAAAGGAAACCCGCACTGATCGGCTGCTTCATAGTTCTTGTGAACGCCCTTGTCCACGTTGAACTCTCGATAAAATGCTCTCTCCCAGAGCTGAATCCGCTTTTCCTTGATGTAGTCCGAAATTCGTGTGACTGGGTCACCAATCTCAGGGTCGTAATTCACATCTATTCCAATATCCAGCAACGATCCTTCCAACAGACGTTCAGCTTCAGTAGACAGCTGCAATAACTAGTTCAACGATCAGGATTGACTATACTTTTGAACAAAAATAGTGAACAAAGTGTGTAGATTGGGTACCTAAGCCCACCACGTAGCTTGGTGAAGCCAATCAGGGAACTCACTTTCAGGAAACTTCGCCTTTGGAAATCTAAGAGATTCTCTTAGATTTCCATCTCTGTTCCAACGTTGGAGCCATTTGACTTTCATAGCGGGATCCATGGCAGATGTCGCAAGCATAGAGAGCTTCTCCTGGGTCATCTCTGCGTCGTCATCATGAGCCTCGTAGTGCAACTTCACTTGAGTAAGAAATGCTGGAGTGTGCTTGGGATCTGCAACACGAAGCTGCTTTCGGAGCTCCGAGAGAGTGGAGCCTTTCATCTTCTCAACGGCTTTTCTGACGAAGTCCTGAGCATTAGTAGAAGTCCACTCATTAGGATTCGGGAATCGCTCTGAAAACTTTCTCTCAGCCACAGATGCTGCTTCACCGATCTCTTGCTGCAAAAATAGGGGAAAATGGTCAAGCACAAAGTAGGACAATTGAAGAAAATTAACATCAAGAGCTTAGCCACGTACTACGAAACGGATTTAGAAGAGTGGGTGATATTTCCAATGAAACCCAATTTGCCGAGGGGGTGTGCCGCTGGCGGCACACCCCCCTTTGCACACCCCGTGTGCACTTAAAATGAACATGGAGTGTGGCCAGGGAGGTGTGCCGCCAACGGCACACCCCCTCCAAATGCTCTATTTCCTTTATTCCAACAAGCCAAGGGGGGTGTGCCGCTGGCGGCATACCTCCTTGAGCATGCACCGAGTGCATAGAATGTGAACTCTGTGCATACTCAAGGGGGTGAGCCGCCAGCGGCACACCTCCTTGTGCATACACAATGTGCACCGAATGTGCACAAGGTGTGTACACAGGGGGGTGTGCTGCTGGCGGCACACCTCCCTGTGCACACACCGTGGCACAAAATGTGCACACGGTATGTGCACAGAATATGAACTCGGTGCATGCTCAAGGGGGTGTGCCGCCAGCGGCACACTTCCCTGTGCATACACAGTGTGCACCGAATGTGCACAAGGTGTGTACACAGGGGGGTGTGCTGCAAGCGGCACACCTCCCTTTGCACACACATCGTAACAATAGGTGTAGGTGTGACTTGCTGGAGTCCTGTGAGTGGCGCTTTGTATTATCGAATTTAGAGAAATGTGATTCTAAAATATTGGACAATGCAAATGAATAGAAGAACATACCTGGTAGAGGACAGAGTTCAAGGACTTCATTGTCAGAGTATTCCACGTCCTTTTCACATAGTTCTGCTTCGCTGCAGCTGCTTCGATTTCCGCCTTCGTGACAAGCTTCTCGAAATAACTTAATGGTTGCCCAGCCATTCCCTGAATGCGGTAGAGCTTGTGAACAAGGTTTGTTGTCACGAAGGACTTTTGGTTTTGCCTGCAAAAATTGATCCAAAAGCATTAATACACATACTTTTATAATGCTGTATAATCCTTGGACAGCATGAAATCTTACCAATTTACTTGATGCAGCGTAGATAGAAGAACTGGAACATATCCATTAACATTCAGTAGAATGGACTCCACCGCAAAATGCCAGCTCGGATCTTCACCGTGGTCGCGATTTATGACTGGAAGCCATGCCTGAAGCCGATGATTGCCATCCGAGACATGAAACATCTTCCTTGAAAACACTCGCAGGTCTGGATCCGCATTCAATCTCTGCTCGAACGACTCGTTTGCCGCAGTCCAAGCCGGACTCCAATTCTTCACGATATCCTCTGTGACTTCAACACTCTTCCCCTCATGATTCTTAGTCGCAATGTAGAAAACACCTGAGCCTTCCATGTATCCATTCTTCAGAAAATGGGATCCAAGCCCCATCACATCGTTTTTCACGTGCGGTCGAACGATAGGCAGACCAATCATCAGGCACAATGGGATGTCAAGCTTTGATATCTCTTTTGGCTGAAATCGAAGACCATCCAACAGCGCACTCGTATTCACTGTTTCCTTGAAAACTAGATCATCCATCTGCTTCTCTAATTCTGCAGCCGATAGTGGTTCTGAGAACCTTCGATCAGATATTGAATCGTCATCAATATCGACATTTTCCCCCCCATCTTCATTCAGTTCTGGAACGGGTGAACTCCCTGCCGCAACAAAGATGTACGTTAGTGAAATCAGAGGTGATTCCAAAATATGATGCACTCCAAAATATTAGTTTACCTGATACTTGTACAGCAGAGTTAAAGGATGTGTTTGCCTCCATATCGGTATCAACATCTTCTGCTCGAAGCGACGCATCAGATTGGCTTCTCGTGTCTACAATGCAACAAAACAAAAAGTGAAACGACAGATGAATGACTGAATTCAGATTGTGCAAGTGCTAGAAAATGAGCTAAATATGCGTAGCAAATATTTAATCAAACAGTCTTTGCAGTTGCGTTGAAGGCGTCGTCACACCATCCGTCGGGAGCAGGAAAATAAACACGAACACCTAATATCACAGGTGTGCAGACGCCGTTCCTCCAGCCCACGCCCAATCAACATGGACAGCCTCCTCGCTAATGTAGTTCCTGCCGTGACACCAATCTCGGTCCTACTCTACTCTTTTCTCTTCCAAACCGAATCATTAAACCCTAAATCCATGTTCCATTAAATCTCGCCATTCCTCTACCATATCTCCGATCATGAATGCAGTCTACGCTACCACAAACCAACGGATCCCAACTCCATCTAATCCCCACTATAAGAAACCCGTGTTTTTTGTCACGTCCTGAATCATGTCCCAGGAGACATGTAGACATCCGAATTTACATCCCTCTGACGTACCAACGCGTGTAACACGCTATAACGCGTGGGGACATCACCAAAAGCGCGAGGACATCCCTGCGACAGGGACGATTTTCGGAGATTTTGGGAGGCTGGAAATGGTGCCAACTGGGCGCCACGTAGACAACACCTAAGCGGCAGGATGATGGGCAATGCCACATGGCCGGGAAATTCATCCTCTCCATTGGTGACGTGGCATGTGACGTGGCATGTGACGTGGACCCACGTGGCCTCTGATGTGGACCCAGGAAAGAGTGATGTGGCGTGCCACGTCAGCAGAGATTTGCGTCGTTTTTTTTTCAGATTCATGTTTGCTGGGACGTCACTGGGAACATGGCTGCGTTTTACAAAACGTCCCAGATTGACGTGGAGATGTCGACGTGGATGTCTATAGTGACGCATACTGGCTGTGGATGTTCGTTTTGTCGAACATTTCCATGTTGCACAGGACATGTCCATAGACATGACCAAGTTCTGAGGTACGTTGCTTATCCATGTACATGGTTATAGAAGGTGTCATCGCGGATGTCTCATAAAATTTATGCGTGTCTGACGTGACATCTCATGTGACATGGTATTGTTTACGGCGTGTATTTGATGATGTTTTGGAGGATACGAGACGTGCTGTAGAAGACACGAGTACTGTCTATGTGGACGTCATTGTGAACGCGTGGACGTCTATATGATGACGTCATAATGTTCTTCAGGACGTCTCTGAAAACATCTACTTCAAATTTATGGATGTTATGAAATACGTCGTCGTGACCCTACAATAGTCCTTGAAAACATCTGTGCGTCATGTGTGACGTGTTACCAAGACATCAACGACGACATGTAGACGTCGCGAAAGACATCCACTCGCCATATCATAGGTGTTACTGAAGACATCATCACGTAGACCGAGACGTCCGAGAATACATCCGCACGTCTATTTGATCCGAGAAAGAGACTAAACCCTTGAAAAATAGACGTCTCATAAAACATCCCCATGTCGCTAAAGTGTCACAACATCGTAGCCTAAAACATTGCCGCGTTTGTGAACATGTCCAGGAATGTCTCCATACACGGGGATGTTTCAAAAGACGTCCCTGCGTTTCCTAAGTGCTGCGGCATACGTCTTCTACAACATGGTCACGTCTATATGTCGCTCACAGCACATTGCATGTCCAACACTGCACATGTTCAAGAGGCCAACAACGCATGCGGTTAAACAAGGGATTTTCAAAAGAAGGAAATTGCTATAAATCTAGTTAGTAGAACAACGTCCATAAACTGTTAGCTCTAATCACAGCACTATGTGAACGTTCAACATGCCCCACATAGTGCAATACAACCTGCATCATGTGACAAGACGTCTCTTGGGATGTTCTACCAAACATCTCAGACGCTCATGGAAACGTCGACGCGTTTGATTGGACGTCTTTGAAGACGTCTTCTAGATTTCCCGTGTTGTTCATACATCATGCAATGGCTCACCTAAGTCTCATTTGGGCCAGCATTAGATTGTGCAATTACTCGCCTACTTGCACGCCTCTTTCTTCATTTCTTCTTTGCTGCCTCTACACTCTAAACTCTACACTCTCAAAGTCTAACTTCTAACCTCTAAACTCTATACTATATAACTTTAACCTCTACCCTCTAAACTCTAACACTCTCAAACTCTAAAACTTTAACATCTAAACCATACACTCTCAAATTCTAAAACTCTAACCTCTACATTCTAAACTCTAACATTCTAACTTGTAAACTCAGTCTACACTCTAAAACTCCAACCTCTACATTCTAAACTCTAACTACTTGGAGAAATGAAGGCCAAAGTGAGCTTTGTGCAACCTCAAATTCTACTTAAAGGTCTCATGACCTAACTATGGCTGCAACAGCTAACCCTAGCCGCCTCATGACCTAACTATGGCTGCAGCAGCTAACCCTCGCCGCCTCTATTCATCCAATGAACTTGATGAAATTCATCCTACTTGATGGTTATGTTTTGCAAGACACGATGATGTTTTCCAGGACATGTCAATGTTTTGCCAAACACTGCTGATGTTTTCAGAGACGTCTCTGTGGGATGTCTTCAAAGACATGTAGACGTTACTCGAGACATCTTCAATTGGATGTCTCAAGTGACGTGGACCTATACACAGAATGACGTGTCACTTTGTCCGACATGGAATTGTGTTTGCCATGTAGATGAAGTGTTGTAAACTACAAAATATATAATATGTCCGCATGGGTAAGCCACCAAGGACTTTACAAAATCACCCTAAATTCCTTATAATTCTGGTTTTGGTAGAAAAGTGGTATTTTAATATTATATTAATTAATAAATATTATTTAATATTTAAATATACAATACTGAATTTAATATGTCCGCTTTAATTACAGAATAATCAATTTTTATAAAATATTATTATAATATTAATTAATATTTTGTATTTTTAATATTTAAAATTAAATTTTATTTTGGAAACCATTTTGATATGAAGTGGACAAATCTGAAATTTCAGAGGATCAAAGTTAATAAATATAATCAGAACATTCTTTAATTTTTTATTTTATTTATTTATTTTTTTTAAAAAAAAAAAAATCTTGTTTCGTAAGACTCGTGCCCTTTTGTTTCTCCTCTTGCATACCGCTGCCCGTTTGGCTGTTTTTTTTAACGTTGGGCTGCTTTCTACCTTGCACAGCTGTAACTTCGACATTCTTACCTCAGGTGAAACGCTTGTCCGCTGCCAGCATGGCAGTTTTGTGTCACCCAAGATGTCCTCGATGACGTCCTCGGAGACGGGTGCGTTGTTGGAGACATCGTCGCGTCTCCTATTTCGCACACGCGTTTCGGGACCCTCCCACCTCCATTGTTCATTATTGACGCATAGACATCCTCACGTTCACGGGGACATTACTGGCTAGCTCGAAGACATCAAAAAAACACGCTGACATAATTAAGGACATAACAAAAAACACAGGTTTCTTATAGTGCCCTAAACCCTAAACGCATCATACCGTTCAACACCGTGGTTCCCATCCCCGCAAATTCCCGAAACCAATCTATCTACAGAAACCCAACGCATTTCTGTCTACAATACCACATCGTCGTGGTCCTCTCCGTGAATTCCCGAAACCTTAACCCAGTTCCAAAACAACAAAAAGCTAGCGACAATCACACCTGAGGGTCTCGGTGCCAGGTTTGTTTCGCTTCTGTCCATCTTCGACGATGTGCCGAGCCCTTCCTCCCGCCCTTTGCTCTCTCCTACAACACCCACTTCTTGATTAGAAAACATCAAGACAATGCACGATCAATCATAGAGAGACGACCACATCTCTACATTAACATTTAGGTCAGGTCACGTAGAAGCAATTCAAGTGCACGCAGAAACTTGTACCTATCCTTGAAAGTCCAGCACGGGGAATGTAGGAGTAGGAACTACGCACCCTCATAAACAACTTCAATCGAATATAACCTACACCACAGTCGCACCCTATTCGCAAACTCGGTCTCCAATCCGAGTTAATCTACTTCAAACGAGAATACCCTAAATCAGAATCGCTAGTGTTTTGCAGACTCGCTCTCGAAGGAGTTCATCTTCATACATAAACCTAATTCACTCACAACCAATCCCTAACCACATGTTCATCACGAATTTACAGCTCACAAATATCATGAAGGCCAATCCTTTCAAGTACCTGAGTAAGCTGTCATTTCTCTCACGTCCGGTTCAAATGGGGTCCCTTCACGCATTTGCACATGAGCAAGTTCATTTCTGTCCTCAAGGCAATGACGACTTCCAGCGAAGCATTCTGGAATTACAGTTAGCCCAGTACTTCTCTCCCTATCATCAACAATCTATACTCCATCAAACTCTAATTTTTTGGTAGTTTCAGAGAAGGAATCCCTAGACTTTCCCATCGCTATGCTTCGCACTACTCTACTTCTCATCAATGTTTTACGATCACTAAAATAGAGCTTCTGCTTTCGTCTTTTCATAATAGCAAGAGACTCATCGGCAAAGATTAGCCTTCTTACTCAATGTATATTGGATTCTAATTTTGTGCCTTGCTTGAATAGACATAAGCCGTGTCACTGTACGGTGACTCTTTACAACTTCATTTAATAGTGCTACTCATTGCTTTCTGTCATGGCCTAGTGGCGCATCCTGCGTGCATAATTGCATCGAACCGCCATAGCCATTTCGATTAAGTTTTTCAATTAGCTATAATGTGGCCTAACCGCCAGTTACTGTTCTTTGTAGTGCACCCATAAATTAAATGCCATTGTCATATCCATTTTTAATTCCAATATCAGAAATGTACTGTATCAATTCACGACTTTAAATCAAATCATTTCTGTTGAGCGTACTTATATCCTGTGATTTGGTCTGACCTTTAATCATATTTTTAAGCCTGGCTAGTCGCCAATTTTATCATTATGATATCAGTTACTCTTGAATTTCCATCACCGCCATCTAATTTGGTGCCTTGGAATCCACGCTTGTCGGCAAGAGATGTTATTTGGCACAAACCTCCGAAATCTAGCTAATGCATTAATTCTAAGCACATCAGGATTAGAACGTCCCATGCTTCACCTTCCATTCAGTTAAAGGACAACCCCTTGTTCCATCTGGATTCTCATCATTTGTAGCCTAGTTTTGTGCTTAGAATGGCTTCCGCGGCGGGTCATGAGGCTGGTTTCGTCGTAATTCATGGAGATAGTGAATGCGTCCCAATCTGTTTCCCTACTGATTCTGAGGGAATCGCGACTGCTACTTCCCTTCAATTGAATCAGCGTTTCCATATCATTGAAGGGTCTTTGAATGTTGAGAAAGAGGAATTTGACAAGTTTACAGGAGAGCTCACACACACTGTAGCTCAGTCCTCTTCTAATCGAAACAACGTTGTAGTCTGGTCACTTCGATGTGGGAAGTACAAAGTGTATGGTGCTAAGGAGGTTCATGATGATTCTCCTTTAGTTTCCTTAACTCCCAAGTTGTCTACCACTACAACTCAGGTGACACCTTTGATGCAGAGAGTGAAATTAGAACCGGTAGAGAATCTTTTTCACATCCTTAGCAATGACTCCGACAGTGACAGTCTAGGTTTCAGTCCCTCTGAATCCGAGAAGAAAACGTCACTTCCGGCTATCGCTCCGGCTGTAGCTCCCACTTCCTCTCTACCTCCAATATCCAAACCCGCGGTAATTCCGAATCCTATTCAATTTTCTAGTACAATCGATTGTCTACGTACTCTTTGGTCTCGATCCAGATCAAAATCTGTTTTAACCAAGTTAGACTTCGATTCTCTTTGAGTTGAGAAGGTTGACTTCCTTCCTGCAGCCTTTAATGGAGATGTCCTATTTGATTTTCCACCGATTGGGAATGGAATTGCCTCATCTCAGGCTGGATCGCTCATGGGTATCGATAGGAAGCATGACGGTCATAGTTGGACAAGAACCGTGACCACTCACATTGCGAATGATTCTAATCTGACCTTCAGGACATCTTCATGTTTGGGACATTTGCAATGTCGCAACCCTCAATGCGAATACTTGGAGCGGAAGCAAAGAGCGTCAAATGTTAATGAGACCGAATGGGAGGGCACGTCGTCATCTGTTTTTGGGGTCGGTAGGGCTTCTCCTCCTGGTTCAACAGTTGTGTGTAAACTTTGCCGAGTTCGGCCTACCTGCTTAACAACTTGCCCAGCAAAAATTTACTATGTGTTGGGGAAGGACACCATGTCCCGTGTATGTGTCCATATTGGAACACATGAGCATCCTGTTAAATTAGGCACTTGTCGGGATTCCTCCACGAAGCTGAAGACCCTCATCTCTGAGCATGTAGAGCGGACCCCAACTGCCACAAATTCTTCCATTATTTTGGAAGCAAGTAAGGAGTTTCTTGGTGAGCTACTGTTGTATCCAGAGGGAGTATCACAGAAGCCACTAGTGTTAGAGGAATTAGTGCCGGTCCTGGAGAAATTTAAGCAGATGACATCTCCTAGTATCCGAAACGAGGTTACAACTTTCCGATAGTTACGACGCTTTGGTGTAATGAATAGCATGATTCACTATACTTCGGGGATCAAGCAATTGGGCTTTTGTACAGGAGAATAGAATTCCTGGGCAAGGCGCTGATTCGGACAAAGTGTTTGTGTTCAAGATGGCAGAAGTCGGTCCCGGGAGCGGCGTAGATCTTGTGAAGCGAATGCAACCCGGAGGGGACCTTGAAGAATCTTGGATCATGTTTGACCATGTCAAACGAGTAAAGGGATGGACCACGATGGGTTGTCATGTGTACGACTCAACCTACTGCCGTGTGATGACGATTTCCGTATGTGACATGCAATCCGAAGACGTCAAAGCCCAGCTAGTGTTTTGGAAGAACTTGAATGCTGTTGCTGCGCGATACGATGTTTTGACAGTTTCATTCAAGGGATTCATCGCTGATAGCGCACAGGCCAACTGCAATGCAGTCCGCATTCTTTACGGGAGCGAAGATGCGTCAGTACCGATGGACAATTGGGAGAGAACGTGCCTATTTCACTGGACTCAATCCCTTGAAAAGCACACGAAGGCAGACATAAGAGCTGAATTTCAAGATCAACATCGTCAACTTTGCAAGCTGTACAAAGATGCAAAGACAATGGAGGAAGCTGAAGCCAAGTGTTATAGTTTGCAGTGTCAGTATCCCTCCGGAATGCACTTAATCGTCACTAAATGCTTCCAAAGTAAACCACTCCGGTTTCGTTCCCACAGAGATCTATTTATCCTTTCAAATGTCTAAAATCACAAGTCTATTTATCACCTAAGTAGATAATCTTTTTAAGTTATAGTTCCGGATCCTTCCGGATCTCGCAATCTACGTAAACATTCCGGAACTAGCTTCCGGAAGGGGTCTTTTCCTTTTCGACGTTTCCGGAATTGAATTCCAGAAGACCGGAGGGTAGTTTGATTTACCTCTGTTCCTCCTCAGAGCGGCTTCCGGAAGGTTTAAGCGAGTGACCGGAAGACCACTGATCCTATTTTGTGTAAGTGGCCGGATTCCCCACTGCCTGGTGACTTTAAGTGGCTAGACACCCACTGCCCCGGTGTTTAAAGTGACCGGACAATCACTCTTTCCTTACTCTACTAACCGGCAATATGGTGTTGTTTCCTAGACGTAACTCTCACAACATTCGGAAGGCCTTCCGGATGCGGTCACACAAAGGTACATCCGGATAACAACAACGTTCCCGTAGCACTTTTGTAGCTCCGTGGAAGTTAGGGATATGGTTGTGCTTGGGAGGACTCCTTCTAATCTCACATAGCAGGTTCTTCCGATCGTGGGGGTAAACTCCGGTTTTGGACCGGAGTCCGGGTTCACACGGACTATTCCGTGCCCTAGAGAATACCAGGAACACCTCTGCAATATATCTCTTCCCCTCCTGGTTCTTCCGGACTTCTGAAGGTAACCAGGAACACCTCTGCAATCTCCTCCAGTTAGTCCGGACACTCCCCTGCTGAAGATCTAAACCGATTCACTCCTTAGGACCACCAAACATCCCTTGCCTCCAAGAACCTGATACAAACACTGACTACGGTAACGGACCTTGCACCTTGCAAAAAAACAATTTCCGTCACACACCCTGGGTAGCAAATCTAGAGATAGCTCCGGAATATATTCAATCATAAGGAAAATGATACAAAACAAGATCCTGAGTTAAGAAAACTCATTAAACTAAGTACTAGTGAATCAACCTGATCCGGGTGTTATCTAATTTACGAAAAATCCGGAAAATCCTATCTAAAATCCCTAAAGGTCCGGGTTCAAATCCTGAGATCCGAAAATTATGGATCTCAGATCCGATTTATCCGCCGGGAATACCTTCTGAGTTTCCGGTTGACAGATAAGTCGGCAGCCGGGTGCAATCTGGAGCCCCATCGTTAATCGCTACGACAAGTCTGATAACCGGAGTTAAGTAATCTAATAGTAAAACCAACTACGGAGTCTTCTTGTGCCGTCCGCTCCGGCGTACCGGAGATGCTCCCATGGTCTGCCTCCGGCTACCTACCCTGTCCGAAGAGGGTTCCGGTACCGATCCGGTTCCGGAAGCTGGGGTTTCAGCCTCCGGTTGGTCGGTCGGAATTGCTGCCTGCGTGGCCTTCTCCGCTCTGCCGATAGGAGTTTCTTGCGTACTCTTGGGGCTGGTGGCCGCCTCCGGATAGCCTCGCGACAGGGGTGAAGTAGTCTTCCGGCGCCCGGAGGTAGGTGGCGAAAAATGGACCCGGAAGCCGGGAGAAGCTCCCTGGAATAGTGATGAAGGAAGGGGGGATTTCCGAGCCGTCTCCGGACTGTTGGGAGGAGCCCTACTCTGCGGTCCGGGAAGAGCTGATTCCGGTGTTGCCACTGGCTCCTCCAAAGGTTCCTTACCCTTTCCGGAGGGTTCCGGCACCTGCGGTGAAGGTCCGGTCGCCTCCGGGGAAGAAGTAAGGTCGATGGTAGGGTTGGGCGCTGCCGGCTTCTCCGAAATAACAGTACTGGTTGCGTTATTCGCCAGTACTTGCATTTGTCCCGAGGCCTTCTCCATCTTCCGGCCGTGGTCGAGAAGGAACCGGATGATCTGACCCCGGTTCGGCTCCACTCCTTTCTCCAGGTATTCTGTGAAAAGGAGGCTCCGGTTGACGGTGTCGACCGGAAAACTGAGCGCTGATCGGACCTCGCTCATGGCTTGTGCTGAAGCGATGGCTTTGTCTTCTGCCGCCTTCCGGAGTTCTTGGGCTTCCTCCAGCGCTGCGTCTGCCTTTGCCAAGTCCTGCTGCATTTTCGTCCGGGCTTGTAAAAGGACTCGGTGCTGTGCTTCCATCTGCTCCCGCCGGAAATCGCTCTCTCCAAGCGTCTTTAAGCGAGGAAGGATCTCCTCCGAGTCCTCCACCCGGAGCTCCCCCATGATGCTATAAATCAGGGCGGTGCTGTCATTGAGGTGTTGGTTGATCCGGGTGGCTCTCCACGCGACATGTTGGAGGAGCTCCATGATGTCCTCCTTGTTCCTCCCGGTGAGTGTTGGAAGGTCCGGAGTCGGGCATCGACCGGGTCTCTTTGAAGGTCATGCTCCGTCATCATCTTCATTCTCCTCCCCCGGAGTCGGGTCTAGACGGGTGGTCGGGGAACGCGCAGGTGGGGATTCCGGTTGCATGGAGCGACTCCTCTTCCGTGTCTGAGGGGTTGGTGCCGGAGCTGTCTCTGTATCGTCATCCTCCTCCCCCTTGTCATCCGCCTCGACCCCTCCGTACCTTTGAATCGTAAGCAGCGCCTCGTACTCGTCATGCTCATCCGGTTTGAGTAACTCGTGCCGGTGGTAGAGGTGAGTAAGGTACGCTGGCAGCGGTGACCCTGCCTTCCGGTTCCGGTGGAGATTTTTGACCAGCCGCTCCACCAAGTCTTGCATGAGAGAGGCCCAATCGACCTTGATCTTCTCTCGCATGGCTCCCAAAAATGTCGCCGCCCACTTCAGCACTAAACGCTTGGGTTTCTCCGGGTGAAAGATAGGGTTTAGAAACCCTATCACAATCCGGGCTTTTGGGTCAGTCAGGTCGTCGATGGAATAACCCTCCTTCGGATCAGCCGGCCCCCTGAACTCTTTCTCCGTGAGCTCATCCTTGCGCTCCGCCACCTTGACGTCCCCATCGGCGAAAGCATACGTCCGCTTCCAGTCCGCCCGGGTCCACTTCTCCGGGTGAGCTCGTATACTCCCGTCGTACTGATTATCGGGAGTGCCGACCAACTCTGTCACGATATTCTCGTCTTTCGTCCCCCACGCTGCAGCTATCAAACCGGAGCACCCCATGACGTCGAGGAAGTGAAACAGCGTATGAAGATCTCGGTCCGCTGCTGGGTATTCCGGTATCACTCTCACGATGGGTGGTCCTCCGGTGGCGGTGCTCTTCACCTTCTCCGGTTTCCCGGCCCGGTCACCCGCCATGCTGCTCTTCCGGTCGCGATATTCTCCGGCCGGACCTGCACGCACTGACCTCACAAGAGCCCTCTTCTACTGCCGGTTGCTTAAGGAGCACCCGGCTACGAAGCAGAAATAAAGAATCGCAAATAGTGCGAGGAGAGGGAAGGAGGAGAAGAGGAAGATAACTGATTTGAGAAGTTCCGGCGGTTACCTTTTTATAACGGCCCTAAGGTACGGGATTCTTCAACGGTAGTGACCTCACTATCTAAGTGAATTTAACGGCTCTTACGTCACCATCATCATGATAATAGTTTTAGTGACGGTTATCCCCTGATTTCCCCCCCGGAACCTAGTTCTTTTTCCGGGTAGTTCAGTTCACACCCGGGTTCAGTCGTGACCGGGAAACCGGATATGGCACTGAATAAGAGCTTTTAAGAACTTAACTAGTCCGTCCCTTATGCTATTTTCTAGTTTTGGTTTTCTTCCACATTTTTTTCTTTTTAATACTCTTTTACTACTAATATTTATTTTTTTAGCCGGATTCTACGGTTAATTTCCGGAAACCGGTGGGACTACTTCCCACACCAAGTATTTGGCGATCAAAGCGTGGTGGTTATCGTCGGGCGCAACATCTGATGCTGGTGCCGTACGACTCTATTTGTGGCTAGCCTTCTGGCATTTTTGATTTCGACAATGGGGTGGATTTATGGTATCGGTAAGTACTTTTTTCATTCGTCTCACATCCATCATATTATTGCTGTAGTTTTTTTTATAGCAAGTTAGTTACATATTAGGGCACCGTTGTAACGGCAGTCTGGATCTTGTTGTCTAAGAAGGTGTGCCGCTAGCGGCACACCCTTGCTGTGTAGATCTTGAAAGTGAACACTGTACCACTCTTTTGGTATGCCGCCACCGGCATACCAACTTGCTCTTATTCTTATAGCTTTGTTGAGCTTCATGCAGAAGTATCTGCCCATAAAGGTACACGTATCCTGACTTCATGCAAGCCCACAATTCTTCACTGCCGCTAGTGGCAATACAGATTAAGCATGTGCATTGCGTCAGTTTAGAGTCCTCTCAACTGATTATTGTTATTCTCTCCCATCTCTTGGTGATTATATCACTTAGATCAGACGTTTATAGTTGACTTCCAATTTCCTCTCGAACTCCATTGTTCAGTTTCCTTTTTAAAAAAATATTGGACCAGTGTCTGGCTTGGAAAATGGGTGTGCCGCTGCCGGCACACCTTCCTGTCGTTGTTAGTAACTCACATATTCTTCCCTTTCTTTTAGTTAGACTCAATTTTGAGAGAACTTCTTTATTTGTTGTCTTCCTTCGTCGTCTTGCTCTACTAGATTGGACGCAGTCCATATTTTACGTTTCTATTTTCCAAGTACATTCATCAAAATTTCTTGATTGAGGTCTGCAGGAACTGACGGATTCTGAATTGGCTGAAATGCCATTATGCAATTTAGCTGAAACTGTCCACAATAAGTGGCTGCAGCAGTCGGGAAAACATGGAAACGATTTATACGTTGCCACTGTTGATGACATGGTTTGAACCTTCATGCAAGTCGTGGCTTGCTATCAATTCTCAAAAGGAGAGCGAGGAGGGCAAGGGCCTGGGAAAGAAGAGCTTCGTCTTCGTGCTGCTCATCGTATTGCTCAACGTTCGGGGAACACCAAAGCACTTCATGAGGCTTTCTCTAATATGCCTGGCGCTACTGAGTTTTGCACTCGCCCTCCGCATTTGGAAGGAGAGGAAGTCTTCTTGTCCCTGAAACGGAAGCCAGACCTACCTCCTGGATCTGAGTTTGATTCTCATCGTCCAGACAAAATCAGCGTTTCACGCCCTAGAGTCACGACTAGGACGTCTTCACGATTTACCGTGGACCTTACAAGTGACGAGTGTGTTTATTCAACAGTTGCGGAAGAACCATCCAACCACGCCAGTCTGCCTCAAACATGAACTTCAGTAAAGGTTGCTAGTATTTTCGGTGTTCTGGAGACTGCGTGCGATGAAAGCAAATGGCATATTGCAAGGCTGCCTAGGACATTAGCAAAAGCTTGTTTCGCATACAAAAAATACGGAAACATATATGGAAACGAGAAGGAAATGAGAAGTTCCCGGCCAACTCGGAGGGAATGTTTATTGGATAAATCAGAAAATAGAGTTGTAGAAAAAGATGTAAAAAGAAGTAAAATTGGATTAGATCTTGCTAGCAACTTCATCAAAATTCCAAGAACAATACACGAGTCACTATTTGAGGTGTTTTTGGCATCGTGAGCAATATTTCACCACCTTTAATTGCGTTTAGTAGTCGGGGGTGTAAACATTGTCTAAACAACATTATCTTCTATACATAACCACAACTTATTGCTTAACATCCCCTTATAGTTACTCCAACTTAACTTAGATTAGTTGATCCAAAATATAATAAGTTAAACCCCAAAAGGTAAAATTCAATTAATTAAAAGGTAAATTAGATTAAGTAATATCAATTTATTCTAATGTAAATTAAATTCACTCTCAATAACTTACTTTAAATCCACGGTAAACAATTTTACCTAAATGAATAATATTAACTTAAGTAAGTTATTTCACCTAGGTAAGTTAGATATTACTTGTAGGTTAAATTTTTTAACTAAGTTAAACATTTACGTTTAACCCACAAACTTCAACCTTGACTTTTAGTTTCCTATCAGATGATCTAGTAAAAAATTGAGCTAGTAGACTACTTCTAATGCAAACAACACCGACAATCAATCACAACAAGCACCAATTAGACTTCAATCACACCAGCACATTCATACATCAACCCCCAACAACTCTCAACAATCTCCAACAATCTCCAACAACCCCAAACAATCTCCAACAACACAATACTATCATAAGAACAAAACAATTAGTTGAATTTAAGTTTTAAAAGGGTCGGTAGGGACAACAAAACCCCTTGTCACTAAATCAGTTGTAACTCTTGCTTCTATGCTCACCGTTAAGCGTGCCTAATGCTATCGGAAAGCTCACTTGCAGATTTACAACCTTTAAAAAAATTTAATTCCAAGTTCATTGTGGTTTGCCCGTAGTAGTTTGCCAAAGTTCATGCTCTAGATTTGCTAGCGGCAAAATTCCTCTGGCACTAAAAACATCATAACTTCGTTGTCTTTGCTCCAAACCAAGCATATCTGGTGCCCTTAGAAAATTAACAACAAAATCTAATCATAATTAAATATTTTTGTTCTATCTCCAACTATCCTATTTGCCACACATGGTTAATCGTAGACTAAAACATGATTGTAAAGAATGGGAGAAATTTTGGCATAGCTTTGCCTAAAAGAAGATGAGAGAGAGAGTAGCCACCTATGCCTTTTAATTCCAGTGGAAGGAGGCTAAAGGTGGTGGATACATCTTTACCATTCAATTCAATAATTTCTAATCAAGATCAAGGCCTACAATTAACTTAAGCTCAAAAACCCAATTTTAGGGGTGGACATGCCTAAATATCCTAAAATGAAGCATTTTTGACAAAACTAATATCCTCCAATGTCTTTAAAACACAATTAAACATCAAGTTTGACTTTTCATATACTCTAATCTAAATTCTAAATCATTGGACAATGGAAACCATCAATTTGCCAAACTTATTAATAGTCCCACAATAATTTTAACTCTAACTAATCTATAAAAATGATTAGCAAGGGTTTTTCCTATGAAAACTAATTGACCATTTTCTCTAACTCTTCAACTTCTCCTTCTTCTCTTCTTTTTGGCATTTTATAAAAAAAAAAATTCCTTTGATTTTGGTTCTTTTCATATTCTTTTTCAAATATACAAAATACTAATTTTAAAGTCTAATTCAAATCTCTAATTAAATATCTAACTAGACTGAGACTTCAAGTTATTTAATTCTAACCTAAACTTGAATAAGTTCTAATTTTCCTTCAATCAAACTACTACTACTTAACCACTAATTCCAATTACTACTAATACAAATTCCTCTATAACACAAAGTCTAACACTAAAAAGAAGTCGACCGCAGTGGATCCTTTGTCCCCTCAACTTTCCGCACGCTTTCACTAATAACCCGGATAATCCATGAACTTCTAAATGAATGGAATTCCTAGATTATTTCATTATAAAACGCCTGTAACATCAATTATCTACTAAAATCATCAGTAGCCAACAAATAACTGTTAATTAACCTCAAAAAATATTGTGGCCCAATTTTTGGGCTCACAGGCATTAAAGATGCTCAAGATGATACATACGTGTTAACCCCTAAAGATCCTTGCAAGCCGATTTGGCTTTTTGAGGTTCTGGTCAGGTGAGTTTAAGGGGTTAAAATAATAATTTGGGGTTGAGATTTTTACTGAAGGTGGGGAAACATGTAAGCTATATGTGGTCAAAATCTCAACGGTAAATTCCTATTTTTGAGCCTAATTACGCAAATTTTTGGGTTTCAATTTGGGGAGGGCAGGGTGGGCAGGGCTGGGAGCCAACAAGGAGTGAGCTTGTCGATCGAACAGTTTTGCCGGTTTGTGCATGTTATTAGGCAGGGGCAGGGGGTTTACAGTGGGTTTAGTCTGGACCCATGATTCTTGGAAAGGAAAGTGACAATCAAATTCAACCACCCTCGTAAATGCTCATTCCGTTGGGGTGATTATCAATACAGCCACCAAAGCCACCACTTTCTCATGGCTGTTATGAGTCCTTCAACTTTGAATTCAAAATCTCTAATAAGCATTCCATTCACTACGCAATCAAGATGGATTTCAGCAATTGCAAATGTTGTTCCAAACCGAACTTGCATGCATGTAGAGAAGGATTCATCGAGAAAGAAGAACAAGGTCATGAGCTACAGATTGAGAGTGCATCATTTGTGACAGAAACTAGTGAGATCAGAGTGGGAGGGATCATTGGGAGCTCTCATTTCAAAACAGTACATGAGCCTGATGTCGATGTGTAGGTGCTTCTAGCAGGTAGCTGCGACCGACGTGGAGCGGCAGCTGCGATCGACGTGCATGAGGACAGAGTCGGCATCGGAGAGGGGCGGGAACTCAAGCTCCAGCAAGCGGCACCTACAGCAGGCGGCTTCGGCGATCGACATCAGGCAGCTCCAACAGGCGGGTTAGGCCGTCAAGAGAAGGCGGCAGGTTCAACAAGCCCCAGCATCGACCGTGGCCGAGGGCAGGAGAAGGCAACAACATCGTTGAAACGACCCCATCTGGTGGCAGCTTGCCAGCTTCCGAGAGTGAGGGTGCTCAGCAGCTACGTAGTTGGGCTGCGAGAAGAAATCTTAGCGAAGGTCAAATTATTCGATTACTCTCCCTGCTTGATCCCACATACCTTCGTAGTCTTTCTGTGAGAAAAAAGAGTAGACAGTGGCCTAAAAATCCTCAAGCTGATACTTTCAGGCATCACTTCTACCGCCAAGCTGCGCATGTTTTAGGGTGGATAGAGCAATAGAGTTTTGATTCCGAGTTCCTCAACATTGTAAGATCAGTTTGGCAAGACTAATAAAATGCCGAAGCGGAAATCGCACAAAAGGGGGAAGCATGTAAACCCGATTTCAATGAGAAGCAAAATTCATGACATTTGGACTTTGTATGACTTTGTATCTCCCTCTTACCATGACTTTGTATCTCCCTCTTGCTAGATGGAGTGGGATGGAATTCCTCTTCGAAAGAGTACCAGATTGCACTGCTCCCCACCTCCAAGCCCACCTCCACCGAATTCGCCACCTCCTGAAGTCCACGATACAGATGAGGCATTCAATGGAGATTACTTGACATTGCAAGAACCTGCTGGCTTCCACTACGAATCTGATGACCTTTTGTGCTCTGATGATTCTGATACGGACCGTGAAGGAGGAGGTCTAGAGGACATTCTGTGGCCTCTGGAGATGCTTTTGCAGGCTAGAAACTACGGAATGAAACGACCAAGAAGGCCGGTGGAAAGTGAGAGAGGATGCGAGGACGAGAGTGACTCCATTCGGCGAGCGCTGAGAGCTATTGAGCGATGCGGAGGAGCCGGATCGAGCGCCGAAGGCGCGGCGGGAGGAGACGCCGAGCCAAGCGGAGGAGTCGCCGAGGACGGCAGTCACGGGCTGCCAAGCCCCGTCAGGCCCGATGGGATGAGGGGGATGCCAGGTGGCGGACCTAGGTTGGATCAGGCCGGCGATGCGGAGGAGCTCTCAAGCTGCCAAGCCCCGTCCTCCCACTTACCAGCCTCACAGGGTGCCTTACCGGCCCGGGAGACTGCCGCTCGGAATGCTAGACCTCAGCTCTACAGTCAGGACCTCACAGTAGGTATGTATCCTGATTTGCCTAACTGGGAAGATGATGATAATGAAGAAATTCCATCCCACAGAAGTCATGGTGTAAGACAAGGAAATGATAGCGAGGAATATCCTGAACTTGGTAGTGAATCTGGAAGTGAAAGGGAAGATGGAGACATTGGCTTGCAAGATAATCAAACCGGCCTAAAGTGGGAATTTAGGGACGAAACATGGAAAGATTCAAGTTTTTACTACCAACCCAATCCCTTGCCTTTTAGTGGAAGACCGAAAGGTCCTTCCACAAACTATCGTGGTGTTCCAACTTTCAGGACTTTGTTTGCTCTTTTTTGGACCCCGGTCATGTTGCAGTCCATTGTAAGAGAAACAAACCGCTATGCCAATGAACCATTAGATGATCAAGGTAATAAAAAAGGAGGCCCTAAGTGGGAGGATATGACTGTCAATGAACTGAAGGCATTCATGGCACTAGCAATTTACATGGGTTTGAAACACCAACCCAACTACTACACCTATTGGATGCAAAATGAATTGTTTCAATGCCCCGTGATTTCTTCTATCTTGACTAGAGCTAGATTCCAAGCTCTTAGAAGATGCCTTCACCTAACTAACATGAATGGTGTCTGTAGAGGTGACTTGGGCTATGACAAAATAGGTCAAACTAGATGGCTTGTAGATGCAATTAGAGAAAGATGTAAATTGGCATGGTGTCTTGGCAAGTATTTGACTGTAGATGAAATGATGATACGCTACAAAGGTACGTACTCCCCCATCCGCCAATACATGCCTAAAAAGCCCCAGAAATGGGGCTTGAAGGTATGGTGTCTTGCTTGTTCCATTTCAAAGTATGTGTATAACTTTGAAATATATTGTGGTAAGGAAAACATTGTTCTACCTTCTCTTGGTGAAACTGTTCAACCTGGTCCTACAGTTGGTGGAACTAATTTAGCTCAGAATGTGGTTATGAGGCTAGTTGATGGTCTTTGGAATTTAGGACATTGCATCACTATGGATAATTCTTTTTCTAGCATTAGCCTATTCACCTCTCTTCTAGCACGTGGCATGCATGCTACAGGTACAGTTAGGTAGAATCGTGTTGGTCTTCCCACAGATTTGAAGAACTTGGCGGCATTCAAGAATGTGCCCTAAGGCACAACTCTATGGAGAATGCATGTAAGTCGTTCCATTTCCTCTGTAATGTGGAAAGATAAAAAACCTGTTCTACTAATTTCTACACATAGCATGCCCATTCAAGCCCCATGTTCTAGCCCCGTTGTCACCGTGCCTCGCAGAAATGGTGTCATTCGGGAGATGGTCCAAACTTCTCCTATGTTGAAGGAGTACACCACCCACATGCGTGGGGTGGATGTAGCGGACCAACTCCGAGCCTCTTACTCATGTCAGGTACGAAGCCACAAGTGGTGGCATCGAATTTTCTTCTTTCTTTTGGATGTCACGGTTGTAAATATGTACATTATTTACTTGGAATGTGTGGCAAACTCTAACCCTCGCAAGCCAGTCACTCCAATGACGCATCTCCAGTTCAAGCAAGGTTTGTGTGAGTTTTTATTGGCAGATTGGCCAAAAAGAACCCCACAAGCTACTGACTTACCTCCAAGACCACGCCAACCGGTAATATGTGTTCCTACTCATACCAAATTGCGTAGACAATGTGTTGTATGCAATGTGAGGCAACCACATTATTTTTGTCGCAATTGTGGTGACAAATGGATGTGCCTAAATGAGGGTTGCTATGAGAGATGGCATACGGCTTTGGCATTACGTCAGCGACGCCGACATTGAATATAGGTATGTTTATCTCAAAAGAAAAATGGGTTTATCTGTTTGCATTCCAAATTTTGTGTAGTTTTCCTCCTAAGTTTTCTAATTATTTCCTATAGAAAATCATTTTTCAATCACATTCACTCTTACATTTTATTTCCACACCTACTGCAGGGATTACTATGAGCCCTGATTGCAGGAAATACATGAGCCTGATTTCTGGAGCCAGGGGCCAGGTCCAAGGTCGTGGGCAGGAGTCGCTTGCAGGGCTGAGGCTACAGTGGAGGGCGAGGGCCGCTGGAGTCACTTCGAGGGAGGAGGGCCACGGTGGAGGGCGAGGGCCGTTGGACTCACTTCGAGGGAGGAGGGCCACGGTGGAGGGCGGGGGCCTGCATCGAGCTCCCGACAGGCTGCCCAGCCAGATGAGGTCATGAGCTCGAGTCAGTTCTGCTTCGCATCCGAGCTGGCAATGGCAGTCTCGTCCGAGCTGGAGCATCAGCTGCAGATCAAGAAGGCATCAACCTCTTTCGAATTTAGATCCCCTTGCATGCTATAAATGTACCGGATCCACAACTGACAATTTGAAGAGTTGTAGTTATTACTACAGACATCCCAATTTGAAATTGACTCAATGGGCACGGGAAACACCTCTTGGGCTCCAATATTACATGGCTGCCCACCTCATTTTTCTCTCAATTCTCTTCTGAATGACTTCGGTAATTCATCGAAATCGGAGATTATAGTATTTTTCGAAAATAATTGGACCTAAATTTCACTCACTCAGAAGGCAACAATCTTACCGTTCAGTGTTTCAAAATTCCGAATTTCCATTCTGTTATGCAAATTTCTCCTCATCAACGCCCAAAGTGTGATTTTAGACCTCCCGGTACATGGATGAGGGTTTAAAAATCCAAATGAGTTTCTGAAATTTTGCATTTGCATGCTCAACTTAGTCTCCCACATGAAAAAAAATATGAGCAACAAGTTTGGGGTACAAATCATCAATTCTCCCTTGCCACCATGTACACAATGCCTCCCGGGCAACGGTAAAAAAAAGTTTTCAGTCAACTTTGAACGTTATGATCTCACGGATGAAAAACATCCAATGGTTGAAACTTGGATCTGTTCTTCTAAACTAGGTCAGGTACAAGATCTTACGGTTGAAATTCTAAAAATGGTAAAAATATCCGGATCACACCCCCGGGAGGGCATAGAGGTAGAAAACGGTCGTTTCCGACTCTTCAAGCTTCCAAGCACACAAGGATTCTTAGGGGTTAAGTGGAGAACCAGGATTAGAGGACCAGGGTAGTAATTTTCATTTTTGGACTCTAGATGAGTTTTTTAGCTCTCCAGTGGCTGAACCTGACCAAGCGGATGATTTCCTTCTTGGACAATTTTTCATCCAGTGGGCTGGTCGGATGAAACCTCGCCAGGTGAATGATTTCCGTCCTGAGTAGTTTCATCCGTCAGTTGGATGAATCTGGGCAGCCGGATGACTTTTATCCCAACCCATTGTTCATCCGTCGGATGACTTCCGTTAAAGTTTGGTGCATATGGAGGGAGAGCTTGGAAGCTCTCTCTCTCTCTTAGTTGGAACTTGGAGTTAAAGCTTAGACGTTAGGGTTTGAGGAGTTTAGGAGGAGTTTTGAGGTCACATTGAGTTAAAAAGACTTTGCCATGTACAAACTATGAGCTAGCCAATAAAATCCGACGTGATTTGAGGTTTTATAAGGTGTTTTGAGTAAATCAGGGTTTCTTAGGGTTTCTTAGGGTTTTCAGGATTTATGTAGAAGTGAGTTTGTAGATCAACCTCCTTTCAACATTGGCGACCATGCACAAGTTCGAATCATGTGGCTCTTGCTACAAGAAGGCAACTAGGATTTGAAGCTTGGAGATCTAGATCTAGGGTTTTGAGGCTTGTTTTTTGAAATTTTGGAAGGTTTTTGAGTTGCATCTTAGGGTTAGAGTGCTTCTCTATACAATGCACTACTAGGGTTGTGTGGGTTTTTGCAAAAACCCCATTTTTTGTATTTTTTGAGAAATTGCAAAATTAGGGTTTCTGGACGTCGTGGAGCCGACAGCCCGCAGTCCAAGCCCAGTCCTAGCCGTAGTCCGGGCCAGGTCCAGGTAGCAGTCCAGGACCAGTCTCGACTGCAGTCCAGGCTAGTCCCAGCAACAGACTGCAGTCTAGGCCCAGTCCTAGCCGTAGTCCAGGCCAGGTCCAGGCAGCAGTCCAGGCCCTGTCCTAGCCGTAGTCTAGGCCACGTCCAGGCAGCAGCCCAGGACCAGTCTCAGCTGCAGTCCAGGCCAGTCCCAGCAGCAGACTGCAGTCCAGGCCCAGTCCCAACCGTAGTCCAGGCCAGGTCCATGCAGTAGTCTAGGACCAGTCCCAACCGTAGTCCAGGCCAATTCCAAGCAGCAATCAAGGCCCAGTCTAGGCAACAGTCCAGCCCGCCCCCATGCCCAAGAGCAGGAGGTGGAGGTGACGAAGAGCTGGAGCAGGCCGGGCAGCAGCTCATCGGGAGCCTGCAACAGCTAGTAGCCAACAACATCTCTAGGAAAGTTTTCCCCCTCCCCATTTCAACTTTTTGATATTTAAATTTTTTCCTTTGGTCACACCTAAGTAATTTGTGTCGACGTTTAGCGGAACTTTCTTGACGCTTAGCAAGCTTTTCTAGACGTTTAGCGAGCTTTTCTAGACGTTTAGAGGCAGCTCTAGAGGCAGTTTTAGAGAAAGTTTTTAGAATAGCTTACGAGATAGTTTTGGCTCCAGCCAACCCGGAGTCCCAACCCAGACATCCGATCATTTCCAGTGACACTCGGAGACCTGGAGGCCTTCAAGCTCAAATCAACCCGGAGTCCCAACGCGGACATCCGATCACTTCCAATGACACCCAGAGATCCAGAGGCTTCCAACTGCAGCCAGCCCGGAGTCCCAACCCGGCATCTGATCACTTCCAGCGACACCTGGGGACCCGGAGGCTTCCAGCTGCAGCTAGCCCGGAGTCCCAACCCGGCCATCTGATCACTTCCAGCGACACCCGAGGACCCGGAGGCTTCCAGCTACAGCCAGCTCAGAGTCTCAACCCGGCCATCGGATCATTTCCAGTGACACCCGGAGACCCGAAGGCTTTCAGCTGTAGCCAGCCCGGAGTCCCAACCCGGCCATCCAATCACTTCTAGTAACACCCGGAGACCTGGAGGCAGCTGCAGCTAGCCCGGAGACCCGGAGGCTTGCAACTGCAGCCAGCCCGGAGTCCCAACCCGGACATCCGAGCACTTCCGGTGACATCCGGAGACCTTCCAGCTGCCGCAACCCGGAGTCCCAACCCGAACATACGATCATTTCAAATGACACCCGGAGGCCGGAGGCCTTCCAGCTCCAACTCAACCCGGAGGTTCCAGACCGGAAACTCGAACACGTTTAGTGAACACCGGAGACCCGGCAATCTTCTAGCTGCAATCAACACCGGCGTACCACCTGGACCAGGGGATTGTTCTATTGCAGAAGGGGGATAGTGCACCCAGACCAGGTAAGTTTCCGGAGACACTTCTTTTAAGTTAATAAAAAATAAAAATAAAAATAATAATACATAGGGGAAGGAAAAAATGAAAAAGATGTTATGTTAGTAAGTAAAAATTGCAAAGGAAAATTCCAGCTACAGTATGCGGACACTACTCACTAGGCAGCACTTAGACTAGAGGAATGCATTGCTAATCGAAAAGGAGGAAAGACTGTGGATGGTTGGCGGGATTGCATGACGAGGGCAGTATATCGGCACTCAGAAGAGGATAACCACAGGAGGGACGGAGGACAAAGGAGATCCCCGATCACTACCCGGGCACCGAGGGAAGACCGGATACTGAAGTAGCTGGCAAGACAACTCGACCAGGCCAACACAGGAAGTCAATCATGTGAGGCAGAAGACAATTCACTCAGCATGGATGGTGACCTGGAGGAGGAGGTGCAGGAGATGTAGGGAGTCAATTCCAGCAACCGCGCACATCCCGGCTAGTATTGCGGCCGGACAAATTGTAGGTTAATATGGTCATGGGCAAACCACATTATACCTCGGAGGCCAGCGTACAACAAGCCTCACATTCACCACACGAAAGAGAAATAGAGGTGCGGAGAGTGGCAGCAAGGCTATCAAGAGTGTGCAAGTTGGAGCTTCTTAGAAGAAGCTGACTTGAAGGATATTAGGTTAGAAGGATGCAATAATGGCTGCCCAGGTGAAGCTTGGAAGTTGGTGTCAAGGCGGAGATTTTGGGACTTGGATAGGATATCGGCACCCGGACGGACTGAGGAGAGACGGAGGACGAAGAGATCCACGATCTTTACCCGGCCACGGAGATGGCCTGATAACTGCAGCAACTGGTGAGAAAACATGCTAGGGGCATACTCAAAGGCAACACCAGAAGAAGTCATTGATGACCTTCAACCAAAAAAAAAAAAAAAAAAAACATCGGAGGACCGATGTAGTTTAGAAGGGGGATAATGTTAAGCGGAGAACCAGGATTAGAGAACCATGGTAGTAATTTTCATTTTTGGACTCCGGATGAGTTTTTTAGCTCTCCAGTGGATGAACCTGACCAGGCAGATGATTTCCTTCTTGGACAATTTTTCATCCACATGCCATATTTAAGTAAATCTGGACTTTGAAAAGTCTAGATTGGTCAAAGTCCAGATTTAGTCAAGGAATATCATGGTACAAAGCGTGGAAATGCTTCGAGGGATCCTTCGTTGGATTCTTTGACAGGATCAGATTAGATGGTGAATAAAACTTTTGACAAGCAGAAATTGAGTTATAGTAAAATTACAAGAATTGAAAGGAGTCATGATGTAGCGTGCGAACTAGGTCAACCAATAGGAGGATCCATCGATGGGACTCAATTTATGTAGAGAGAATACAATTTCAATCCCACAGATGTTATTTGGCTCTTTGCAATTAATGAAGTACAAAACGTCGTGCAAGTTAAAAACATGGACATATACTATTATAGAAATATTGCACAACAATAGTATGGCTAGATTTATTGGCAACAAAGATTGATAAATAAGGTTCGTAGGATCCTCCGATGCAACGAAACGATAACATACAAAACGTTAGTTGATATTAATCGGCGAAGCGACGAAATACATGGTAAGACGTGAATGTCAGGAGTCAAATGTTGATTCATGCATCATACGTAAGAATCAAATGTAGCATGCACGCAGTTGCAGTACGGAGAAAAGTATTTACGAAAGGCTGATACATTGTAGACAATAAATGAGAAAGCCAAAAATGTTTATGCATGTGCACCAAAATTAGAAGACATGTGAGATTCATACATATGCCCAGGCCAAGTAGATCTACAATGATCGAACGATCCTCCGAACGAATTGGTGGCCTCCTACAGGGTAGAGGGCCTGCCTTGTTTGCAACTCCATCGAAGGATCCATCGATTGAATTATAAACAACTATGTGGTCATGGGTCCGCGTTGTTTGCGGCTGCAAGGTTAATCATTGCAGCAATTCTGTCCCTCTGTGGAATTGTCCGTGTCTTCGGATCCAATTTCTTCGACCAAGAGGCAAACAAGACGGCATCAACATGAACGCTAACTGGACGTCTATTTTCGGGAACCCACGTTGATGTCCAACAATCCTCGTACTTCTTCTTGTGGTCCTTGAACGCATTCTTTGGCTCCCAGAATTGGAGAATGAACTTACCATACTCCTCATGTCCAACTTCTCTATTGACTACTGAATGCGCTCTCCCTAACCAGACAGGATATATTTCAGGGTATGAGGGACGGAGTAGGACCCATGATCCCGGTACGACATCTCACCATGGATTCAACGACTCCTTTGGCTTTTCCGAGCGTGGACCACAGTAAATTTCAGTTTCGACGTCTTCAGGTGTGACATCTCCTCCAACAGTGAGATATAAGGGAGTTCGACTTATCGCACTCCAATCATGGATTGGCCAGAAGCCTTCTACTAGGGCCGAAGGAGTGGGAGGAAGAGGTTGTTTTAGTTCTGCAAGTATTGCATTCCAGTAATCGACATAAGGTGGAAAGATTTGAAATCTGCAACCTCTTGAACAAACTCGGGCATGAAACTCATCTCCTGCAATTCCATGAAGGACTTCATTAAATCAGCGACGACAAATGAATTCTTATTCTTCAAGGCCTTGGACAAGTGGCTGAAGTAAGCATCAATATCCTCATGTGTATGCCTGACTAGTAGGAAACCAACTTGGATTTCCTTGAACACCCTTTGGTAAGTCAACATAGATAAGAACGCCATGAGAAATTGGTTCTTATTATCTTTTGCAGAGTTGTCTAGCTGCAAATATAGATTGTTTGGTAGTGGGACGGCTGCAGTTGAGTAGTTCGGTACCACCATAGGTAAAACGTCCATACATCTAGACTTCCCTTTAAGCAATGCCGCAAAGAATGAATTTGCCGGCTCGTAAGGGAAAAGTCGACCTGTGACGCAAATGGGTGGTTCCTCAAGACGTCGAAGTAATCTCGCAATAGACGAGATTGTATAATTTGAGTCTCCTGGCCACAAGTCAGTAGAATAGTGAGCGTAGGCACCGTCTCCATGTCCGTGCGTGACCATGCCGGTGACGTTCACCGGGAGCTGACCAAGACCTGAATTTTGTTTCGTGGTAAGTCGCATACGAGGGATGGCAGTCTTGGCAGTATCCATTGTATCGTGGATAATGCAAATGATTTCGCCTTTCCTGCGTTTAGACTCCTCTCTCCAAGTATGGTACACACACCTACACGAAGCTTGGTGGTTCAAGTGTGCATGTCGTTGTTCAATGAATGACACATATTCGGCGGAGCCCTTCACGGATTTGCTAATGAATTGTTGAAGAGTGTCACAGAGGGTGCACTTTGCAAATGAACTGCCCACGGGTTTTACAGCAACATTGTTGAAGAGTTCCTTCTTGATTCTACTAACAGCAGACTGAGAAACCTTGGGCAACCCGTACTCCAAGTTTGTCTGCAAACAAAGCGATTCACTGAGTATCAGCAACATCAACACTGAGGCTACTACTGGCATCGAAAGATCCCTCGATCACATAAAAACTGGTATTGCTTCCAGTTAGAGGTGAGTACAAAAATGTAGTCATTTCAGAGCGACTAAGTGATCGTTCAGATATTGGAAGTTGCATAAAGATTGTGTGATGAGAATTTCAAATGTGGATACTGGATCAAATATAATGAAGCCTAAGAGCATCAGGTATCGCCACGCAATGGGAGTGGTTGACCAAGAAGGATAATTGGAGCTTCGAGGTGGTTTCTGGACATGGTTACCTCTGTGGCGTCAGCTTGAATCTTCTTCCAGCTATACCAAACGGTAAGAACTTCAGTGTGTCCATCCGCCCTGGTACAGTCGTCCGCATCTGGTGAGGCATGTGATCGGCGTTCTCATTGATGATAGCTAAAATCGTACCCATTGCTTGCACGGTTCCAAGGCGGGGACGTTTGACGCCTCTATTTCCGTGCGTTGAAGACAAGACACCCTTTTTGTATTGGTCGATATAGCTGTGGAATGTCGACTTTGGTATACCATGAATTTTATACCATGCTGTTGCGCAGACATCTTGACCGAGCAAAGTAACCTAGGTCCGTTTCCGATTATTGCCCATGTGACGCAGTTGCCCGCCCACAGTGATTCCATATTCCCGCCGGTCATCAAAGTCCTTCAGAAAGTACCGTTGTCGGAGAAACAAGGTATCTTGGGGCCGGAATAATCTAACACACTCGTCAGGGCAGCATAATAGCGAACTTACTGCTTGAACCAGATCCTGACAAGTCTTCTTTGAGTACGCACTCAGCTTCTCCTCACTTCTCTTCTTGCGATGAACAAATCGATACGGTGCTTTTGGACGACCACCAAGATGCGCATTTGGGTCTGATGCCTCAGGAATTTCGAATGAAATGAGCAACCGTCTCGCTAAGGCCATGACCGCCCTCGAATCTTCATTCAGGGATGGGCCACCTTTGATGACTCATAATGTCATCTTGATCCCCGATGAATACGTCAAATATAGTAACGCCAATGTTCCCCTCCCCCAAAGTACTGTCCTGGAATGGCTCATCGGGGAGAGAGCAATTGACACGACCTGAGGCAATAAGATTCCCATCACAGCCATAGCGACGAACCACCATTCCCACCCATTCTGCCTGAGGGACAAAAGGAGGGGCGCAAGTGGAACCGGATGTATTGCCTACGTCCGGGCCCATCGAAGGATCCCTCGATTGCAACACTACCTGCGATGCCTCCCAGACAACCATTCTACCTATCGAATCGGCCAAGAAAGATACACCCTCTTGCAACGGCCGAATAATAAGATTGCGCGCCTCATGAATTATCTCAGTAGGTCTAAGCAGAGACATCGCGACCATGGTGAGATTGATGTCAACACCAAGCCAATGCCCAGTGGGTATCGCTTCAATGACAATTCCCTTCCCAACAGCGCCATGGTTTGTGTAGCAAAGGGTAACTTCCATGCCGGGGCTGAATTCATCACGCCAGTCAGTGTCGCTAGCGACACCACCACCATACGTTGGATCAGCAAACACATCCGGCAATCCTTCAGATGAGGACATCGATGGATCCTTTGATCCTAATTTGAACCCGGTAATCTCGGAAATCTTCTTATGTACCCGAGTAACCCTGTATCAGACCCAGGATTGAAGAATCGTGCAATCAACGTAGGGATCGGAGGATCTCTCGATCTGTCGATCTTCCTCGGGTTCGGCCGATCAACGGATTGATATGTGCGACCGAAGGATCCTTCGATCTCCACGGAACCTACCCGGGTCTGCAAAAATTAGGATAGCTCCACGTAAGACTGTACGGAACAGAGAAGTTGTTGTATAGTAATCGCAATGAGACCAAATGATATATTACAATATATTGAACCAAGATGGAAGGTAGTGATCGAACGGGAATCACATTCATGGCATGATATATACAAGATCAATATTCTCTACTCTTTCACCTGATGATGTCAAACTTGGGATGCATAAAATGAGGTTGAGTCATGTTTAGCAGTACATAATAGAATTTGTATCCCACATACCCTACACAATAGTATCATAGCAAAATCCATACGCAAAATGGCTGAATATTACATAAGAATTATTGATGGTGCACAGCATAGCTCATTAATCAAAGAACGTTGCAATTACTTGTTACAAGGGCAGTAACCTAAACCTCCAGCAAGCATCAGCCACTTGGGCAACATAACCTACTCGCCATCAATATTTCTTTGGTCAGCTTCCAACTAATACAAACAAACAATCTCCTACAAAGAGAGAAATCCGAAAGTGAATCAAGTGCACGATTTGCGAAACAAAGAGGACTGTGATATCAAACAAGGACACCCACATTCCCACCTGCCGCGCAAAATACCAAAGACGATAAACTCAAGGCATTCTATGGTAGACGACAATAGTAAACCTGCTCAGGCGCATGGAATTGAAGCTCACGGAGTAGGACGAAGGCTACTTCGTCTAGAGGAGGACTGAACTCAATACTTCACTCACTAACTGTCCAATTCTTGAAGAAACAAGAAACCTCGCATCCAATTCTGACCTGAAACAAACAAGAGCCTCAAGACTGCGAGAGTAATTGCCCTCGTCTTTCAAAGTTGAGAGGGAAATTTGATGGTGATTCAATCTACTTCATTTTGGCGGGATGGGATTTACCATTATTGTCTAGGTAGTGGATACCGGTTCCGTGCCTCTTGGTAACTAATTATTCTAATTCGTACCTTCAAGTAAAAATGCCAGCAAAGGGGGAAAAAAAGAATGACTAGTTCCTATGTTACCGTGGAGATGACAATGTCGGATGATCATGGCAATCCTACGGTTAAAAAATTCAGATGAACATCGTACGGTCCAGAATGGATACGAGTCATGATTACCTAATATGCATAGGGACAAGGGTCTAAGGTCTAGTGTTTACCAAGTTAACGGTACATCAGCTTCAGGGCTTACGGTGCACGGTACGTCTCGGTTAATAGGGTACATCATGTATACGGTTTAGGGTTTTGTAATGTGGGTTCAAGGTTCAACGTTTCATGCTTAGGGTTCAAAGTTCAGGATTCAAGGCTCAAAGTTTAGGGTTCAGGGCTCAAAGTGCAGGGTTCAGGGTTTAGAGTTTCTTGCGTAGGGTTTAGGGCTTAGGATGCAGGGTTCACAATTTAGGTTAAAGGGTCTACGATCTAGGTTATAGGGTCTACGATCTAGGGTATAGGGTCTACGATGTAGGTTATAGGATCTACAATCTAGGTTCTAGGGTCTTCGATCTAGGTTCTAGGATCTACGATCTAGGTTCTGGGGTCTACGATCTAGGTTCTAGGATCTACGATCTAGCATTTGGGGTTCAGGGTGTACGGTCTATTCATTCGCTTGTATACTCATAGCCTCTCCGACATTTTTTTTGTGTCCAAATTTTTTCATAAATTCCATGGACTTGTGAGGTAGGCCAAAATGTGGTGGAACTTGTTTAAAATACTTGTTCAAAATTGCATTGGCAATAAAAATTAATTACGTCCTTGTGCTCCGAGATTTAAAGCTCCCAAAGCAATGTGCAATATATTTAATATGGATGATGTGCATGGTAATAACTTAAATGCTCAATGAGACAAATATATCTTCATGTGGACTATTAAAGAGTTTGTTGACGTCGTTCAATAAATTATAGTTATTTGAATAACATTGTTACACAGAAGTTACTCGAACAATGTTGCATTTTCAAACAATTTGTACAAGAATAACAAATGATAATATTTGCAATACATAACATTAATCAAATTTAAGTGATTTTATTTGTCTACATAATGTCAAAAATTCTTGATGTCCTAAACATTGAAAAATAATTCGTGTCTTTAATTTCTAATAGCCTTCATTGTTTCATCTTAAATCTACTATGCATTGTTGATACAATGTTACTAATTTGTGAAATCAAAATTTTATTGAATGAGAATGTTACACACAATAATAGAGTCGAATAATAATTTGCACTACAGAAGATCTAAATCCAATACCAACGTGTCAAGCATGATGTTAGTTTCTTATTCGCCAATTTGTAGATGTAGAGGAGGTGTGTAGCGTATTCAAAACAACTATGCAAGGAGGGGGGGTTAAAACATAATTGCCAACGCACGTTTTATTTTTTTGTAAACTTAATATGTTTTAGTTTGATCATCCAAATGGTCAATGGGAAGGTTCATACCACATATTGTTGTGAAAAATTTCCTTTCGTATTGTCCACAATAATTCGTGTCTTTAATTTCTAGTAGTCTTCATTGTTTCATGATACGGTTCAGAATAAATACGAGTCATAATCACCTAATATGCATAGGTTCAGGGTTCAGGGCTTAGGGCTCAGGGTGCAGGGTCTACGATCTAGGTTCTAGGGTCTACGATCTAGGTTATACGCTCTACGATCTAGGTTATAGGATCTACGATATAGGTTGTAGGGTCTACGATCTAGGCTCTAGGATCTACGATCTAGGTTGTAGGGTCTAGGATATAGGTTATAGGGTCTATGATTTAGGTTATAGGGTCTATGATCTAGGTTATAGGGTCTATGATCTAGGTTTTAGGGTCTACGATGTAGGTTATAGGATCTACGATATAGGTTGTAGGATCTACGATCTAGGTTGTAGGGTCTACGATATAGGTTATAGGGTCTATGATTTAGGTTATAGGGTCTATGATCTAGGTTTTAGGGTCTACGATGTAGGTTATAGGATCTACGATACAGGTTGTAGGGTCTACGATCTAGGCTCTAGAATCTACGATCTAGGTTATAGGGACTACAATCTAGGTTGTAGGGTCTACGATCTAGCATTTGGGGATGAAGGTGTAGGGTCTATTCATTTGCTTGTATACTCATAGCCTCTACGGCATCTTTTTTGTGTCCAAATTTTTTCATAAATTCCATGGACTTGTGAGGTTGGCCAAAATGTGGTGGAACTTGTTTAAAATACTTGTTCAAAATTGCATTGGCAATAAAAATTAATTATGTCTTTGTGCTCCAAGATTTAAAGCTACCAAAGCATTGTGCATTACAATGTTGCATTTTCAAGTGATTTTATTTGATAATCCATATTATGGTCAATAGGAAGGTTCATACCACATTGTTGTTGAAAAAAGAAATAAATACAAATGAGAAGATCTCTAAGTTTCATAAGCAAAGGAAGAAGTCTTTTTGGTACTATGCCCGACAATGTGTTACAATGTGTGAAAATGATTGACTTGGGCTAGTCTGCTATTTTTCACTGAAGACAAGAATTTATTTTGACAATACGAAAGGCATTTGTTTTTACTTGATAGTATTGAATCTTTGTTTATACTTGATAGTGTTGAATCTTTTGTTTTACTTGATAGTATTGAATCTTTGTATTTACTTGATAGTATTGAATCTTTTTTTTTACTTGATAGTATTGAATCTTTTTTCTTACTTGATAGTATTGAATCTATTTTTTTACTTGATAGTATTGAATCTTTTTTCTTACTTGGTAGTATTGAATTTTTTTTTACAATACAAAAGGCATTTTATTTACTTGATAGTATTGAATTGTAATTTTTTTTTACTATACAATTTTTTCTTAACTTCATAGTATTGAATCTTTTTTCTTACTTGGTAGTATTGAATTTTCTTACTTGGTAGTATTGATTACTTTTTTTACTATATGAAAGGCATCTTTTTACTTGATAGTATTGAATCTTTGTTTATACTTGATAGTATTGAATCTTTTGTTTTACTTGATAGTATTGAATCTTTTTTTTTACTTGATAGTATTGAATCTTTTTTCTTACTTGATAGTATTGAATCTTTTTTTTCACTTGATAGTATTGAATCTATTTTCTTACTTGGTAGTATTGAATCATTTTTTGTTCTTGATAGTATTGAATCTATTTTCTTACTTGATAGTATTGAATTTTTTTTTACAACACGAAAGGCATTTTATTTACTTGATAGTATTGAATTGTAATTTTTTATTTTACTATACAATTTTTTTTTACTATACAATTTTTTTTAACTTCATAGCATTGAATTTTTTTTATACTTGATAGTATTGAATCTTTGTTTATACTTGATAGTATTGAATCTTTTATTTTACTTGATAGTATTGAATCTTTTTTTTCACTTGATAGTATTGAATCTATTTTCTTACTTGGCAGTATTGAATCATTTTTTGTTCTTGATAGTATTGAATCTATTTTCTTACTTGATAGTATTGAAATTTTTTTTACAATACGAAAGGCATTTTATTTACTTGATAGTATTGAATTGTAATTTTTTATTTTACTATACAATTTTTTTTTAACTTCATAGTATTGAATTTTTTTTATACTTGATAGTATTGAATCTTTGTTTATATTTGATAGTATTGAATCTTTGTTTATACTTGATAGTATTGAATCTTTGTTTATATTTGATAGTATTGAATCTTTGTTTATACTTGATAGTATTGAATCTTTTGTTTTACTTGGTAGTATTGAATTTATTTTTTACTACACGAAAGGCATTTTTTTTTACTTGATAGTATTTAAAGTTTATTTTTCACAATACGAAAGGCATTTTTTTTTACTTGATAGTATTGAAAATTGTAATCTTGGATGTAATTAAACTTCAATCAGAAAGAAGAATTATATTCTTAATAGAAAAAATTAGTTATTGAAAAGGAAAACTATAGTCTCAGTTGAAATCATGATGAGGAAAGCATTATGATTACTGCTAAGTGTCACTAAGCGGTCGAGCTACTCAGCGGTACGAGGGCGACATCTAAGTATGAGTTATCATGAGTAGTAATAATTTTTGGCCGTGTGCATCACCGCGTCCTTCCAGTTTCCCACTTTCTCTCCCTCACTCTCACTTTGTCTCTCTCGTCTCTCTCCTCTCTCTCTCTCGTCTCTCTCTCCCGTTTTTGCTGTAGGTTTCCATGTTCTCCAAGCTCACAGCTTCGGGATAGGCTCAGTTTACTGTGGGCGATTCCGTATTCGATTTCTGAGTGTAGATTTGTGGCGGTTTGCAAGTGTGAGTGTAATTCTGTGGGGCTTTTGCAAGTCTGAGTTTCTTCATGAGGGCAGGGTCTGTAGAAGCGAAACTGGATGGTTTTTGGTTTAGCCTCCAGCTGCGTGCGATTTCTGTGGGTGCGACATCAGCAACCGCGTCGTTACGAAAGGGTGCAGCGATTGAATTCCTTTGAGAGGTAAGACTGTTAACTAGTTTCTTATTTTCTCATAGGTTTGCACCATCCAGTTTTGCTTTGACAGCTCACAAGTATAGGTAATGCGTATAGATTTGCAACACTTAGAAATGCACACAGTGGTCGGAACTATGACAATTGTTTTTTGTTTATCTCAATTTGAATTAGTTGTTGCATTTGTATGTCAAATTGGCTTCTTATAACAGTGGTTCTGATCTTATTTTTCTTGCGCGCACTGCTTCGTAGATAGAAGAATGGCGGGCGTGGTCCTAGGACTGATTGAGCGGCCAGAATGGCTGAATTCGTAAGTATCCATAACCTCTCCATCAAGATGAAATAGGATCTAGCATGCATAGTTTTTAAGAATTATCTACAAAAGTATCAGTATGCAATGTGGAGTGCTGCAATTTCATTTCATTCGATTGCATTCCAGCACGCCGGTATAAATGTACATCTTAGGGTAGAATTAGAAATACGGTACACTGTACGGACGACCCCTACATAGGATCATCCAGTGCAATCGACGGATCCTTCGATCTAAAAGGATCGATGGATCCTCCGATTATATGGATTGCTGGACCACATGATCCTCTGAGATCGACGGATCCACCGATCATTTGGAACTGATGGACTCATCGATCTTCTAAGATCGATGGATCCTCCGATCTTCTAGGATGATGGTCTCTCCGATCATCTAGGATCGATGGATCCTTCAATCCCCTTGGATCGATGGATCCTCCGATACCCCGGGTTCGTCATATACTATGTCATGAGATCGATTGATCCATCGATATCTCGCATATGAGTTTTCTTGCCCCATTCATCATTATCCATGATAGGCATTTTTGGATCGGTGGATCCCTCGATCGTTGCAGACCCACGGGTCAATTTATCTATCCAGTTTTCAATGGTGGATGGTGAGTAATAAAGTAGATTTTTCGGACTCATCGAGAGATCCATCGATCCCGCTAGGCAGTCTCGTTGAATGATCTCACGGTGTCCTGGTATTTTCACTGATGATTAAACGGATCTTAATCATATCTATGTGGTTCTCCAAATGCACAGGGCTAACTTGATCCCGTCGGATTCCGTAAACCCGGACTAGTGCCCTGTGAAGCTATACATGGCGGTCAGTTGTGGACTCAAGAAGATGAAGTATGATGGGCCTGAAGACCCAGCGGTGTTTTTCATGGCGGATAATGTCTACGAATGGGGATTGGCATGGGAGCGAGATACCGCGAAGGAGAGAGTTCGCATTGCGCCTGTTATCCTTATAAACAACCAAGAATCGCCAGCCGGAGATCCCATATCGCTCACGACAAAGAACCTTGAGGTGCTGAACTTGGTGAAATCCGACTTCATCAACCTGTACCTCCTTATCATTAGCAAGTTCGTGACGAGTTCTGGATGTTCGAGGGTGTATGGCCTTGTGATGAATACCAGTACATTGAGCCCTAAGTGTTGCACAACGGTGAAGGATTTCGGATTCCTAATCGGGCGTAGGGGACCCGATGATCGATCAATTCAGACTGTGTGGGCCGAGCTGCGGGCCCAGTGCGAGTCGGCCAACGAGAGCGGAAAGAAGACTACTCTTCCCACACCTCCAAAGAGTCGGAAGAGGCCATCATTGGCTAGTACTGCAGCGCAAGGGGAGCCCTCTAAGAAAAAGCCGCAGCGGAAGAAGTCAGATCCGAAGGAAGACGAGATGACATTAGCAAAAGCTGTGCAGTTGTCACACACAACGGTGGCTAAGTACTCTCCGAAGGACCTTCAACAAGTTAATCAGCTGTACGAGAGAGAATTTGGGGTCCTCCATATATTTGGCCGACGTCCATACAAGGTTGACGATGCCGGTTCCGACATGGTAGTGGATATATCTCACCTTCACAGAGCACCGGACGGTGTGGTGGTGTATTGTCCACTCGATCCGCATCGAGTTACTCAACTCGTTGACCAGAAGAGGACGATGCCTTCCTTCCAGGCATCATTGCAACATGTTTATGTGATGCCGCTGCGGGGACCTCCACGGCCCAACGACTCTTATTTGGCGGTGGCGGATTATTTTTTGGAGGAACCCAAGAAGGAGGACATCAATGAGGAGATGCATTTCTACATAATTGGTGGCCAACATTGTGTAGCGGCACACAATTTTCTCATTGAAGAGGGAACTCTCAATCCTGGAGACGCAAGGGATGCTAGTAGCTTTTGCGTCACAATTGTGTGGACAACACCCGACAAATTTCGACCCTCATTTACTACTCGAGGGTTCTGAACCAGGACCTCGCTGGGAATCGAAGCAAAGGTAATTATCTCAGACAGCTTGAAACTACAAGGAAGAGCTGGATTGATGTTGGAAGGCCCAAGCCGTGTATTCGTGGCGCACCAAACACCGTTCAGTTCAGGGTAAGTCGTCTCATTTCTCTTTATGGCTGTGACGTTGGGCCACTCTTGATCGAAGGATCTTTCGATCCCAGTTCTCTATTTTGGATTCTGACGCTTTGTTTCCGTGCAGACGAAGGTGGAGAAACTTGGCGCGATATTCGCTGGAGCAGATAAGAAGCTCGAAGTGGAACAACACGGTGGTCAACCTAAACTTCCTCTTCTGTACGTGTCCGACCAACTCTTTGGGATGTGGAAGAGTATCCAGGATAGCTGGATTGAAGGACTGCTTCCCAACTCGTTCGGGAAGTTTTCAAGTTTTCCAGGCGCTGACGAGGACGATGACGACGAGGAGGACGATGCGGGAAGTTCGGCAAATAAGAAGAGGCTGGCTGCAAAGCGATTTGCCTCTTGAGCTCTGAAGCAAAACAATTTGCAACCACTGTACTCGATGTGGGATAGCGAGATTGAGAAAATGGCTAGGATGGTGATTGCGAAGGTGATTTCGATCAAATCAACAAAATCACTCAAGAAGCCAGCCATTCTTCTCGGACTCCACGACCAGTGTCTCGTCGAGAAGAAGTTCCGGCTTCTGAAGAATGAGATGATGCACTACTTCAGAAAGAAGCCCCTGCCAGCAAAGACAGTCAAGGAGTTATATTCGGAGGAGGATTACATTGAGCTCGCCAGTGAGCTGAAGGTATCCGACAAGATACTCCAAACGTGGCATGACAGACTCCTGAAGGTCGATGGCGGATGTTAGTTCTTCAAGAAGCGGGGGGCTAACTTGAACCCCTCTAGCAAGTCGGAGGACATCGCCCCGTTGTTGAAGGCCATATTTGATCAGCAGCGGACACTTAGCGCCGCTACTTCAGTGGACGTGGTCGTCGAGCCGTCTTTTGGGCCCACGTTCGTAAGCCAATACAAAGTAAAGCAGATGGTGAGAAAATCAGGGGATGTTGAGAAGATCCTTAGAAAGGATTCCGTCCTCAAGTGGATTAAACCGGATGCGACGGTTGTGTTTGTTTATTGCTTCGTCAATCATGAGACACGAGGAGTTCGATGGAGTATCACAGATCAAGTGAACCGAACTCTGGGTGCTATGGAGTGGAAAGATTCACAGAGGTTCAGGAGGGCTCAGAATCCTGGGGTGTTTATTACTGACCGGGATGGAATGGTGGAGTTGGCAAATGTGCTATCGGGGAGGGGCAAGCAGATCTTGCAAACACCAATCTGGGATTTTACCTCTACGATGTATATCACGCCAAGATCAAAGGGATTTATAACGCCTCCAACTCCTGAGCCCACCTTAGGCTTGTTCTTCAACTTTCTCTAGGGTCAGACTCCTGATACCAATGCAGAAATCAACTTCCGGTCATTTTTTGGAAATGACATGCCGTACTAGCATATGATATTTGCATCGGATTTTAAGGATGCTCCTACACAGTGGGCACAGAAGGGCAGGGCCAATTTTAATATACATGCGGTTAACCAACTAATTGGCACACTTGGGCGGGCCGACACTGTCATTGTCAACGTCGGTGGAGGGGCTTCTGTCACTTGGGTTGGCTTGGTAATATCATCGGAGGATCCTTCGATCTCATCTCCTTCCCCTTATGTTTCATAGTAATTTTCTAATTCACATGTTCCTTGCACGCTCGCATCTCATTCGTGGTCTGGTTTTTCGCGTCGCAGACGAAAGGCGCACAGGTCATCGAGATCGTCCATTCCCTGGAGGATGAGAGAGATGTCGTGTGTAGAGCTCTTGAAATATGGGACTCTCGATTGGTTCTTAACCTTGTTGTTCCTCCACCATCTTCACCGGCTTCGAAGAAGAACAGAACTCCGACGAAGAAGAAGGAGAGACCCGTGAAAATGACAACGCGGCAGTAAGAGGCGAGAAGTAAGAGGACTCTTGACTTTGATGCCCAAAATGCAGGGACGGCCGGTGATGACGAATCTGACGAAGATGAAGGCCGCGAAGACGCTCTGACTCGGGGCCGGACGAGTTGTATGTGCCATCAGAGTCCGAGGAGGAGCATGGCGGGGAGGAGCGCGAGGAAAAGAAGATTGATGAGCATGGCTCGGACAGGGACTCTGTCGAGTCGTCAGAAGAACATGGGGGCCAGGATCATGGGGGCTGAGGACATGGGGGCCATGACGAGGTGGAAAACACTCAGATTCCGCGAGAGGGGGGAGAAGATGTGGAGCATGAAGATGAACAACCGCTCTGACGCGCCGTGGAAAGACTCGCCGGGTCAACAACGAAGGAGCAAGTGATGCTATCCCCAGTGTGCAAACCACTAACACTGTATGATACAATGACTACCTCCTAACTTTGACTGAACCAGACATAAAACAATTTTCTGGATGATGTAGATAATTTTTTTAATGGACGGTAATCTCTTCATGTCTATTTCTTGGTATTCTATGTTTTCATTTCGGATATCCCTCCTTCTGCAGGCATTTCAAGGTGCAGATGATCGCCGCATGCGTGCATCCCCTTCGGATCCTCCGGTAATGGTTCGCATATCACTACTTCTCAAATCGGTTAATTGGATCGAAGGATCCGTCGACCTCTTTCATTGGGGTCTTCTTTCTTGATATATTTAGTCCGTCAATGAGTCGTGACTTGGTCCTCAGTTAGACAGTATCATCGAAGGATCCCTCGATCTCCGTGTGTCTCACCTACGATGCATGTTTTAATCAGGTTGCCATCGCGGTAAATAGGCCATATGTTTTGCCCGATCCAGAGTTGTTTCGACTAGATCCCCACTATCGCCCAACTTTAATGTTTAATGACGGATTGGCGTTTGTAAATCCCGACTGGGACGACGAACTTACTGATTGTTACTCAAGGGCGCAGCTTCCTGGTTCCGAATACCATACCCCTGGATCCCTCCAATCTGGGTTCTCGACTACAGCTTCGGCACAGTATCCCAGTGTTGTCCACGTCTCTCCAAGGAGAGATATCCTGCAGGTCCACCATGAAGACGAAGGGCCTAAGGAGGTTGAAGAAGAGGACAAGGAGAAGGTAAGGAGGGAGGAGGATGAGCCGGAGGTGGATGTCCTTGAGGATGATGTAAGGAGAAGAGCAAAAGCTGATGAGCGGAGACAGATTGAGGAGGATCGGTTGGAACAGAAGGAAGCGGAGTAGGCTGAGAGGCCTTGGTGCTCCCCGTTGCCAACCTAGATTGAGCCAGAGGTGGATGACCTGGAGGAGGATGTAAGAAGAAGAACCGAAGCTGATGAGCCAAGGAAAATTGACGAGGAGAAGTTGGAACAGGACGAAGCGGAGTGGGCTGAGAGGCCTTGGTGCTCGCCCAAGCCAACAATCACTAATTTTGGCAACAAGCGGGGTTCTCGAACTAGAGTTACTTGCAAGATTGTACGTAATCTAGTTCCACCTGGCAATGTTGAGCCTTCGACATCCGGCCCTGTAGCAATGGAGTTGGATGCACTTGAATCTCAGCCTTCTTCCAGCCACGCAGTGGAATCTGTTTCTGAACCTCCGCAAAACATAGCAGAGTCATTGGCCGCAGTGACTTTGGCAAATCTGGTTAACATGTTGCCAATTCTAGTTTCTCAAGGTCTTCACTAAGCAGAAATAGCTTCTACGGCTGTCCATGCAGACAAGGAAGAGGTTCATCATGGCGTATTCGAAGATGCTAGCGAAGATCTTCTAGCCTTCAGCCCTCCTAGAATTATTCCAAGGTCGTTTGTAGCTGATGTTGGTGGAATGGGTCAATCATCCGCTCCTCCTATTGGTTCGACGTCTTCTACAGAAGGTGAGTTTCATGTCCATTCTTCTACTTCACTGTCTTCAGTTCCTGGTTTGTATATGACTTGCTCGAAGGATCCTCCGATCGCCATGCGCCTCACTCATGCTTACATGTTCGCTTAACTGCAGGAGTATTACGAGGAGTCCACGCGTGACGAAAACATCACGTGGATGATCTCGCTTTGCTCATAGACGACAGTCCGGAGAAGAACCTCCTCAATGGCGAGTTCAATGCTATACATCCTCGTCCTTGGACTCGTGATTTGAAGGACAAGTTTCTCTCTACGCGCCTGAAGCCTAGGCTGACAAATTTTTTTTCGTCACGCATCCATGTAGCAGAGTTTGTTCAAAATAATCCCCTCCCTGAATGTCAGGATGGTCGTACGTTGAGGACGACTGAGCTTTCTAGGAATATTATAACAGGGTGTTCTCGGAAGTGGGATCCCTCGATCCCAGGATTTCAATGACACTTCTGTCTCATCAATGACGTAAATATTGTCTATATTTTTTAAATATTGTAAATATTGTAAATATTTTTTATATTGTAAATATTGTTTATATTTTTTAAGGATATTTTTGCCTTTAAGGATGTTCAGTTCATTTAAAAAAAGACCACCATATTTATCTCCGTTGTTATATTTCCTAATTTTCCCCCTTTCATTATCACATTCACGTGTCCTTATTCGTCGCTCGTTGTTTTTTTGGATGATCGAAGGATCCGTCGATGCTATTTATAACCTCCCGATCTTTTGTCATATTCACAGCTTTTACACAACCAGAAGAAAGTTATTGTATTGTCCCTGAACCGAGTCCTTTGTTTCGAGAAATACGATTACTGCACCCCACGACGCTTCAATCGAGATAATATTGTAGTTCATCCTGGTCTCCTAGAGTTCTTCAAAATCCTTCTGAAGTCCTTTCATGTCGGTATCTGGTCTTCCATGATTCCGTCACGCCTGAAGAAGGTTCTTGATGTTATCCTTCCCGAAGATATAAGGACTCGACTCCTTTTTGTCTATGGCCGGAACAAGTGCTCAAGGCCACATCTTTATCCTTTCTGCGACAAGGTCCTCCAGAGACTATCAATTGATCGGAAATCTAGGTCTTCTTGTCTCCCTGATAGAGTACTGATGGTTGATGACCAGCCAATGCGGCATATCTTCAACGGAGACTTTGCTTGCTACTTTCCAAAGCCATGGCGTGGTGAAATGGCCCTTCCCAATGCCGGCAATGTTATACCTAACATTGGAACGGCCTTGCTTCCGTTCATTCTTCCCCTGCGAGCTTCTAGCTCGGTGAAGGCGTATCTTCGTGCACATGAGATGGATGGAAAGTTTAGACGAAGATTGCTTGAACCATGGCACTTTGAGCGAGTATTGCGTACTTTATAAATGGTTCCTGGATTAAATAGGTACTCCCTCCATCTTTCTTATCAGTACTTGTCATTGAGTTATTTATATGAATAAAGCATCAACTGATTTTCATCTTCTTCTTCCTATCTACTTGAGTGTATAATAGTCGGGAGATCCCTCGATGTGACTTGGATTACTTCAAACGATTTTTTGAACACATCTCTCATCAGAGGCATTGCTTCTCATTGAACTGTAATTACAGTTAATTCTCAATAGAATATATAACAATCGGGAGATCCCTCGATGTAACTTGTATTACTACAAACTATTTTTTGACCACATCCCTCATCAGAGGCATTGCTTCTCATTGAATTTCAATTACAGATAATTCTCAACAGATTCTTTGTGCCTACTTGAATGTCTCATTTCGTGCTCACCATGATGTCGCATTTTGTGCTTACCTGAATGTCGCATTTCCCTAAACCCTATATGTTACATTTTTTGCTTATCTATTGCTTCGACCCTACATCACTTGATAACTTCCATACTACTTGATGCAAATATTCTGTCGCACCGGTATCATTGGAGGATCTCTCGGTCCAACCATTTACTCATAGAAATGTGCCAGAGTCCAAGATTCATCTCAAAGTCCAGATTTACTTAAATGTGGCATTCACTGGGCTGGCCGGATGAAACCTGGCCAGGCGAATGATTTCCGTCTTGACCAGTTTCATCCGTCAGTTGGATGAATTTAGGTACTCGGATGACTTTCATTCCAACCCATTGTTCATCGGCCGGATGACTTTTGTTAGGATTTGGTGCACATGGAGGAAGAGCTTGGAAGCTCTCTCTCTCTCTCTCACTTGGAACTTGGAGTTAGAGCTTAGACGTTAGGGTTTGAGGAGTTTAGGAGGAGTTTTGAGGTCACATTGAGTTGGAGAGACTTTGCCATGTGCCTAGGTTTTTAGGGTTTATATAGAAGTGAGTTTGTAGATCAACCTCCCTTTAACAATACGTGACGAACGTGTTCCGACAAAAGTTAACCGGTACCAATCCGGTACACTACCAATCTATAATTTTCATTGCCATCGGATCTTACTCTCGCTTTTGCTCTAGATCCTCATCCACATCCTGATCTTGCTCTTGATCTTGCTCTCGATCTTAATCTTAGTCCTAATCCATCTCTTCTTTCCAGCCCATCCCTCGGACATTGAAGCTAGCGGATGCTTGTATCTAGAGATAAAAACCTCCTCTCGGCGTGTATCCGGGTCCTGCTTGTCAAGCTTGAAATACTTCCAAATTGAGTCTTGCTCCTCGTGTTCCTTAGAGATTCTTATTGGTCCGCTTTCGAGATCAACACATAGTGCCTTGGGCTTATTATTTCTCCTTGGTTGTCTCTAATGGACATTGATACTGAGTCCGGATCCTTCTAGCATTAAAGTCTTCGCAGTTAGTCCGCGATGTTAGGACTTGGCCGTTCCGGCAACTATCTTAGTTTTGCTCCCGACATGTCCTTGGGTCAAAAAAGTCTGGGTAAACACGTCCTTGTGTTTTTGGAAGAATGGTTCCGTTTGGGCTGCCAATTCCGCGTCAATATGAGTATTGTTCCACAAATATTCGGGATCTACCTCCGTCAAGATGTTAATTTTTCATGGTTGTTTAGACTGTTGTTGCAAGTCGTTGGGTCAATATGCTTTCAAAATACCATCAATTAGTGTTGAAGGTATTCCAAAGTAAACCGCACCAATTTTGTTCTCACAAAGACCTATTGTTTCTTCTAGAATATACTATTGAAACTAAACTTACAAAACACTCCCCCACAACTTACTCTTTTTATTCATTCCTATACTAAAAATCCGGATCCTTTCGGATTCCGATTTTCTTTCAGTAGATTCCGGAACTAAACTTCCGGATACCTCAAGATGGAGATTTATTTATCTCTGTTCCTTCTCAGAGAGTCTTCCAAAATTTTTAAACAACTGGCTAGAAGGCCACTGGGCCTATAAATTGAAGTAGCCGGACGCCCTAATGTCTGATCACTTATAGTGGCTAGACACTCAGTCTTCCTACTTCTCTAACCGGTGAACAATTGTTGCTGCTGGACTTATACCGTCACATCATCTGGATGGCAATCAAAATGCGGTCACACAGAGATAAATCCAGACTACGATGACATTCCGGAAGTTATTGTCTTAGTTCTACTGAGTAAGATTTACAAGTTCTACAAAGAACTCATTCTGGATATGCGCATCAGGCTTTTTACCAATCGTGGGCGTAAACTACGGCCTCAACCAAAGCCGGGTTTACACAGAACCTCCGTGCCCTAGAGACTACCAAACTTACTTCTGCAATACGTCTCTTCACCTCTTGGCTACTTCCGGACCCAAGAGAGTATCTGGCCTTTCCCTAAACTTGTCTCTAGCTCTCCCAGGCGCTCTCCTGTTTCAAGTCCCAACCGGCTATCTCTAATGCAACCTCTTCAGTGAAACTTATTAAGAAAGAACAACAATACAATATTCACCGCAATAGATCCGTCCCTTGCAAAAGCTCCTTGATACCTTAATGATATCAAGAAGGATAACACATATTAGGAAATCGCAAGCTTCAGCGAGGAAAACAAGATGATGAGTTTCCTAAAACTCATCCATGTAGTACAAGCTAAGTTCCAAATTTTAGTCCTATCTTATCCGCGAGAAATTTGGAAAGTCTAATCCTGACTGCCAAAAGGTCCAAGAACTCCACTTTTGGAAGTTCAATAATTCCTAGGACTCTTATCTTGAAGTATTGATAACTCCAAGGAAAGTCGATGTTTCCAAAGAAAGTCGATGATTCCTAGGAAAGATCAAGAATTTCCGGATTAGAGATTCGGACTCACCGTCTTTCGATTCTAAGGTGTTTGTAAAAGTTCTTTAGTCCTTTGGTTAGTAGCCCAGTGCAAATCTGAGCTCCATCGTGAATTGCTACTAAGTCTAAGTAACCAAGAATTCCTAAGACTAATTCTACTTTGACTAAGGTGTCTTTTGGACACTCTTAGGGCCACTTCACACCTAACGCCCAAGTCGAGAGTCTATCGGTTTTTACCAATGAGATTGCTTGAATGGCCAATGTCCGGCCTCTCGGCCTTCACTCCAAAGGCGAAAGTCCAAAGGCCGTCCTCTTCTAATGTGCCTGCATGGCAGTACTTTTGGAGAACTTTGGCGCCAAAGCAATGGACTCTTGAGGGAAACTTGGGTCGTCGTTTTTAGTAGAACCCAAACTTCCTTCGAGAGTCCGTTGATTTTTCAATAAAATAATCAAAATCTGACAAGATCTAGACCGGTAGATGAAAGAGGCCAAATTTTTTGGGTGATTTTTTTTGGCGTAATGATATGGAGTTTGGAGTTTGGACTTGGGCTTTGGGGCTTCACACCATAGCCGCCCAAAGGCTTCAATATATATTTTAATATTTTTTTAATCCAAAAGTTTGGACCGTCGCCATAGTTTGGGCAGAAATTTTGACGGACGGACTCTCGACTTAGCTTGGTGTGGAGCAGCCCATTTTCCTAGTGCTCCTACGCCTAGGGGACTGGTCCACTAATTCTTTTCCAATGTTCATCTCTTCTGGAGTCGGTTCCGGGTCTTTGGCCTTCGATCCGAAAGTTGGTGCCTCGAGGCTCTTCAGTTGATGGCACTACCTTCGTCGCCGGTTTTATAGTTGCGTCCGAGGTCCGTTCGGCTACCAGACGGAGTCGGGCTCGTGATGACAATTCCGGACTTTGGTCTTGACCGGATGTCCAATCTCGGCCAGATTCCGGTCTTGTCCAGATGTCTAGTCTCGACCGGATTTCCAAATTCAAAATTGGTAGTCTATTAGTACCATTTGAGGATTCCAGTTTGGACCTAGAGTTCTTATTCACTAATTCTATTGGTTTATGCTAATCTAGACTGTCCTATCTACTAAGTCTATATAATTTCTATTTTTACCAAATTTTATGGTTATTTTTGGAACCATGTGGGAACGGACTTCCACAACTCCAAATGGGTCCAAGCGGCTACCTTCAAAGTCTGAACTTTGACCCAGACAAGTGTTGCATCCATTTTAATGTCTTTTTCTGTAAATATACAGAAATGCTTGGGATATATTTGTCCTTGGTCCATTGTCTCATCTTGGCGCCCATCCAATACTAGTCTGGTCCTTCTAATGATTGTTTTTTGAGAGGTACTGGGTCATCCGAGCCCTGATGAAAATCTGGGATAATATTTGAGTCAAACTGAAGTAGGTTCACTATCTCCATAGCTAAAACGTCCAACTCCGCCTCCATACACCTTGATTCTTCTCCATCCATTAGCCTTATTGTTGCTTCAGATCCTACCCACGGTGCCGTAGATCCTCACTCCAGTGCTTCTGGTCCTTCCTCCGATTTTTGCGGTCCTCCCTTTGTTGTCTCTGGTCCTCCCTCTCATGATTGTGGTCCTCCCTCTCATGATTTTGGTCCTCCCTCTCATGATTCTAGCCCTCCCTCTGATGATTCCGGACCCTCATCCTCCCTTCGATTTTTTTTATCCACTCTCCGGTGTTTTTGGTCCTTCCTCCCCTGTTTCTGGTCAATTCTCTTGTGGTTTTGGTCGTCTCTCCGGTGTCTCCAATGTCTCCATATCTTCTTCCAGTCCTTCCTCTCGTGCCTCCAAATTTTCCTCCGGTGCCTTCGAAGTTCGGTCCTTCCTTTGGCCCTACCTCTGGTGCCTTAAATCCCTCTTCCGGTGCCTTTGGCCCTTCTTTCAATGCCTTCACCATTTTTTTTGCTGCATATAGCCCTTCTTATGGTGCCTTCAGCCCTTCCTTTAGTTTGTCTTTTGGTGCCTTAGGTGGATTGGTTTTATACATGGTAGTTTGCCAATCCATTAGTCTCTTGGCAATCTCTTGAGCTTCACATGTCCTCGTTTTTAGAAGAGCTGTTCTTTGTACATCCACCCAATTACATCCGGCTTGTCCTTCACTTTGAATGTATTCAGGCCTAACATCCTCTCAAACTGCTCTTGATGTGTGGTTCCTTGTTTTCTTTTCTTCCAGGACTTGTAACCTCGGCTCCTTCCAAGAATAGTTCAGAAAGTCTGCTTCTGAAATGTCTCTCTATTCTCTAGGTACTTGTGATGTAGATTGCCGTCACAAATCGTCTAGATAAATCGCTTCCGGTATGTTCCACCATTCTTCCAATACGTGTGATATCGTTTGCTGTCGTAGTTTGTAGAGCAGGATTGTCACGACGCTCGACGTCCCTGACGTCCGGACGTCAGGACGGAGGACGTCCTCCGGCCTATCAGGACGACCGGTGACATAACCAGTTTTATCAATTTACCCGGGGGTAAATAGCCGTCCGCAGTCCCGGCCGACCGCCCATTCCGTCCGCTTAGGCGGACGGCACGGCCGTCCGTTGTTTTCCGCGGCC
>OZ020525.1:155858-551617 GCA_963971425.1 Bryoerythrophyllum caledonicum | reverse complement strand
CGCCCGATCGGTCGGCCCTAAAGCCGTCGGCCTAATCGGACGGCCGTCGTGCGCCCCCGCGATCGAATCGGGGCCGTACGATCTGTCCATCGGCGGTCCGATCACGCGGACGGCCGAGGTGCCGTCCGATCTCTCCGACGGCGGGGTCCGGTCGGACGACTCGACGCATTTCGACGGCTGAGATCTCGCCGCGTCGCACTTCGTCGAATCTGACGGTCCAGAAAACTTACTACGGCCTTCGGTAAATGCATTTTACCCCCCCCCGGACGCTGCGTCCGACGTGACGTCAAGACGTCCTCGTCCTAGGACGCCTTAGGACGCTCTCAGACCCCCAAGGACGTCGGATTGGTAACCTTGCTTAGTATCTTCCGTAGTGCCTAAATTTATTTCTATAGTATTTTTTATTAAAGGACGAATACTAGGTATTTTCTTATCACCTAGCAACTGGTCCAAGTCTAACACATAAGGAATTTCCTTATCTGACTCTCCCTCAGTAGTAATATTAAAAATAGGAGCATTTTGCCACGCTTCAATAGCTGCATCCGAGTCATCAACTTGATTGGGAGGGACAAAATACTCTCCAGGACCTAAGCCTTTAAACGTAGGCATGTCCTGGACAACATTAGTGTCTTCAGGCTCAGATTCTGAATTAGGATCAGTAGTCCAATCTGAAGCATCATCCTGGGTCTCACCATGATAGTTTGTAGGAAACATGGAAAGAATAATTTTACTTTTACCCTTCCCGATTGTTAAAGTTCCTTTACCCCAATCATCCTTGGCTTTAGCTAGTCATAACCATGGTCTGCCAAGGAGAATAGGATATGTGGAAATAGATTCACTCACCTTAAAAACAATATAGTCAATTTTATAATCAATTCCACCAATTATTGTATTTAATTGTATCAATTTTTCCCAAAGGTTTAACTCTACTTTGATCGGCCATTCTTAAAATAATAGGAGTAGGCGATATATTAGTTATGCCTAACTCTTCCATAGTATCAACATTCATAAGGTTGACACTACTCCTACTATCAATTTGGACTCCATCAATTAAAGTGCCATCTATAATTACATCGACCGTAGGTGCACCTGGATCTAGAGAGATATCATGAACGTTCACAATTTCCGGTTGAGGTTTACTTGTTTTCTTATTTATATTTTGTTGAGTTTCTTTATCATTGCCCTCCTCTTGTATTTTTGCTCTCTTTTTAATTAGAGAAGATGTTAACTCATTTTTACAATAAGGTGACAATGCAAGTAATTGTATCAAAAAAATTTGAGGTTGTAATCTATCTAAATCGGTGAGAATATCATATGGATGCATACCCACTGCTAATCTCATAATTCTATTATGTTTTCTCTTTTTTAAAGACATAGATGATTCTTTCATTATCTTTTCTGAAGGCTTATAAAAAGTAGGTTGTTCCAATGGTTTCATGGAAGTACTTGTTTTTTCCACATTTGGAATTATAGGTATCACTTTCTCTGGTAAAGTAGGTGTTATAGGTACTTGAGTAGGATTTTCCCGAGAATCACTACTTGTCATCTCTATTATTTGTGGTGATGGTTTAAGAATTTCTGGTCTTTTTAGTATAGTTGGTATATCTCTAGCAAATACAGAATTAAGTTTTACTTTGTGCTATAATCACTTTCTGAACTACTAACAGGTTCTTTTTCAAGGGCCTTTTTGGCTTGTGATCTTGTGATAAAAACATCTTGAGGTGTATCAATTGCCATATAATTAACATTTCTAGTATTAGAAGACTCTACTTCTTGAATTTGAACTTGTTTCCTATCTTTAGGAAACTCAGTATTAATGGCTGTGCAAAAGGTAGAAACATGCCCCGTTTGCCCACATCTCCCACATAAGGGATTAAAACCAACTTGTTGGCGTGCATTTGTGCATTCCCTAGAATAATGACCTGGCTCCCCACATCTATAACATACTACTTCTTTGTTTCTGTCTTGGTTAGGTCCTCTCCAAACTTGGTGTTGACTATAACCATTATTTCCTGTCGGATGATTATTATTATTTCCTGGTCTGGTGAAAGGTTGTTTGGATGTAATTCTATAAGGTTGTTTTTGGTTGTTATTTTGAGAAGGTTGCTCTTGTACTAAGGCCTTAACTTCCTTGATATTTCTACAAGTAGTTATATCATGGCCCTTTGCACCGCAATAAACACATTTAAGCTTAGGCATTCCTCCTATAGGATATCTACACTCGGTGGCCAAGTGTCCATGTCCCTTACAATTACTACACCAAATATTAGTTCGTTGATTAGTAGCCTTAGGTCTTTTATTTCTTCCTTCATTAACTTGGACTGACAATTCTCTAAATTGTTTTTGTAAAGCTTGTAGCTCACTCTCCTCATGACTTGGAGGCATCAACGCAAGTTGTTGCTCTCTCGGATGAGGTGTTTCTTGTATAGTTAATTGAGGTTGACTAGTTATTGCCCTAGGATAATAATCTCTCCCACTATTATCCATTCCATACTGAGTGGATACAGGTAAAAGATATGGATCATGATAAGGAATCCTTTTTGTTTGTAACAACATATTAGATCGCTCCATAGCACCTTCCTAATTTCTACCAGCTTCATATGCTGCATTTAAATTTGCCGGATTGGAAAGTTTAACTTGGTATGTACACATGGGATCTAATAAGCCTCTGGTGAAGGTATTAGTGATCCATGCTTCTGGCATATTATGATCTCGCCATCTATTCAATAAGTTTCTAAGCCGAGTATAATATCCGGCTATAGTTTCTGTGGGATACATTTGAAAACTTTGCAACTGATCGTGCAAAGTATTATGGTAAGACTGGGGTCTAAACCTGGTCAAAAATGCTTCTTTTAAAGCATCCCAGTCTATTGGTTGAGGATCTAATGCCGCATACCACCTCTGAGCTTCCCCTAGTAAATTACCAGGAAAACTAGTGATATACTTATCAATTGCTAAATTATTAGCTATTGCTACTATTTGAAATCTTTCCACATAGGAATCTGGATCTTCTCCCAAATCACCATAAAATATGGGAAATGGAGCTATATTAAGCATCCTATGATGCGCCATAGCAACAGGATCAACCCAAGGGTTGTCAGGAGTAGGAGGGGTTGAAGGTGGTGAGGATAGTGAGGACCTGCTAGAGGTAGAATTAGTAGAAGAAGAGTCAAAAGGAGAAGCCCTCCCAGAAGTATGTGAGGAATGTCCAGTTGGACTTTCTTCTCTTACTGGTGGTTCTGAGTGCTCTTCTTCTTTACTTTCACTATTAAATAAACTTTCACCTTCTTTAGGCTCACTTTGCTCACCTACATCTAACTTTTCCTCTTTAATAGGATTATACTTAAATTCCTCTCCTTCCACACTAGATTGGTCAATCTCTTCTTGTATGTCAAAGTTTAAAGTGGTAGGTCTAAGAATTTGGCTAAAGGCCTCTAATAATTCCTTACGAAACTTATGTTTTTCTTCTTCATTTTCTAATGATCTGTCATTCAGAAAATGGTCAATAGATTCTTTTGCTTCACTGTGAGTAAATATTGGTGTGTCCAATTTTGACTCAAATTTTTGGACAAAAGGACTTGGATAGGGAGTCTCAAAGTTTGTTTGGTTTGAGGAGTTACCTACTTCGTAGGTACGATTTATCGTTAAAGAATGGGGTATGGGGGTTCTAAACAATTGCTCTAACTCATCAAGTTGTTGATCATGAATGTTAGGTTTTTCATCCACTTCTTCCTCTTTTGAGGATTCCTCCTTTTCTAAGGATTTAGACCAAATTTTCTCGCTTTGGGTCTCCCAATTTACTTCTTCCGGGCTACTAGAACAACAAGAGTGACTGGTATATTTTTTATCTTTTTTTTTTCTTATATATTTCTTCCTAGGATTTTTTAATGCTGTGAATACTAACTCTTTTGGGGTAAATTGTGGTGTCTTTGTGTCTGACTGAGGAGAGTTTGGAGGATCGGGTAATGTTTTTTATGTTGTCTGCCTTTTTGTTTGTCTCAATGCCTTTTCTAAGGCTATTTCTATTTCCTCATCTAGTTTGAAGGGAGAAGGAGTTGTAACAGTGTTAAAGGTAGGATTATGTACTCCTAAAATTATGGTTGGTTGTTTCCTCTCTACCCTTTTCTTATAACGTTGAGCTCTCTCAACTTTTTGTTTTTCTCTTTTCTCTTTGTCTTTTCCTCACATTAGTAATCCCCATAGGTTTTTTATTTTTATCCTTATTTTGAATTTAATTTTTAGATTTTTAATTTAAGCAAAGATAAATTGTTTCCTTTGTAAGATTCATTCCCTCAACTTCCCATGCAATGTTTCGTGGATACTTATACATAGTTAATAAGGCTCCCATTTCATTTTCTCCCAACCATTCACTGGCTATACCTATTAAAAGGTCTATCTCATTTTCGGCTATTTTCAAATATTCCCCATCATAAGGACCTATATGGTGATACGCACAAATTGTAGTGATTAATCTCCTAATTATTTTCCCACCATTAATTGGGGTACATAAAAGATCACTCTCTCGGTTCATTTTGTCATTGAGGGTACTTGTTTGGTTTTGTTCATGAAATTGTAAAGAATTTTAACTTGAACAGAGGTGGAGAGCTTCCATAGATAGGTTTAATTCATTTTTTTAATTTATGGGGTAACCCAAATATGCCAACAATTCCCCTATCTCAAGTTCACTCAACCACTCTTTTGCCTGTTTAACTAATCCATCTATTTTAGTTTCTACTATATCCGAATATTTCCTATCCTGACTAATAAAAGTTTCATAATAAGCTATTCTTGCATACAAGAATTTAAGTGATTTGTTTCTTTCACTTTTAGAATTTAGGCGTTCAATTTTTCTCATTTGCTCCATTCAGGTAACAATAGTGACGCCAATCAGTCAGGGTAAATGGTTCTATCTTAAATTCTCGTGACAATGGTTCTATTATTAATTCTTTTGGATAATTGAATTTTTGTAAGAAAGTATTGATGATTTTTTTTCTATTAATGGAATGTTGGTTGTTTTCTTTAATACGTTCTATTTCTATCCCCAAAAGTCTAAATAATTTACCCTCATTGTATTGAATTTTAGAATAAATTATTAATAATCTTTTCAACCTTGTCCGTTGTTCCTTAAAAGTCTCATTTGAGGAACTCATTTTTCAAATACATAATAAATCAAAGGCTACACTCACGGGAACTTCTGGATCTTTAGATAAGAAGTCAGGAAAGAATACTTTGCTCTCAAAGTTTTGTTTACTATAAACAAAGATATAAGTGTCTTGATTAAACTTGTATCCGTTCCAAGCCCCTATACCTCTAGAAATTAATGGTTGTGTTTGAAGTTTTATCCTACCATATTGGGCAAAAAGGTAGTGTAATTGATATTTTAAGTATAAAGTCTTTTTCTTGACAATCACTTTGTTGAAACCTTCACCACTATTCCACACTTTGTTTAAAATTAATTGTTTAATATCTAAGGGTAATTGTTCAAATTTTTCATTAAATGATTGATTAATTTTTGGGTGAGCCCCATAAAATTGGAATCCTTGTCCGTAATACGCACCTCTATAGACACGATAAAGGGCGCTAAATAAATATGGACCACTAAAGAAGTCACTCAAAGTTTCTTCAGAGACCTCCCATGGAAAAGTAGTCATGTTGTAACAACATGTCTTCACTCTTTACTAATTTTTTTATTTTTTATTTTTTTAATAATTTTTTTTATAAATAAAAAATAAAAAATAAAATATTTTTTTCAATAATTCCAAACTTTATAAATTCACACCAAACTAAATGCCATGATAGTTTACTTAAGTAATTGACTTAAGTTTGACAGCTTTCCAAAATTAAAAAATTACTTAACAACTTGACGATACCATTCCCCAGCATGGTCGCCCAAAAAATGTAATGCGGAAATTTACCACTTCAAGAAAACACCCAGACTTACACATTTACACACAAATGTCATTAGGATTCGCTCTAGGGGATGATCATACGCCTAGTTTTAAGTAATATGACTCTAAATGGTTGGTTAAGTTGTCTTTTAATTGAATATTTAAGGTTTAAGTGTCATTTTTAAGGGGAGTAGGGTTGTTAGCATCACTCTTAGGGGGTATTATAAAGTTAAAACCCGAGGATCTCTCGTACCTAATGAAGGTACATTAGTCCTTTTAAGATTGTGCTTGTGTCCCAACTCCTAGACCTATGCCACGCTGGGCTAATGGAAGATTCCATTAAACTCAATGCATTGGTTCCTTAATTAAGTTCTTTTATAAATCAATTATTACCTCATGCAATAAACGCTCCTCTTTACACGTCCGTCCACTCGGCCCGTGCGGATACGTTCTTAAAACAAGTGTTAGTTTCACAAAACAAGCACACGTTACGAGTAATCTTAAGACAGGCACTTCCCGCGCTCTATTCTTAAGAACTACCTCTTATTTCTTAAGGTCTTAAGACGACATTTACACTCATGCTCGTCTTCTTTAAGTTTTAACACTCAGCTGTAAGAAAACTGACTACCACTAGATTGTCCTATCTCTATAAACTCTAAATACTTGAGGACGCTCCTTAAAGGTATCAATTCCTTAAGAAATCCTCTCTTGAAGATTCACACTTTGTCTTAAGAATATTGATTGTATCTGCGTCCGCTTAAGGAATGTTTAAAGACTTAAGATCTACATCACTTAAAATGTCCAATTCCTTAAGGCCGTAGCAATACATGCTAAACTCACACTTTTATAAAGATTTATCTAATACTTGCATTTTAGACTAAATCAATACTTCCTGTCTTAAGACTCCAACTTAAGATTTCACGTCCAATGGTTTAAATAACATTCCAATTTTCATGATGGCTCTCCATCATTTCCATGCATACCTCTAATTACTATCACATCAACTTAAAGGTATTTATGCATGGTTCATTCAATCACATTGTACAATTCAATGATACATTAATTCCACATATTTAATTATGATTTAATTATGAAGTACAATATGTCACATAATCAATTAACAATGATTAGAGTATTGCTCTGATCTATTATATGAAGTTCAAATGTATTGCATTTATGCATAGTATTTGATTCACTATCAAGACTTATTATAATGCAATCACACATAATTACAATCACAATCCAACACAACACAAGTAATTAACAATACTTGGTTAATAAAAAGGAGTCTTACAACCATAAGATCTCTCATACTAGCTTCCATTCACAAGCTAGGGCTCACTCCATCTTTTCTCGAGGTAATGGCCAAGAATGCTAAAAATTCAAGCTAGTCATTCTACTCAACATCCAAGAGGTACACCTCTTAAAAAGAGGTTTTCCCTAGTATTAACCATTAAGATTAATTCCACTAAATCTTCACATCTCTTCATATCTATTCATGAAAAGTTACATCCTACCCAAAGGGCACGAGTTCAACCCTTTTCCCATTATTTCCTATTTCTTGGATATGAATAGGTATTTTCCACTTAATTAACTACTTAGTGTAGACTTAATCATTATTTTTTTAATTCTTCATATATCTACAACCCTTTTTACACTTAATTTTTGGAAAAAAGCTAATTTTGTCATTTTGGCTCTACAACACCGTTCCTTCGTTATCTACGAACTGCACTCGTGCTGGCGGAACTAGGGGGCACTCGTTTGGGTAATGTCCGGGTCGACCGCACCGGGTACACCAAACATTGTCCCGAACTGTGGGAGCTGCCCGTCTCGGCTTGTTGTTTTCTGCCAAGTGAATCTTGATTGCTGCTAAACTAGACAGGATATCCTTGATGACTCGCTTATCATTCGGAAGTTCCTCCTTGACCTTGACAATGACTCGGTCCCGATCCTTCCGGTATCCTTTCGAACTGGAGGTTCTTCGGGGAGGACTTCGGTTATCTGAATCCCCATTGTCGCTAGAGGAACTCTTCGAACTACTTCCGTCACTAGAGTCACTGGAACCGGAACTAGAGTACCTCCGGTCCTTCTGGAGGTGCTTGCCGCGCTTGGAGCTCTCCTGCTTGGACCTTCTCCGGCTTTGTCGTAGAGACTGCTTCGAGTTCTCGTAATTCTGGGCAGCCTCCATCGCCTCTTGCAGCGACTGGGGTCGAGCTTGGCGGACATGAAAGCCCATCTCATCCGGAAAGCCGGCGACGTACCATTCAATTTGAACACTATCAGCCGTACGTGGAGTCAACTTGTGGATGAGTCTTCTTACTCTCTGCCCGTACCTCCGAACAGATTCGTTCGTCTTCATCTTCATTCTGCTAAGCCTTCCCAACGTCCGAGCTTCTCCACCGACCTCTCGGAAGGTCCGAAGAAAGGTTGCAGCAAGTTGGTCCCAATCGTTCCGGGTGGCTTCCAGAACGTCCTGATACCACTATAGAGCTTCACCCTTAAGTAGACCCTGAAACATCCGGAGTTTGGTGGCAACGTCATCTTGATTTGCTGCAGCTGTTGAGCTAAACTCACATAGCCAGTCATCAACATCCTCCTTATCGTTCCCCTTAAACTTCCGGTACTTAAGTCGGGAAAAGGAACGGGGCACTACCGGAAGAGCCATTCCGGTGATTTCAGTAAGGGAGGGGTCGACGGCTATCCACCCCGGGTGGTTCTCTCTCCGGCCCGAACGGGGAGGAGTGAGGGAGCGACTTCCTGTCTGTCCGTCTATAGTTCTCTTTCGAGTTGACCTTCGTATACCTTCAGGTCTCCGGTCGTTCTTACTCATACGGATCCTACCCCGATCTTTTACCTAACCTATCGACTTATTCTCCTTAACTTATCTAATGTCAGTTTTATCAAGTCCAAAAGAAATCAAAAAGATCCCCGGCAGCGGCGCCAAAATCGTGTTGCAGTTTGTAGAGTAAGTATTCCTCCGGATAGCACTTGGTTAAAGCTAAATGTGCTCGGAATGGTCGCTCTAAGTTCGTTCCCACAGAGATCTATTGTTTCTTCTTGGAATGATAAGTAAGCTATCTGCTATCCTTCTACCACACGCCAGTTAGCATTCCTATTCTACGCCTGACCTATTCATCGGGATTCTTCCGAACGTACGACGTGGTTTCCTACTATTTTCTGGATCCTGCCAACTTCCGGAAGGTCAGATGGAGTGTGTCTTCCGGAGTTTTTAAACGAGTGGCCGGGTACCACTGATCCTATTTTGTGTAAGTGGCCGGATTCCCCACTGCCTTGTGACTTTAAGTGGCTAGACACCCACTCTCCCTATGTTGCTAATTGGTCGTTGGTTTGTTGTTTCCGGATGCACTCTCTCACATTATCCGGAAGGCCTTCCAGATATGGTCACTCAGAGGCTCACCCGGCTACAACGACATTCTGGGGGATGATTAGTGGTTCGGTGAGGGTGAAGGGTAGATCTGCATTTGGACTTCCTTCTAGACATACACCACAGGCTTTTCCATCTATCGTAAGGGGAAATTCCGGTCGCAACCAGAATCCGGGTTCAGACGGAATCTCCGTGCCCTAGGAGCTACCAGGCTACCACCTGAAGTACCCTCCCTCCCCCTCCAGGCTTCTTCCGGTCACCAAGGATCGTCAGACTCTATCTAACCTCTCCTTCAGCTATTCCGGGCGCTCCCCCACAGCAAGTCCCAACCGGTTAGACTAGATGCTTATCCGTGAACCACTTCAGCTTCCACAACTATTCCACTAATCATCAACCACAATGGGCCCTATCCTTCATTCACGAAATGATACCTGCCAACATAATTTCAAGACAAGAAAATATACTAACAGCAAATATCATTCGGGAGGAAGAAAAAAAGACCCTGAGCCTGCCACGGCTCCTGTCTCAAGAGCCCGCTACCACTGATCTAAAATCGGAACTAAGAAGCTAGAAATCTGGAAAATCCTATCCTAAAAGTGAAAGGGATATTATCCCTTGAAATCCGGAATTCAAACTCAGATCCGAAAGTTTCGGATCTGAGATCCGGTTTCTACGGATCTAACTCAAAAACAAAAACAGTCTTTAGTCTTACCGTATGATAGCCGGGTGCAAACTTGAGCCCCATCGTTAATCGCTATCAGACTTTTAGCCCTAAAGATTCTAATCTACGGGGTTACTTGGTTCCGCCTCCGACTGCTACGGCGTGAAGGGGTAACCTCTGCTGGAGCGGTGCCGGCCTCTATTTGCGCCGGAATGGCTGTTGGTGGCTCCGGTGAGGCGGTCGGCGTCGGCATACCTGGTCTGGATGGTGCATCCAGGTCCTCTGTTGTGACCGCCTGGCCGGATGGTGCATCTGCACGGTCTTCAACGTCCGGAAGGTCTCGGAAGCTACCGCTGGGGCTGACCACCATGGGTGTCGCTGCCGAGCTTTCGGGTAAAGGGTCCGTCACTGGTGGCCCTGGAGAGGGAGACTTGGAGGGAATTCGGAAGGGCAAGGGTGGTACTGCCTGACTCCCTGGCACCTGTTCCCACTTCTGCATACTCTCCGTGCTTGGGAAGGCCACCCCATTCCAACTCATAGGAGAGCTGAAATCCGGCGTTCCCACGAGGTTATTGAACTGTCCGGTGAGTGACTTCGCTGTTCCAGATGCAGGTCTGGGTGAAGAGCCGGCCGGAGGTTGAGTAGGAGAAACAGCTGCCGGACCGGATGGGGATCCGGACGGGCCTGCAGTGGTTCCAGACGGATCTGCCTGGGTTCCAGATGGTCCCGCAGCATCTGAAGCAGGAGGTGCCGGAACTGGTGGGGGAGCTCTTGGTACTGTTGAGGTGGCCGCCACGAGATCCCTTGCTAGCTCATGCATCTTGGACCAAGTGCTCTCCATTTTCTGGCTGTGATCTACTAAGAACCGGATAACCTGCCCCCTGTTGAGCTTCTCGTTCTTCTCCAAGCTCGCTGTGTAGAGTAATGCCCGGTTAACCGTATCCACCGGAAAGTCCAGCGCTGTGCGAATATCGGTCAGTGTCTGTGAAGTCGCCCGGACCTTCGTTTCTGCCACCACTCGGGCATGCTGTGCTGCATCCCGTGCGGCTTCCGCCTGCCGGACCTGACCCCGGAGCCGGGTGTTAACCTTGGTTATGGTGGCGTTCTCCTGCTCCAGTCTTGTGACGGAATCGTGCTTCTCCTTCATCTCTCTGAGCTGGGCGATGAGGTGAGTGGTGTCCTCCAGTCCGACTGCCTCTAAGATGGCCATGATCATGGCATGCCTCTCCCGGATCTCCCCCTCCTGGATCCTGGTCCTCCAGACAATATGTCTGCACAGCTCGTGGACGTCCACGGGAATGTCGCCAATGATGGTTGGGACAAACGTCGGTCCCGGCTCTGATCCGGTCGCGAATCGTTCGTCTTCTGGGGCCGGTTTCGGTGCTGTAGGCTGCGCTGCGGTTGGTGGTGCTACGGGTAGGCTCTGCGCCGGGATTGTTGACAACGGCCGGCATGCTCCCGGGGTCTCCGGAGTCCTCTGCACCGAACGACTACGCTTCCGGTTCGGTCTTCAAAGTATAAGGGGGGATGACGACTTCTCCGTGTCAGAGTCCGTCGATTCATCCAGTTCCTCATCTGTTTCCATCCCTCCGTATGACTGGATGGTGAGCAAGCTATCGTACTCGGCCTGCTCATCCGGCCTCAACATCTTCTGCTTGGCGTACATGTGCGCTAGGTAGGTGGAAAGCGGGGATGGGGTTTTCCGGGCTTTCGGCAGGTTCTTCACCATCATATCAATCTGCTCGTCTATGATGGCCGCCCAGTCGACGGACAGCTTCCCTCTCATCGAGCCCAAGATTAGGGTTGCTAGCTTGGCCACTATCTGTTTCGGTTTCTCGGGGTGGAAAATAGGGTTGAAGAATGCCATTACTAACCTGGCGTCCGGATCGGTGAGGTTGCTGAGGACATACCCGTCCTTAGGGTTAGCCTTCGCGCGGAATTCGCCCTTCAGGATGGCGTCGTCACGTTCCGCCACCTTGATTGTTCCTGCCCGGAACTCGTAGGTGTCTCTCCAGAGCGCTGTGGTCCAGACCTCCGGATGCGCCCTAATCTTCTACGCGTATTGGCTTGGTGGCTCTCCCAGGAGCTCCGTCATCATTGTTTCGCTCTGGAAGGCCCACGGTGTCGCTAGAAGACCTTCACAACCCATGATTTCGAGGTAGCTCTCTAAAACCCGACAGGTTTTGACCGGCTTCGGAATCTCCGGAGTCACCTTCTACAGCACCAGTGTTTCGGTAGCCGGAGCCTTGCCCTTCTTGCCCGCCATCCGTGCCCACCTCTCCGTGAACTTGCGCCTCGCAATATTGTCAAGAAAACCTGCACGCACTGTCCTTACCAAGTCCCTCTTGCTAACCTAATTTGGCTCTACCGTCCTTCACCAAGACCGGATTCGAAACCCTAAGAGAATGCGAGAAGTGGAAAGAGAATGAGCCTGCTGGAAACCCTAAAAGATTGGTGCACAGGGCTGCCAGTCGCGTTTTGTATCTGACGCACTCGTACGGAAAACCGTTATGCGTCATGATGGCATTTCCGGGTCCGGCTGTAACCGTCCTCTGATTTTGCAACTTCCGGGAAGAGTGCGGTAACTACCTTCATTAGGAATTCCGGCGCAGCACCAAAATCTTATTCCGTGCTATGAACTAATTATGCTCTTATGGCCGACTAACTAATTGATTTATCTAATTTTTTTCTTATTTTCTTCCGGGATTGGTATTAAGTTCCGGAAGTATGTGGGGACAGCTTCCCACACAAAGCCTGTCGACGTTGACGATGACGATGGAGACGACAACAACCACTTGGATTGCTGGGAGCTGAAGGACCCATCGATGACACTGAAGTGGACGCTTCTGTGGGCGACCTATACGGATCATTTAGTGTTTGCTCAGACCTTCGCTGGTGCTATCGTCGATCCCCAACACATCGACTTCAAGACCAGAGTTACTGATGTAGTCCACAAAGATAACGATCATGTTAAGTTGTCGTGTGAGACGACCACTGAGTCCTTTGATCCGTATTTCTTTACTATTATAGTAAACAATAGTTCATCTCCCTTCTGTATCCTGGATTTCGTCGATTCTCTTAGGTCTTCCAAATTTGAGGAAATAGTGACTCAGGTCGAGGATGAGATCTCCCTTAAGAAATGGGAGACTAGTAGCGGACAGCCACTGAAAGCAAAGGCTATAGCTAATAAACTGCACGTCATTCTATCTAGAATGAGTACCTTTGCCGCTCTAGATAAGGCCAAGATTATCGCGGCAAGACGCCCGATAGAACTTTCAACGGTTTCGGGGGGCGTGTCCGGTAGCCAGGACATGAGTCAAGCGTCGGTACCGGTTAGAACTCCAGGTGCGAGAACAAGTCGAAGCACTCTGCGCAACACGCTGTCTGCTTCCCCCGTCAAGAAGCGGTCAGCTGCCAAGAAGCCGGAGACCTCTTCAAGAATGAAGTCGAAGCTCGTATTGGAGGAGGAGCTAGCCAATTCGATGGCCTCTGCACTCTCCAAGCTCTCTAAGGCGCTCGGATACGGAGAGACAATCGACTACAACAACGTCCAACAGATTTACCAGAAATTCTGGACGGAGTGTCAGAGCTGCTTTTTCAAAGGCGACAGAGAGATGAAGATCGAACTTGACGTGATGAGGTTGCATAATGCACCGCCGGAGTGGACGATCCGTGCGTTCGAACCTCGGGGAATGGAGGAGTTGAAGCATTATTACCTCCAAATGCCAGACAAGACGCAGAAGCAGACTCTCTGCGTCATGCCGAAGCTCGACACTATGCCGACGACTGTGGAGGAGCTCAGCGACTGCGACTTCTACATCATCAACGGCCAGCACAACGTTGCTACCTCAAAGGAGATGATTAACGGCAACGTTCCGGAGGTGATGAAAAGGCACTTCCGAACATGGCAATGTTACATTGTCTGGACGCAAGATCCGGAGAGGCTGAGGAAGATTTCCGCGTATTATAATCGCGTGAATCATTTGGTCCAGTTCAAGCCGACGTGGGCAACAAATATCCTCGGCTCCCGTGCTTTGTGGATCCAAGCTGGGAGACCAATGCCGAAGCACTCCGCCACAGGCGTTCGCGGGTCTGACAAGTCAGGTCGGAGAACGGTAGCAGAGATTGCAAATGACAAGAGGTTTGAGGTAATATATCTTAACTAATGTCATGCACTTTAGCTCGACTCGAGCTAAAGTACAAATTCGCTCTGTATCTGTACAGTCATATGTATAGATAAGAAATCGTCATTGTCTGCTCATGGGTTGTAAGTTAGCTCGACTCAAGCTAACTTGCAGTATTTGGACCCTACTGGACATGTTTATATTCCTGCTTTATTGTATACTCAAACGACCCTTTTATGTTCTGCGCAGCCATTTCTTAACGCGGTTCGTGAGCGCTTCGCAATGATCGACGTTGCGAAGAGCTAGGCGGCGCTCAAGATAGCCAAGAAGGCGAAGGAGCTTTCAATTACGAACGAGGTGAAGATCATCACCGCGATAAATGAGACCTTCGAGCTCTGGTCCGATGTCATCTCTTCTGCGGCGCATGGCGACCTCATCAAGGTCGATTCAACTTCGACGCCCTTGGCAAAGTTCAAGGACGCGAAGTCTTGGGTTCCTGAGAAGGATGGGGTTCTGACGCGCGAGTTCTTCAAGTTTCTCGGCAACATGACCGAAGCCGATCACGCGAAAATGTGCAAGCACATTCTCAATCGATCAGGGCCATCTCGGAAATTGCCCTACCCTAAGGTGCTCATCAAGCTGCCAAATTCTGCGCTGGAGGATTGCTATAGAGCCCGGGACTGGGTGGATCGGAGGAAGAGGAAGGAGGTCTCTCGGATGGAGCTTCAACTGATCAGGCCGGAGCTGGCCTTCTTCAACAGCACTGGAGCGTACAGACGTTCAAACTGGCGGACGTTCAAGAAGAACTACAACGTCAGCAAGGCCTCCAAGCGTGCCCTCTTGGATTGGGGTCCACCGGATTCGTACTACGCCAACTCGAGGCAGACGCAGTTTCGCAACTGCAAATGTGAAGATCTCTCTCCGTACGCGAAGGAGTTCTTCAGAGTCTTCATCGATGTGCGGTCGCGGTTCGTTTCACCACTGGGAGCCCTACACTTCCGTTCTTACAAGGCGGCAACAAATTCGCTCGGGACGTGGCCTTCGGATTCGTGGCGCAACCTGGGCTGCAATGTGAAGCTCGGCATCATCGACTTCCGGAACATCCCTGGATTCTCTGGGACGTCATCGTCGTCGTTGGAGAGGCCCTTCTTCAACGAGTTCATGACAATGTTCGCATCAAAAGGGCAGCCTCCCCTCACCGATCTTCCAGCCTGGCTCTTCATTTGCGGCAACGAGCAGTCACACCTTTAAGTGACAGCGTTTGTTGAGGGCCCGTCATTGTGCCATGCATACGATGTGCTGCAGTCGAAGTATCTTCCCTCCGAGAACGAGCGCCTCGGAGGATACACGCCAAAGACCAACAACGCTCTAGACCCGGTTCGGCTCTTCTTTCTCTTCAAGAAGAAGCTTACGGTGATCCCAGCCGTAAAAAAGATCTACGCAGCTCCAGAGCAGGTGTTGTACACAAAGCTGCGCAAGTACAACGAGTTGGCGTACTCCATGAATTTGAACGAGCTGAGGATGGAGTTCTTCATCAAGGTCCTGGAGTTGTTCTGCAAGAGGGGGGATTCTGTTGTCCAGCTGTTTGGCGGGACGAACATTACAGAAAATGTCGGGCCTGTGGAGGGCTGCTAGGGAGTGACACACTGCGTTAATTCGATGGACTTGGGAAACTAGGCCAAGTACCAAATTTTTGCCAGATTTATGTCGCCATCTTGTGTGAACTTCGTGTTGCACATCAAGAAAATGCCAAAGTATACAACATTTTCTGTGTATATTTAACAGTCGTTGTGTCAGTGGAAAGTGCTCCAACCCCGTCCGGCCTTGTATAAAAATATTTGATTTAGGGAATATTTTATTTTTTCACGTAGGGTACGCCAATGATGACTTCCATTGCTACTAACAGATCTCAATGGACAGAGTATGAAAACAATATCATTCATTCAGTCATGCTGAGGTGCCTTGGTCTATTTCTGTGCGTACCCCGTCTATGGAAGCTTCGGTTGAGAATAATAAAGTAAATATAATGTTTTGGACATCCATTGCTTGGCATCAACTACTGCAAAAAAAATATTTAGTGCAAGGGTATCATCATGCATATGTGCTTTAAGGGAAACAATTGTTGGTCATGTTGGTAAGAGTTCAGCCTCTTAGTTGACTATGAAAGATGGAGCCACATGCTTGAGGTTGTTCTGCTTATAGTAACATAGCCTGAAATCTTGCAAATGCTTCAAATGACTCTCACAATCTGTTTGTGGACCTGGAGTACTTTACGCTTTGAGGATTTTTATCAATTAAAAAAAATCGGTTTCGAGTCGCAATTTGATTGGTTCTTTTCAACTTGGTGATTTCCATTTGGTGTTGAATTTTATTACAAGTCAAACCACATTAATCTGTAGATGTTCAAACCACTCTAGTTAGTGGATAATCAAACCACATTGATTAGTAGATGTTTAAACCACGTTAACCCCTAAGGTACCCAGACAGTTTCACATCAAAAGCACTTCAAAATTGTTCGATTCTAGTGCAATGTATAAAGAAGGAAACACAAACTGTTATCTCTAGTTTTGACCGTAGGATCTAAATTAAGACTTGTTAAGTAACATACTCACAAAATTTCATAAACTTTGACCACACGGATCAAAATATAATAGTGTTTGAAGTCAAGCAAATGGTTCATTTCCTAGCTTGCGTTTACCCGGATTAGCAGACTTTGACTTCACTTGATCTCAAATTTTGGCGCTACACAAGATCTAAATCCAATACCATTGTGTTAAGCATGGAGTTAGTTCCTTATGCACCAATTTCAAGATATAGAAGAGGGGTGTTGGATATTTAAAACAACTACGCAAGGAGTGGGGGTTCGAAATTGCCAATTCATGTTTTATTTTTCTTTTAAACTTAATATTTTTTATAATGATAATTTGAATGGTGAATAGGAAGGTTCACACCACATATTGTTGTGGAAAAAATAAAAGCACCACGGCGTTGGTGTAGTGGTTTGGGTCATGGCACACCGGTGAGGTGGTTGTGAGTTCAAATCCTAATGCCGGCGTGGTGCCTACCACCATAGTCCATCCAATTATGGTGGGGGGTCCCAAGGCCTCGTTGTATGGGGACCCACAAAGCCCTTGAGGGAGATGACATGTCGGTTGTCTCTAACGCAATTAGTGTAGGAAAGCACTTAGTGTAGAAAACCCATTATCCTCAAGAGGGGGAGTAGTTCTATGACACTAGCCTATGTCCCATGGCCATATGCTTAGTGAAGAAAATGAACAAATACTATATTTACGCTGGTCTCGTTCGAGACTGGAGTTCTTCTTCTTCTGGAAAAAATAAAAAGATAAAAATATGAAGATCTCTAAGTTTTTAGAGCAAAGGAAAGAGTTTTTTTGGAACCCTACCCGACAATGTGTTACAATGTGTGAAAATGTTTGACTTGGGCTAATATGATGTTTTTCACTAAAGACAAGAATTTTTTTTTACAATATGAAAGGAAACAATATTACTTGCTAGTATTGAAAATCTCACATTTAATAGAGTATCCTAGCAAAAGTTTTTGGAGGTGCCTGACGTGCCCGGTCTCGCCAAATAAAATTCAACACCCTATTACTTTTTCATGAAATGTTGGATTTGAGGAAAAAAATGTTCTCCTACTGAGGTATTAGTAATGCCCATCTATAATAAACTTTTGAAAGAAAAATACTATAAATTGACACCATAGGAGCGCAACCAAACCTCCAAATTGCCATTCTTGACACTTGGTCCTTTAGGGGTTAACCCTTAAATTTCCAAGTTTTGTCTTATGGGATTCTTAAAGGTTAGGGCAGATTTATATGGTGTCAATTTTTAATATTCATCCATGGAATTTTAACAGAAGAAATACATTACTGTAAGCTATTTTGTCATACAAATTTTTCCTCAATCCAACATTTGATGATAAAATTACAGGGTTTTGAATTTTTCAACGAGGAGAGGAGGCACGTGGGGCAACTCCAAAAACTTTTGTTAGGAGACTCTATTGAACATGAGATTTTTAATACTACCAAGTAATGATATTTCCTTTCCTTTCATTGTCTAAAACAAAATTCTTGTCTTTAGTGAAAAAAAGCATATTCACCGAAGTCAAACATTTTTACACGTTGTGACACATTGGCAGGCAAGGTAAAAAAAAACTTCTTCTTTTCCACATAAAACTAAGATATCCTTATATTTGTTACTTTTTATTGTGTACACCAAAATGTAGTGTACATTTTCTAATTGACCATTCGGACTTTTGTTATAAAACATATTAACTCCTAAGAGCTCATGGCATTTTCCCTCATGAAATACTCCAAAATCACGACTATAAATAAGTGGAACAATATAATTTTAGGTCTAATTTTGGGCTTTCAATCGTAATTTGTCTTAAAACATAATTCAATTTAAAGTCACCATAGTTTTTGGGTTGCAATCCACCCCATGGATTAATAGATTATAGTGTTTGAAGTCAAGAAAATGGTTCATTTGCTTCCTTGTGTTAAGTGGATTTGCAGATTTTGACTTCAATTGGTATTAAGTTTTTGCACCATATGATATATAGTTCACGGTTTGAAAGTTAGTAAACATAGTACCATTCAAGTAAAAAATGAGGACTTTTGGCAACTCTAAATTTTTTGCCAAAAGTTCCTATTGACATTGAGATTTTTCATGGATATTGGAAATAAAACCTTCCTTAATGTCAAAACACAACTCTTGTATTTAGTGTAGAAATACACTGAACGCAAGTCAAATATTTTCACACATTTCAAGCAACGGGGGAAAAACTTTATATTTTCTACAGAGTACCTAGATGTCTTTGTATTTTCACTTTTGAATTGTTTGACAACAATATGTGGTTAATACCTTCTTATCAACCTTTTGGATTATTATTCTAAAGCACGATGAGTTCACGGAAAAATAAGACGTAAAATGACAAATTTTGATCCTCCACACCTTGCACAATTGTTTTGAATATGCTACACCCCTTTTCTACCCCTAAAAATTGGTATATAGGCAACCAAAATCATGTCTAACCCCTAAAGGACCACGACCACTTTCGCTCTAAAACCAGTCCAAAATTATTATTTTTTGCCACTTATTTGGAGTAGTAGTTTTGGAGTATTCATTAGGGAAAATGCCTTGGGCTCTTAGGGGTGAATCCCTAAATTTCTTTGACAATTTCACACCAAAAACACTTAGAAAGTGCTCGTTTTAGTGCAATGAGTAAGGAAGAAAATAATAAAATTTAGTTCCAATTTTGATAGTAGGATCTCAATTAAGACTTATTATGTAACATGCTCACAAAATTTCATAAACTTTGACAGCATAAATTGAATGATCATAGTGTTTGAACTGGAAAAAAAAATTCATTTTATTCCCTACATTTGATGGATCAGCAGACTTTGACTTTACTAGGTGGTAGATTTTTGCATTACACAAGGTCTAAATACATTACCACTACGTTATACATGATATTAGTTCCTTGTACATCAATTTGTAGAGGTAGACTAGGGGTGTAGCATATTCTAAAAAATTGTGCAAGAAGTGGAGGTTCATAAATTGCTAATTCACGTTTTATTTTTTGGTGAACACAATATGTTTTTGAATGAGAATCCGAATGGTCAATAAGAAGGCCCTACACCACATATTGTTGTAGGAAAAAGAAAAAGTAAACAAATGAAGATCTCTATGTTTTATGTGGAAAAGAAGATTTTTTCTTGTACCTTGCCCACAATGTGTGACACAATGTATGAAAATGTTTGACTTGAGTTAATATGCTATTTTTTACTAAAGACAATTTTTTTGACAATATGAAAGGAAATAATATTAGTTGCCATGATTGACAATCTCATATTGATTAGAGTCTCCTAGTAAAAGTTTTTGGAGTTTCCCGACATGCCCGCTCTCCTCATTTAAAATGAAAAAACCTATTACTTTCTCATCAAATGTTGAATATAGGAAAAAAATGTACGACACAAAGCTTTTAGTAGTGTCCATCTACAGTCAAATTTTATGGAAAAATGTTATAAAATGACTCAATAGGAACTTGCCCAAATCTTCAAGAGTCCCCGAGGAGACTCTTGGAAATTTAGGGTTAACCCATAGAGTCGAAATCGACCAGAATGTGGTCGATCTGACTCTGGTCAGGCTCTCAGTTACAAAATTTAGATCGTATGAAGTTCAACTTTTGGAAGATTGTAGAGTTTTCCCATACCTTTAAAATGACACCATTCATGCTTCAAAATTCCTCATACTTTAGGAGATATTCACGGTCAAAGTTTGAAAACACTGTTAGGGCATGCTGAAATCTGCCCAAAACTGCGGTATATGCTCACTTATTCTCAAAATCTGCCCAAAATCAATTAGATCGCAGTAACTTCAAAAATTCACCAAAAATTGAGATTTTACTTTTTTTCGAATTTTGTTTTTCGTACATGTAAAAGAGGTAGTAAAGCATGATCTCACCGTTTGGATTTTCAATCCAATAATTTTTTACATGCCTTTTTAATTGTTGAAAATGGGCATTTGTATTTGTATTTCAGCATACCTCCATGTGAAAAATTAAGCATTTCTTTAGGTTTTATAGGTCCTATGAGGGTAAAAATTATATGGACATATTCCTTACTCACATAGGAACAAGAATTTGAAGAGCCTCATGTCAAATTTCCTTTCAAAATTGGTTTTTTTGGCCCCCAAAACATTAGTTTTCCATTCTACAACAAGGAAAAAATCTTTTTTTTCAACTTTGAACATTAGGATCTCACAAATGGTGAGGAATTTGAATCTAAGATTCGGTATGCATGTACATGTACAAGTTGGGTACTAGATCTTACAGTTACTTACTCCAAAATTTGTCAAAAGTTAAAAAATTTCACCTTGCATTGAAAGAGGGCAGTTTCGAGGGTTTTTGGCAGTTTTGAGGGCTTTCGACTTTAGGGGTTAATTAGAGGATGTTCGAATATTGTGGGAATAAGAATTAGCGTGGACCTCCCAAGCCTGGAATAATCAGTGTAGTGCCTTCATGTACAACCAAGAACCAAAGCAGAGCATCGTCTTCAGTGTACAACAAGTGCCAAATAATAGTGAAACAAGAACTTTTTATTTTATCGGCACAACGAAACAACACTACACAAGGTTTTGTAATCTGGAGCAATCAGTCAACGTTGTGTAAGGCATACAACTCGTCACATGTGTTGTCCAAAGAGCAAGCAAATCGGGCGTTTAATATATCTCGCATGTTTGTAAGGTGTCACTCATGATGAGAAGAAGTGTGACATGACCCCGATTGCTGCATTTTGCAGAGATTGCAGAGAGTGCACAGAGTGCAGAGAGTGCAGTGGCTATAAAAATATATGTATACTGGCAAGGACTAAGGAAGATAAGCCAATAGGCATCACTCCCGCCATGAGTTTGGGCGGGAACCAACTCACCTAAGAATGTCCTCCGGCCACTTCACCTCCGTTAATGAATAATTTGAGACCAGGGGGTCTTCTGATAATTACACGTGGTTCATTCAGTTGACCTTACTCCTTATTGTACGTGTACATATTTATTGGAGCATCCTTTGTGGGAACGTGCTCTAATCCGAAGCAACCGCCAAACGCTTGGTCCCAAAGTTCCCAGGAAACACAATGGCGTTGGCAACTTGGTACCACGTAGTCAACCACGTTCTCCATGATCACTACAACGGTTCTAGTAGTCCGTTTCAGCTAAATGTTGGTTGTTATTACCATTTTAACATTTTAACATTTTCATATTTTTAGTACAAGTTGAGGTATATCCCCCTTTTTGACCGTTGGAATTTGCATTCTATTACAAATTGAGTTCACAAAATATGAAAGTGTGTATTGACACATATTAAACCCATTTCCCTTTCACAATTGTTTTGAATATGCTACACCCATCCTTTCCTTATGAAAATTGGTGTACTTGGAGCTAACATCATTTACTACATGGTGCTATAAAATTTAGACCTTGTGTAGCGCACAAATTTGGCATTAATTTGGAAGAAGTCTAATTTTGATAATCCTCATAACGCAAGGAAGAAAATAACATTGATTTTCACTTCAAACACTATTTTCTTCCAATCCATGCCGTCAAATGTCATGAAATTTGGAGAGCCTATATTTTTGATAGTCTCAATAAAGATTACACGGTTGGAAATAAAATTGAACTTCTATTTTTCATTTCTTCTCTTCTCATCGGAATAAGTTGTTTTTGAAGTGTCTTTGGTGAGAAATCATGAAGGAAATTCCAGGGAGTGGGAGAGGGAGTTGGGACAAGGACCTGGGAGAGGGAGTTGGGACAAGGACCTGGGAGAGGGAGTTGGGACAAGGACCTGGGAGAGGGAGTCGGAACAAGGACATGGATAGGGAGTCAGGACAAGGAGTGGGGCAAGGAGAGAGAATTGAGACAGAGAGTCGGACATGGGGTGGGAGAGTTAAGGCATCCAAAATTCTTTTTCAGTTTCCAATCCGGGTTCTTCATACAAATATCTACTATATGGGGACATCTAATAGTGGATTCCTTCAGTTGTGAGCTAATAGAGCTTTCCTGAAAGTCTGAGTTTTAAAGGGTGGCTACCTTGTGTCAGACAAAAAGACCCGGTGGAGCATCCTTTAACCCCCAAAGGACCACGACCACTTTCGCTCTAAAACCAGTCCAAAACTGCCACTGCCAAAATGAGACATGAAAATCACATTTTAAAGTGAATTTCGGATTTTCAACCGTAAGATCTTGAAATAGACTTCTATATAAACACGCCGTAAAATTTTGGTTGCAATCCACCACACAAATTGATAGATTTTAGTGTATAAAGTCAAAACAATGGTTCATTTTCTTCCCTGCGTTGAGTAGATCAGCAGACTTTGACTTCACTTTGTATCAAATTTTTGTATTGTACAAGGTCTAAATCTTTTACCATTGTCTTAAGCATGATGTTGTTACCCAAATAAAAAAATTTAGAGGTAAAAAAGGGGGGTAGCATATTCAAAACAAGTGTGCAAGGAGTTTAGGTTCAAAAATTGTCATTTCATGTTTTATTTTTTTGTGAACTACGTATGTATTCAAATGATAATCCAAACGGTCAACAACAAGGTTTTCACCACATATTGTTGTTGAAAAAAAAAAAGTGAAAATAATGATGATCTCTAGGTTTTATGTAGAAAAGATGAATTTTTTTTCCCCCGTTGCCCGAAAATGTGTGAAAATGTTTGACTTGGAGTAAAATGCCTTTTTACACTAACGACAAGATTTTCTTTTGAAAATTTCCAAAAAAGGAAATATTCTTTGTATGTGTGAAAAATCTCAATGTCAATAGAAACTTTTGTCAAAAATTTTGGAGGTGCCCGGAGTCCCCACTTTTGGCTTTAAGTGGTACTAACTTTCAAACCAAAAATCCAAAAAAAAATAAAAAATCTCCACGAAGCTCTTATCAGACCCTATCTTGAAATAAAATTCAATTAAAAAGGATTTTTTTTTCGAATTATAGGTACATACCCAAAATCCAAGATGACCCCGGGGGGACGTTTGGTCTTTTAGGGGTTAAGGACCTTGTGTCTTTCACTATTCACCAAAGCAGGGTGAGATTTAAATACGACAATATTTGCAAGGTGAAAATTCCGACCCTCCATATTTTATGGGCCACGCGCATGGAACAAGCTAATGTAACCAAATTAGTAAGTTGGAGTCACCAATGCCACTTTGCATCTATGTTTGGACGGTGACTATGCCTAGATGATTAACCCTGTACCATGTTGGTTGGCTAACAAAGGACCATAACTTGTGGAATAAACCCCAAAGTTAACCAAACCACCGTGTTTCTCAAAAACAACTGGACTTTCAGGTGTACAACCCCTATCAGCGTTTTGGGGTGACAGTCAGGGTTTAAACCTTGAGTACTTTCAGGAAAACTCTAATGATACTAATGAAATTGCAAAGTGTAGAGAAGTTTAATCCCTAAATTTCTTAGAGTCCCCTTGGGAGACTCTTGAAGGTTTGGGCAGGCCATACTTTATGGTGTCAGTTTATAAACTATGGTGTCAGTTTATAACATTCTTCCATTAAATTTTAACTGTAGATGGACATCACTATAAACTTTGTATGGTACAAATTTTTCCTCAATTTGACATTTAATGAAAAAGTTATAGGATTATTAATTTTATGTGGGGAGAGCGGGCACATCCGGCAATGCCAATTTTTTTTGTTACGAGCCTCTAATCAATGTGAGATTCAAACATGGACACACATTAGCTGACAAGGTACCAATAAAATGTCTTCTTTTCCACATAAAACTAAGAGATCTTCATATTTTTACTTTTTATTTTTCCTACAACAACATGTAGCATACATCTTCTTATTGAACATTCAGATTCTCATTCTAAAACATATTGAGTTCACCAAAAAACATAATGTGAAGTTGCACATTTTGAACCTCCATCCCTTGCACAGTTTTTTAAAAAAAATGCTACAATCCTTCAATACCTCTAGAAATTGGTGTACAAAGAACTAATATCATGTTAAACATGATGGTAATGCATTTAGACCTTGTGTAGTGCGAAAAATTGATACCAAGTGAAGTCAAAGTTTGCTGATCCACTAAACGCAAGTTACAAAATGAACCCTTTTCTCTACTTCAAACACTATAATCTTTCAATCTATACAGTCAAAGTTTATGAAATTTTGTGAGAATGTTACTTACTAAGTCTAAATTTGGTTCCTTACTCATTGCACTAAAACAAGCAATTCTTAAGTGTTTTTGGTGTGAAATTGTCACAAAAATTTAGGGGTTAAAGGCTTGGTCCAACTTGTATTGGATGGTGATCTCAAAAAGGTGCCTCAACCCAAATCAAGCTTGACATTAACTCCTAAAGGATTGGGCCTTGTGATTCACCAAAACCACCCGAAAACTGCCAATTTCACATGAGATATTATTAGACTTATTCAACCAATTTTGTACTATTTTCAACCGCTAGATCTTCAAGCTAACTACTATGAGAAGACACCCTGAAATTTTCGTGAACTTTGACCGTACGGATTGAAAGATATATGCATTTGAAGAGTGCCAAATTATTTTTTTCTATTGTGCCCGGACAGGTTCAGCTTACTTTGACTTAAGATAATGGAATTTTTTTCCATTACACATCGCATAAGCTCAATGAATCTATGTTTTACCTTGTGTTAGGTCTGTACACACCAAAAATTACAAGTAATGGAGTTGGTCTCAATAAGAAAAATGGGTCTGCAACAATTAGTGGCATAGAAAGTCGCACTTTACTCAGGAAACCGATTTTATTTTTAAATAAAAAAATATTTTTTGGATCTAGAGTCCTATTTTTGGATATAGAATCATTATGGCTTATTCTAACAATAGAAAAATATTTTGACAAGAAAAGTAAAATCCTTAATTTCTATGCATTTTAAAGTGAAAACAATGAAGGTTGCCAAGAACTTTCCTTCACTACTACCCGCCTCAAAAAGTGCAATTATCAACTCTACAGTAGCACTATTCATCTCTATAGTACCCTGCCCAATTGCCAAAAGAGTCAAGCTTTTTATGTTTGAAGCACCATAACTTTTTCCATGTAAGTCCAAAAAAAAAAGAAAAAATTCCCACTAAGATAACCAGTATTTATATTTGCAGTAAAAAATTAAAGAAGTCATCTTCAAAAATGGATTTTTAGGAATGTGTCCAAAATCGATTTGTCCCCCGAGGAGACAAATTGTCCTTTACAATTTAAAGGCTGACAACAGACGTCGTGTTCCCTTTAGCGCCCAAGAAGCCGAAATGGGACTCCGGAGGTGCTAAAACTCAATTTGCACGAAATTCTTGACGAACTAGGCTTTGAGATATGAGGTTTAGATTTGTGCACTCAATAAACAAACACTCTCCAACAATCAGATCATGATTTGGATTTATAGAACTCTTTAAAAAGCTAGGAATACAACACAAAATACACCAAATACACACAAATACAGTGAATACAATGAATACCATGCCACATACTATGTTGTATTTCACACACATGCACATTGATTTTAGTCTTAAATTTTGATTGAACTTTGTCTTTGAGACATTCTTCATTGTTTTGTGATTGTTGATCTCTCTCTTCACATACCAAACTACCGTTTTGATTCGTATAAGGTTGGAACATTTTTGTACACAATCAAGTAGAAAAAAGAAAAATAATCACCAATAATTGAGTATAAATATTTTCCTCGCATATGATATGTCAATGCGAAACTATCAACCTTATGCACATGTGACCGCTCTAATTCAAAGTAAAAAAATTCTTGCAAGAATCTATTGATGGTTAAAGTAGTGCACCCTCCAAAATCCACAGTTCTCACTTCCAATATACGGTAACTTTAAACACTATAATCTATTCCATCAACCGTTGGATGTTGTGCAAAATTTTCCCAAAGTTCAGGTCATGGGTTAAGTTCAATTTTGTAAGGTTAGTTATCAATGTTAAGCATTGTATTTCCGTCAAATCCGGTGCAAAGAAAAAAATCAGCCAGAAATCTTGGTTTTCCTAGAAACATCCCTGGGCGGTTAAGGGTTAACAGTTTAACAGTTTGACACATGGGAAGGACAAATTTACGGCTGCTTTATGAATTCAGCAACCAATTCTGAATTTAGACGTACTACGTAGATAATCTAGGACCTCTATTCATCCATTGTGATCCTGAACATACAGAATTGAGCAGATGCAATCGGCATTGAACTCAACGGCAGGCTCCTCTTCAGACTTAGCTGCACTTTGCCTTCATACCTTCAGTGGAATTTCTGGATCACAGCATTGAATTCCAATCTAACCCAACATGTCTGGCGTGTAGAGTGGTCTCGCAAATCCTAGCTCATAGCATTTTTTATGTTACATGTGTAAGAACATATCCCAAGCAAGCGGAAGCTGTCCTTTGTCGTTGTGTTTAAACAATTGTTTCTGCAGGATTATTGTTCCATTTTTATCCCTCATCTTTCAGTACAGCGGTACCCAACTACAGGACTTTCCAAGAATAAACATTTCCGTGTTGGTAAGTACTTCCGGTTGCATGCTCCAATGAGATCGCTGGGCACTGACAGAAAGGTCTCGATGACAAGGTGAGCGGGAATAGGGGAAATCCACCTTTCCTCTTCGGTGGTACTAAAATAAAATCAACTACGACCCTCCTTGCACACTTTTGAAGCGGCCCTCCACAGGCCCAAAATTTTCTGTAATGATTACTGACAGCGAGTGTGGTAAGCATCCCTGCAGTTTAGCTCAACTCGAGCTAAACTGTTTATTTCCTTTCTGACTGCTTTGTTTCAATGAGGTCTTGCCTATGCTCTTTTGGTGTCACTTTAGCTCGACTCGAGCTAAAGTGTCGGCTTTTACTTGTACGATTTTATGGATGTCATTAACTTCGTTCGTATCTTTTGAAGTTATAATAGCTGAGTTTACGTACCAGCAATTGTTTGTAGTGAGTTTAGCTCGACTCGACCTAAATTAAATCTTGTTCAATCCATTGGTGTGCAGATGCTGGACCTGGAGGCATTCTACATTTCTCACGACACCGATGAGCAGGATCTCGACGACGCCTTTGAGGTCGCCTTGACGTTGGATCGGGCCGATTTCGATATTTCTGCGTATCACGTCAACTCGGAGATTTCCCCGAGCTTGGAGATGCCGTTGGAAAGGGGAAGGAGAAAGCCATTATTGACCTCGGCGATGAGGAGGAAGATGCAGAGCCGAGCGTTGTGGTTGCGTGCCCGATCTCGAGCACCGTCACTCCGGATAATGAGTCCCAGGACGACTTCGTTGACGCTACTCCGCCTGAGTTTTGGAGTGCCTCCCAATCTGAAGTAGGAGACACAATCGCATCCTCGCGACAACGACTCGACTTCCCGAAGTTGGATTCATTGGAGATTTCCGACAGTCCTCATTCAGCTCCCACCTTGGGCGCTTCAACCGCTCGCCCGGCGGCCAAGAAGAGGAAGGTTGCTAGCGCGAGCACGCGCTCTCCGATGGCTATCGCGAGCAGCGCTCAGGATGACAGGAGCTTGATCTCCCTTGAGAAGAAGCTCAAAGAAGAGGCCACCCGGATGAGGTTGATGGAGCAGCGGCTGGCGCAGCGCAACGAGGAGCTCATGGATCTGCAGCGAAGGCGTGACGATGAAATGAAGAGGGACCAAGATCAGAGGCATGCCGAGATGATGCTCATGATGTAGAGATTCATGTCGGCTAATTTGCCTACTGCCGCCACAACACCGCCCGTAGTTATTGCTGCGATCCCCCAGCCTCCCGCATCACCGGACGGCGGGTCTGCAAGTCCGTCTCGCGATTTGCAGCTACCATATCCGTCGGGTACCTCCCCCGTCTCTAGTGGGGCTCAATTGCTTCCTGTTCTCCCTTCCGCGTCGGCCCGCCCCTCTTCCCCTCCGAAGTCGCCCGATCGGGACGAATCTATCGCAGATGTCCCCAGGTCATCGTCAGGTTAGTGTAACGTAGTTGCGAGTGTATAGAGGCAGAACATTTTGTAAATGTCCAATTTTGTACTCCAGTATTTATTTTGTTAATATTACAATGCACGGCGAGCACTTCAGCTCGACTCGAGCTAAACTGCTTGACATCTAACCACTGTGACTTGTATCCGTGTCCTCTGTGCCCATCCGCTGATAGGGTGAAGTTGTTGAATTTTTCCAGATTTAAGTTTCGGTGATGATGCGATTGCTCAACCAGTCATAGAAGAGGTCGTCCAAACTGCAGTCCCAGTCGTAGAAGAGGTCGTCTAAGTTTCAGCCGTGCTCGTAGTCAAGATCAATCATGATTCTGCTGTCTTGGAGCCACCTCTTCTTGTCCGAGAACCGTGCCCCCAAATGGATGTCGGGCACTCCGGGCCCCTTGACAGCATGCAGGGTTCGTTGGGATCGATGGGTGCCCGAGACGAAATGCTACAGGACGATGAAGTTATCGAGGTATTCTTCTAACTCTTTTCGAACTCCACTCATTCCGCCATCACTCCTCCCCCCATTTATCTCTTTTGTTCTACGTATTGTTGATTCGTCGTTGTTAATGAATCTGTAGTAATATTGGTCGTTCTCCTGGCATTTCCGAACCAGGTCGGCGAGGCATCAATAGGTGATGCCAATAATCTAGAAGAAATACCTAGAGTCCAATCAGATATCGAGGGCAGGTGGTTGAACATTGTGCTGGATCTCAATGGGATTCTATGCACGTGTGAGCCGTCGTGGCAGGCCAGAGGATCCAGGAACTCTATCCCGTCCATTCACTCGGCTTCGCTGCCGGCCGAAGTAGGCCCTAAACTAGTTCAAGTGCGCCCTGGTTGTGCTGAATTCCTTACGAAGTTGTCTAAGATTGCCACCATCACGATCTGGAGTTCGATGATGGAATCTACAACGCGTCAGATATGTAATTATCTTTTTCAGCATAGTTCTTCGTACCCTCACAGGATCTTTGGTCAGGAGAGTTGCGATAGGGTTCCCGAGCGTAGAGTCGGAAGCAGAACAATCTACATGAAGGAATCAGGCACTTAGAAGGACATCTTCTTGAAGACCTTATCGAGCCATCTCTTCAATAGGTTGGGTCGTGAGTATACTCCGGCAAATACGCTTGTCATTGACGACAGCCCGATTAAGCACATGCTCAATTTGCCGGAGAACATCCTTCTTCTTCCATCATGGTCGCACAAACATGTTGGCGTGAGAGACGACTCTGTATTGTTGGAGGAATTGCTGCCATATCTCTCTGACCTTCATGAGTTTCCGGGTGGTCTAGCGCAGTACCGGGCCGAACATCCCTCTGGCCGGAAGATGTTTTATAATGATTAGAGGACGTGTGGTCAGTCTGCGAGTATCTGGAACGCGATCCAAGCGTTTCAGAATCTCCGCTCTTAATGCCGTTGGGAACGCTTAGATGCCTTTTACACTTTAGGTCGCCTAGAGCTAAACTGTATCGATTGACTGCAGCTCGATGTTGTAAATTTTGTTGGACCATTTTTTGTGTATATTTTTTTTATAAATGAAATTGAGATGTTTCACCGCTTTGTTTGTTGTGGGAATTGGATATCTACTGCTGATGGAATGTCGTGCTATTGTGAATGATTGGAATTTTCATCTATTGTTCTAAGGTATGTGAGTGTCGCTGTGGTTGAAATTTCTACAAGACTGTGACTGTCGAGCGTCTGTGGATTCCTTGCTAGGGCCAGAGGAGTTCGTCTTTTTTCTATGGAGTAAAGGGCTTTTGTTGCACTCTGCTGCAACCACGCAATCAACCATGGATTATTCGACCATGGCAGTGGACGACGGAGTTGTTGAAAGCCCTATTGCGCGGGAGCCAATTCATGATAGGAACAACTCGCCTTCGCCGCAGTGGCCTCGTTTAGTTCCTGGGTCCCCGCCTTTAAATCCGAATAATTGTACTCCAGCAAAGCGTATTCTCTACAACGGTTTAAGGGATGGTACTTCCCAACGCTCGCTTGCGGTGCGTGTTATGATGACCTCCAATTTATTGCACTATTGCGATGTTTTGGCCTAGACAATTATGGTTTGTTGTTGAGCTACATTGCACTAATGTAGTTTTGGTTCATTTGAGCTTGTTTTTTTGTTGGGGGTTATATGTGCTCTATGGATCTTTCCTTCTGCATTTTAGCTCCATTCGACCTAATGTGCGCTAGGATGGATCTCAATGATTAAATTTTCATGTGTGTTGTGTAGGAGTATTCGACCTAAAGTGTATTTCTTTGGATTGTGTGTGGCGCCTATTGTGCAGGAACCAATCGGTAAATGTCTCCGTCCCCGAACTTTGTCAGGAGATGTTGCTAGAGGCAAATGCTCTCCTTCCCCCACCCGCCGGCACTCGGTGCCCAAATCAAACAGTGACAAGGTGCGTAGGCGGGGTTTGCAGCGTCTTCTAGAGAGTCCATTAATGCAAGAGAATGGCGCAACATGGACAAGGCAACGTCAGAGGGCTTTTTTGAAGACGCGTATAGAGGCTTATGGTGGAACTCCGTAGACCATTTGATTAGTGATAGGACGATTGTGTTTTGCCTCGGGGTGAATGAGTGTTGTTTGTGATTTTTTTCATGAAGTTTTAAATAAAGCTTGGAATAATGGTACATGTTTCTTTTAGCGTTACCATTTTTTGGGACATTCGGCTATTTTGGTCCATCCATATAATGAAATATAGTATTCTTGGTGCATTGTTGATATGCTTTGCACCTACAATTGTCTATATATATTGATACTTTAAAGATCATATATCTTCAAAATCATGGAAATCTCCCATCATAACGAATATGGTGTTACAGCCTCGGGCTCCTAGTTCTTAAGACTTCACTTTACTCACTTAGGACTCATTCTTAAGAACCAGCACTGTCTAGACCAATTCAACCCTACAGTGTTCTAAAGTTTCTGTCTTAAGACTTCCAGAACCGGGAGTGCATCTCACTGAATGCAAATGTTGTCCCATATTCTCTCCCATACAAATCTTTAAGTCTAAGCGGTTAAACTTAAGGGTCTCCTGGTACTTAAGGTCTCAACCTTCATAAGCTTATATATCCAAACTTGGACTCAAGATTCTTAAGTTTCTATGTTTTCTTCTTAAGTCGTTCTTCGGGATTTATTCCTTATTTTCTTTCTTATGATAGATTCTTAAATACTCACAACTTAACCTACCTTAGAGAATCCCTTCTATTAAGATTAGACTTAATGCTAATTTTTTGTATGCATAATATGACATTCTTGCCATGCATCAAGGTATGCCACTCTTGATGTGAATTGCATAAATTACATTAACATGAATAATATCTCCACTCTTATCCTTATAATACTCAAGTTATGCTCACTCACACTTGAGATCTTCTTAAGTACTTATGCATCACTCATCTTATGCACTAAGTCACTTAATTTCACATTATTTCCATTAATCTTCACACTCATGATTAATGCTCCAACACACACACACAAGGTCACACCCACGACCTTAGTAGTTAGGGTATTTCCCTAATCTATTCCATGAAGAATAAATATACAATGCATTTATGCATACGAATTTTATCCGCAATTAATACCTAATACATGCACTAGTATTTACAACACACAATGTCAAGTTTATTCAATGAAGTTCACATATTATTGCAATTATACATATGACTCAAGTCACACACAAGACTCTACACATGCAAATTTAATAGTAAATATATATTCATATATAAAATTAAATACTCTTACAACATTAAGAGTCATCAACTAGCTTTTTCACCTAAAGCTAGGGCTCACTCCAATCTTCCTCCAAGGAATTTCTATGGTAATGGCCAAGAATGCTAAAAATTCAAGCTAGTCATTCTACTCAACATCCAAGAGGTACACCTCTTGGCAAGAGATTTTCCCTAGTATTAACCATTAAGATTAATTCCACTAAATCTTCACATCTCTTCATATCTATTCATGGAAAGGTACACCCTACCCAAAGGGTGCGAGTTCAACCCTTTTCCCATTATTTCCTTATTCTTGGATATGAATAGGTACTTTCCAATTAATTAACTACTTAGTGTAAACTTAATCATTAATTAATTAATTTTTCATATATCTACAACCTTTTTTATTCTTAATTTTTTGAAAAAGCTATTTTTGTCATATTGGCTCTACAGATCCACAAACAAAGTCTAACCCCAAAAGATCTCTCGTGCTATAAGTAGGAACATTAGTCTTTTTAAGATTGTGCTTATGCCACTTATTCTTAAACACTTGCCACATTGGGCTAATGAAAGATTGCATTATGTCTCATTGCATTGGTTCTTTGATTACAGCCTTGAAGAATTCAAAGTCTTACCTCATGCAAAATTGCTCCACTTTTCACGTCTGTCCACTTGGTCCACGTGATCACGTTCTTAAGACAAGGGTTAGTCTCAAAAATCACATACACAAGTTAATTTAAGTCTTAAGGAGTTCACCTCTTAAGTCTCCACTTAAATTCACTTATCCACACTTAATCCTTAAAGACTGCGGTGTTCTACACTTACTTGTACTACTTAGTCTTTAAGATGTCTGACTTTTACTTAAGACTCCACTCTCGGTCGACTCTATATTCTTAAGAATACAGCCTCGGCCCTTTAGTTCTTAAGCGCACGTTTACTTACTTAAGATTGATTTATTAAGAACCTACACTGCCTAGACCAATTCAACCCTACAGTGTTCTTAAGTTTCTCTCTTAAGACTTCCAGATCAGGGAGTCTTAAGACTCCCTGATCTATGAGAATGCAAATGATATCCCGTATTTTCACCCATACAAACCTTTAAGTCCAAGCCCTTAAACTTAAGGGTCTACTGGTACTTAATATCTCAACCTTCATAAGCTTATGTATCCAAACTTGGACTTAAGATTCTTAAGTTTCTATGTTCTTTTCTTAAGTCTTTCTTTGGGATTTGTTCCTTACTTACTTTCTTATAATAGATTCTTTAAATACTAACAATTTTACCTACCTTAAAGAATCCCTTATTTTAAGGCTAGACTTAATGGTAATTTTTTATATGCATAATATGACACTCTTGCCATGCATCAAGGTATGCCACTCTTGATGTTTATTGCATCAAATTGCATTAACATGAATAAGAACTCCACTCTTATTCTTATGATACTCAAGTTATGCTCACTCACACTTGAGATCTTCTTAAGTACTTATGCACCACATCCCTTATGCACTAAGTCACTTAATTCCACGTTATCTCCATTAATCTTCACACTCATGATTAATGCTTCAACACACACAAGATCACAAACACGACCTTAGTAGTTAGGGTATTTCCCTAACTTATTCCATGAAGAATAAATATACAATGCATTCATGCATAGGAATTTTATCCACAATTAATACCTAATGCATGCACTTGCATTTACAACACACAATGTCAAATTTAGTCAATGAATATCACATCTTATTGCAATTATACATATGACTCAAGTCACACACAAGACTCTATATATGCAAATTTAATAATAATTATATATTCATATATAAAATTAAATACTCTTACAACATTAAGAGTTATCAACTAGCTTTTTCACCTAAAGCTAGGGCTCACTCCAATCTTCCTCCAAGGAATTTCTATGTAATGGCCAAGAATGCTAAAAATTCAAGCTAATCATTCTACTCAACATCCAAGAGGTATACCTCTTGACAAGAGATTTTCCCTAGTATTAAGCATTAGGATTAATTCCACTAAATCTTCGCATCTCATCATATCTATTCATGAAAAGGTACACCCTACCCAAAGGGTGCGAGTTCAACCCTTTTCCCATTATCTCATAATTCTTGGATATGAATAGGTACTTTGCAATTCATTAACTACTTAGTGTAAACTTAATCATTAATTATTTAATTCTCCATATATCTACAACCCTTTTTACACTTAATTTTTGGAAAAAAACTATTTTTGTCATTTTGGCTCTACAGTCACATTATACAATCAGCAAGATATTGTTCATATATAATATTAGAAACCAAATCAATGTTGTTTGCTTGATATATCGTACGGGAATCAGTTTGGTGTAGGGTTCTTGCTAACGTCAGTCAAGTTTATGGGGTTTTAAGGTTAATATCATCCAATGTTCTGAAGTTCATATTACAGTCATGTTTGTATTGCAAGTTCATATCGTAGGTTCCTATAATATCAGCACTGGAGAGGTCAGTTAGATTTGTGGGTTTCTAAGGTTAGTATCGTCCGAAACTCGCAAGTTTATATTACAATCCATTGCACTTTGGAAGTTCATATCATAGGATCGTATGATATGAGCCAAATGGTCAGTCAGATTTCTGAGTATTTGAGGTAAATATCACCAAAGTTGTATATTACATATTACAAACTTGCTCTCTTTGCAAGTTTATATCGTAGGATCCTACGATATCAGCCGGAAAGGTCAGCTAGGTTTAGGGTATGTTAAGGTTAGTGGGTCCGAAGTAGTTTAGTTCATTTTCCAATCATGCTCTGTTTGCAAGTTCATATCGTAGGATCCTACGATATCAGCCAAAAAGGTCAGTCTTCGCGCGTCATCACTCACGCTAGCGTAGGATCCTATGCTAACAGGCGGAAGACGTTATTTCTGGTATTATAAGATGATGTGGTCGTTTGCTATTGTAGGATCCTGCAATGGTGTGGCTGGCCACGCCATCGTCGGATCCTACGTTATGTCCCTGTGCAAACTCAATAATCCATAGTAGGATCCTACGATGACACCTTCATCACGAATGATTTTTATAGCAGGGTGATAAGAAATGTGCAAGGTTGCATCGTGCCTTTTGATATTGTAGGATGCTAAGATCTCTAGTCCCGGATCTTAGTGCCCATTGCCATCGTAGGATCCTACGATCTCTGGACCTGGATCTAAGTCATTAAACTGCGCACTGGTAAGGAGGCAATCTGTTGCAATACCTAATTCTTCGTCTTTCACTGTGTAGGGAAAATTTTAAGGAGGTTGATGTAGTTGATGAGGATTGGCGTCGAGTTAACCTAATCAACTGCATTTTGCTTGCAATTTGTGAGGTGAATCAACCTCTCCATACACACGCCCATGTGTTGCAATACTATCTGGCGGAGAACATCATTGAATGGGGTCTACAATGGACTATCGCATCGTCGAAGGAAGCTCTGGTTCCGCCCATAATGTGCCTGACGAATCCAGCAGCCATTGCAGGGGAGTTGTTCACTTGTTCAACAAAGAACCTGGAGGTTCTCGACATTGCGCTCGATGGCGCAAACATGATGATCGTAGTGATCGAGGAGGACGTTCTTAGTGTTGGCTGTAAGCGGGTGTATGCACTGATTGTGAAGACGGAGTCGTTAGCCCCGAGACTGAACGAATCTGTCAAAGACTACGGCATGACGGTTCTTTCACAGAACATGAAGCCTGACAGAATCGTCCGCGGCTGGAAGGAGCTAAAGAGTCACCGGGACCGCTACAACAGAGACTTGGTGAAGCCGGTAGCATCGTCTCCATCAGAGAAGAAGAAGAGGAGCAGTTCTGCGTTGGCAAAGACAGATATATATGGAAGAATACGAAGAAGACTCGAGGTAACAAGGAGGACCAGATGACATTGGAGGAAGCCGTTGCATTAACGAGCAAGAAGGTGTACTCGGCGAGCCCGGAGTCTATCCTGAGAGTGAAGCAATTGTACAAGGCAAATTTTCGTGACCTGCACGTCTTTGGGACAAAACCAACCAAGATTTCGAGATCGTCGAAGGAGGACCTTTTTGTCGACATCGACCGCCTCCATCGCGCACCGCCTAGGACTATCGTTTATCGATCCCTCATAAGGGTTCGAGTCCTAGAGCTCCTTCAATAGCTGAGAACAAATCTCTTCCAGCTTGTGTTGCAGCATATCTAAGTCATGCCGGTGATGGGCCAATACCGTGTGAGGGATGAAGATTACGAGGACATTCCTCATAACACGTACAGGTATTTTGAGCACAAGCCGACCTGGGCTGACATCCCAAATGACACGCACTATGTCATCATTGGAGGGCAACATAGTGTTGCTATACACAGGATCCTGATCGGCGAAGGGGGATTATTGAGTGACGAGGCGAAGGAGGATGCGACAAAATTCCAAGTAACAATTCTCTGGGAGGATCCTCACAAGAAGTGGGAGATGATGCAGCTGTACTCCAGAGTACTTAACCAAGACCTTGCTGGATCCAGAGCAGAGAGCATGTACATTCCCTACTGTAAGATTGCTCGGAAGACTTGGGTTGAAATGGGATGTCCTGAGAAAGCAAGGAAAGGGCAGCCAAAACATGCAAACTTTGCTGTGAGTATTCTATTCCTTCCGCATTTACCATTATGCAGTATCGTAGGATCCTACGATAGTAGTTAGTTCTTTTACTGTGTGACTGTCTCGTAGGATCCAACGATGAAGTTAACACTGTTGGCACTTTTTGTACAGTTATTTCAGTCGAAACTCTCGACAATCATGCCCGGGAAGAAGGCGAAGGATGACGCGGCGACGGGTATTCCTAAATACCCTCTACTCTTTGTTCCAGAGGATATCTTCCTCATGTGGGAGACGATTGAGCACCGATGGATGAGCGGAGTGCTCCCTGATCCATAGAATAGGACGTCAAGCTTGGTCGACCTTGGAGACGAAGACATGGAGCAAGATAACGCCGGGACATTGTAGCACAAACGAGTGAAGCAGAGTCAAATGACCTCCAGATCATTAATGCCGAATGATTTACAACCCTTGTACTTTCTCTGGGACAGTGACAACAGGGTCATCGCAAGGAAGGTCATCGACAAGGAAACCTCCGTGAAATCGACGAAGGCGTCGAAGATTCATGCCACGGTGACTTCGCTTGAATTTGCATGTAAGCAACAAAAGATGAAGAGAATTCTAAAGAACGAATTCATGCATGTCATGTGTAATGCGCTGCTGAGATCTAAGAAGCTGAAGGGACTCCCCTATACTGAGGCCGAGTGGGATGAAGCAGCAGCAAAATACAAGATTACGGACGACGTTGTGGAGACGTGGTTTCATATGGTGAACAAGGATCCTGGCGGCGAGAAGTTCTTTCTATGCCGCGAGCAACTGAACGCATCTTCTAAGGACGAAGATCGGATCAAAATCCTAGACATGCTATTTAAGCACCAGAAGACGATCTCGGAGGGTAGCGCGCAGGAACTGGAACTTGGCTCATCTTCCGCGACGGACTTCGAGAATCAGTACAATGTGTTGTACATGAACAGGAGGAAGGGCAACCTGAAGAAGACTATTGATCTGGAAGGCGACACTATGAACTCCTAGATGAAGGCCGACTCACAGGTGCTTATTGTCTACTCCTTTGTCAATCGGAAGGACAAAGGTATTGTAGACTACTCCAGTGCAGAGCAGATGAATTGAACGATGTAGGCTATGGAGTATAGAGATAGTAGCCAGTTCAGACGGGCCCAATACCCGGGAGTGTTCATTACCAACCGGGAGGGCATGGTAGACGTTACGAATATCGTATTCGAGAGAGGGTCTGTGATTAAGCAGCAACGACCTTGGCACGTCCTTCCGACGTTATATATGACGTCGGGCATCGAGTGCTTGTAATGCGGAAATTTACCACTTCAAGAAAACACCCAAGCTTACACACTTACACACAAATGTCATTAGGATTCGCTCTAGGGGATGATCATACGCCTAGTTTTAAGTAATATGACTCTAAATGTTTGGTTAAGTTGTCTTTTAATTGAATATTTAAGGTTTAAGTGTCATTTTTATGGGGAGTAGGGTTGTTAGCATCACTCTTATGGGGTACATATATATAAAGTTAAAACCCAAGGATCTCTCGTGCCTAATGAAGGTACATTAGTCCTTTTAAGATTGTGCTTGTGTCCCAACTCCTAGACCTATGCCACGCTGGGCTAATGGAAGATTCCATTAAACTCAATGCATTGGTTCCTTAATTAAGTTCTTTTATAAATCAATTATTACCTCATGCAATAAACGCTCCTCTTTACACGTCCGTCCACTCGGCCCGTGCGGATACGTTCTTAAAACAAGTGTTAGTTTCAAAAAACACGCACAAGTTACGAGTAATCTTAAGACAGACACTTCCCGCGCTCTATTCTTAAGAACTACCTCTTATTTCTTAAGGTCTTAAGACGACATTTACACTCATGCTCGTCTTCTTTAAGTTTTAACACTCAGCTGTAAGAAAACTGACTACCACTAGATTGTCCTATCTCTATAGACTCTAAATACTCAAGGACGCTCCTTAAAGGTATCAATTCCTTAAGAAATCCTCTCTTGAAGATTCACACTTTGTCTTAAGAATATTGATTGTATCTGCGTCCGCTTAAGGAATGTTTAAAGACTTAAGATCTACATCACTTAAAATGTCCAATTCCTTAAGACCGTAGCAATACATGCTAAACTCACGCTTTTACAAAGATTTATCTAATACGTGCATTTTAGACTAAATCAACACTTCCTGTCTTAAGACTCCAACTTAATATTTCCCGTTGGACGGGGCGCGGATAGGGGGCGCGGAAAGGCGCGGATGGGTGCGGACAGGCGCGGATGGGGCGCGGATTGGGGTTGAGGGGAGTTTAGAGTTAATTCTCCAAGGTAAATTGATGATATTTTCTTATGATATCATTGCCATCTAGGATAGCCACATTGGGGTTGAGGGGAGTTTAGAGTTAATTCTCCAAGGTAAATTGATGATATTTTCTTATGATATCATTGCCATCTAGGATAGCCACATTGGATTTCATTGCCACATAGGATGGCCACATCGACGCCGAGGTAACTAATCTACCATGCATAGGGGTAAAGTTGGCCTTTGACCCTACGTTGACTCTATTATGTCGTGACAGGAGGGTCCGTCATGACGCGTCACGTCATGACGGCACGTCACTGTCACAATGTCACGATAGACAACCCTGGCCTCCGGGCGCTTGTGCCGGGTATAACTTGACTCTTCTGACCCACCCCACCTCGCCCGATCAGTTCCTATAGTTACAGGTTGTTGTATTACAGCTTAACTTTTTTTTTAAAGTTTTTTATTTTATTTTATTTTATTTTTTTACTGTGCACAATATGTTGTTCATGAATCTTTATACAGGATTATTTTCAGCAATCTTTCATTTATCTCCATTGCATCATTTTGCTTGCATCTTAAGTATTTAGTTTGCAACATCGCTACTGTTAAGCTCAATTTGCGCCTCTCAGTGCGTGTCACATATCTCTCCTGCTTAAGGTTCCGCTACGGCACCTTCTATCTCTTTCCATAGTGTTGGAGGAGTATAGTTCATATGTTTTAAGAAACATGTGCTCTTTTCTTAAATCGTTAGTTGGTGTTCAGTTGTTCTTCTTAGTTGCTTTACAGCCATTGTTGAAAACATACACACGTGACTTTAAACAGCCTGTATGGTCTTAAGTTCAACTTTCTGTATTCATATACTGTTCACATAATCCATTCACAGTTTGGAGCGCTTAAGGCTACCACTCAAATATCCTTAACAGCCTCAATTCTACGTCCTTAACTGCATCCTCCACTTCAACAACAGATTGAAAACTGAATGCACAGTTACTATCCTGCTAAAAATTGAGAATCTTCACCTAATTCGGTACTCTACCCTCAAGACGAGGTCGCTTGTTCTTATGAGCATCCTTAAACTCGTACTCCTGTAGGATAGCCTGTATCTCCGCCTGCTCCACACAATGCTGCACATCTTCATCAGTGGTGTATAAGTAGGTATCATCGGACTTCTGAAAGCTTAACCATGATGACAGCTGCTCCTGTCGCTTGCTCGAATTCTCCAAGGCGAATGCCGAACTCGCCCCATGGAGAAACTGCGTTATGACCATACACTCCAGAGCTCTCATACATCGGCCCGGGAGTTGCTGAAGTTTTACCCAGAGGTGAAACTCAGGCTTGGTCTCATCATACCTGTTAATGTTAACTACACATTTAAAGCGTACACACATGTACGAGAGAATATTGCAGAAGACCTCAGCACGGAAGCACATGGGATCAGTATGTTGCTTATGCAATTCAAAAAATGCACGATACGACTCACTACACTCCTGCAGTGAAGAAAAATGCCTTGGGATTTGAGGCCAGTTGTATGGCACTGTGTCAATCTTGCTCCACGGTGCCCACTTGTACCTCCTTGGTCCCTTTAGTGGACATTGGTGAAAACTTAAGGTCACCGCAGTAGGTGTTGTCATAGGCCACTTATCAGATATCCGGTTATTAAGCCGATCCCACGGTTGCCAAACCTGGGGCGATAAACCGAAGTCTTCGAGTAGCCACTCAATCGCTTGCCATGAGGGGAATGGAATCTCCTCCTCTAGATTGTTGAAGAGGTTGTCATATTCTCCCAAGAAGCGCTGCTTGTTAAGAGAACCCGTGACTGGGAGCGCCGCGCCTCCCCAAATAGGATGTTGATAATCCGAAGGTGGGGAACTAAACGTAGCCATATTCGAAAACTCATATACCTCTATAATCTTGTGTTTCACGCCCTCGAGGGCTCTCTTAAGCCGATACTGTGTGCGAACCTTAGTGTAAAGGTACTGTCCCATATTGATCTCACCTCGCTGGGCTAGGTCCTCCCTCTCCTGTACCTGGGTCATACATTCCATAAATCCAGCTTCGTCCTGCGTTTGGCGCGCCAACCTCTCTAATAGCTTCTTCCAATCGCTTAAGAACTCGGGAGTGGGTATGATACTTTTCACATCTGTTTCGGGCACTACTGCTATCCTCCTTGCAGCGTCTGGGTGGTCGTATTGCCTTCTCTTTTGCAGTTGTCCCTCGAGATGCTAGTAATACATAAAAAATCCTAGCACCTAGATCACCAATCGGCACAAAGAGTTGCTTGGTATCCTCCAATCGCAAGTCCTGTCTCGCAATCATTTCGCAGAGTAAATTTTGCATATTGGAGAAGGCTCCAGTTGCAGTCCATAAGCGCTGGAACTCCTTACTACTCAGCTTCTCCTCTCCGCTTAAAACCATCATAGTACGGCAGGTATTCTTTTGTATCTCATACGCTCTAAAGAGTGAAAACGGAGGTGGACTACACAAGTCTTGGTGCCACAAGCCTTGCTGCAACCTGCTCTTGATAGTTTTGTCGGACGTCGCTTGAATTGTCAATTGAGCATTCGTTGCAACCAGGTCCATATTCTTCCGCGCTAACTCCGTTTCTTGGGAGGAACCAGGAGTACTTATCAAGGGACTCACCTTAGTCTGTGACTCCTCTTGATGGTATACACTTAGTTTCCTTAATTCCTCCTCCTGGTGGCATCGCAGCTTCGTCAACTCGTCCTCATATTGCTCCTTCACTACTCTCAACTCGTCTTGATGCTGCCTCTTTGCTGCTATCAATTCATCGAGATATTTATCCTTCGAAATAAGCAGCTCATCTGCTTGGTGCTTCTGCGCCTCTTCCTCTTCTACTCGGCGATTCTTTGCACGTCTCTCACTCTCTTCATATTGTTGCTTCCGGCGAGCAGCATCATCCTTGACCTGTTCAAGATTCTCCTTCAGAGTTGCTTGATCTCTATCTCGAGTCTCATGGCTCTTCACGGTTACACCTTTTTCCTTTTCCAATTCAATGATTAAGCGTTGACATTCCATCTGTAGAAGGTTCATCTCCCTTTCATCATCCTTACACCTTTGTTCCTTCCCTGCAGCTTCTTCAACCTTTTCCTTCAATTGTTTGATCTCCTCGGTAGCCTCTTGCAATTGACCTCGCAACTCACTGCGCTCACGCTCCAACAGTTCTTTAGCCCTTTTTGTCATTAGGAGCATGGCTTCCATGCTGTTCTTCTCCCGTTGAAAGCGTTTTTCCACTTCATCCTTCGCCTCCAGGATTCCTTTATTGGTCTCCTCGGCTTGGGCCAGCAAATCTGTCTTCTCTATCAGCAGCACCTCCAATTCCTTCTTTGACAGCTCCGATAACTTGGCTCTTTGGGCCTCAACTTCTACGTCTACCTTGCTTATCGCAAGAGTTGGAGCTGGCCTAACACCTCTCCTTGAGTTGATATCCAAGTTGCCTCCAGTGGCCAAAGCGTACTTCTTCGTTGTTCGTCGGGTCTCCTCTATCACTGCCTTTCCCCTATTCCCTACTAAGGTTGCAGTCTCTGCTCCTTTTGCTAAAGCTTTCTTAGGTGACCGACCTGCTGAGGTCTGGGCGGCTAACTCTAGTGAGTGCTCCTCCTCTTGATCAAACAGCAATTTCCTCATCTTCTTCTTCTTGACTACCGTGAGCACTCTCTCGTCCTCATCTGGCGTGTCTTCTGAGGATTGGTGAATCGATGGAGAGAACGCCGATATATAAGTAGTACATTGGAAGAAGAGGTGGTGTCGAGTGCCCTTGCTCCCCAATTCTTGTCGAATGTGCGAATACATGATCTTTGCCCAGTTCATACGTTCTCCCTTCCAGCTTCTGTATGCCACTGCTATTCCACCTGCTGAGAGTACGTCCGCACCTTCTGGCGCCATCAACAACCTGAGGTTGACAAACTTCAACCACTCTCGGTAAGGAGTCTTCGCCTTGTTGATGGAGAAGTTCTTCTCCGTGTTGATGTCGCTTGGCCGATCATAAATCTCACTCAGCTCCGACTTCGTAAGTGGAGACACAATTAGTAGGGTTGGTCCATTGATAGGTAGTTCGGGGCAGTACTCCTGCACCATCGTCACATCGAAGTGCACAGTCTGCCCATTTACTATGAACTCATCCAACGTACCTTTCTTGGACTCCAGAAAGAACTCCTTCACCTTCGTTAACACCACTTCGGGCCATCGTTGCTCCACAAAGTCCAACAATCCTGCCTTCTCCAGGTTCTCATGGTTGTTGTTGACTATTCGCTTCGGCAGCTCTATCAGCTTGGATGGCTCGATCTCCGGTTCCCGCTTGGTTTTCCTCTTCTGGGTCATCCTTCCTTCTTCTTCCAACACTCACCTGCTAATCACCTCAATCTGTGCATGGGTCACCATTTTGTCGCTTCTGCAGGTTAACCTTCCAACTTCTCGCTAATTCTTTCGGTTGTCTTAACCCTACTTACTTGCTCACACTCGGCAACCTCTTATGCCCTGCTACAAATCTCTCTCTATTTTTCCATATTCCTTCAACGGCTAATTACAAAGTCGTTACAATAGTTTTCGAGAGACGTTAGGGTTAACAGATTCTTTAAGTTTTTTCACTCTCGTGACTTTCTTGTGCTTTTTAGTGAGTTTCGAAAGCTCTCCCAAGAAAAACAACTTATCTTAACCCTAATTTTCACAATCCTGCTCACAAGAGGAATTCTCACACTTCTCTTACAAAGTAATTTCAAAATTCTTACCTGCAGTTTGTAAGCCGTTCGTGCTTCTCGCTTGTGCTCCTGGTGACTCCGTTTCTTCAAACCCTCACTCTCAAATGACTTAACTCAATTGCTCCACAACTGCCCTAACACTCTAAACTTCAATTCTCTCGTCAAAACTAGCTATGGCTACTTTTCTTCTTAAGACTTCATGTTCTTGCTTTGAGGAGTAGTCTTAAGCAGTTCCCCGCCTTAAGACACGTTTTAAGACATTTTCGTCTTAGGCCATGTTTTAAGCAATCTCAGGCTTAAGACACGTTCTAAGCGATTTCCGCCTTAAGACTATTTCTCATCAGTTTCCGTCTTGAGACAACCCTTCAGCTGTTTTCGTCTTAAGACCCATTTTAAGCGATTTCTCTTAAGACCTGTTTTAAAGCGATTTCTCTTAAGACCTGTTTTAAAGTGATTTCTCTTAAGACCTGTTTTAAAGCGATTTCTCTCAAGACCTGTTTTAAAGCGATTTCTCTTAAGACCTGTTTTAAGCAATTTCGTCTTAAGACTACCACTCGCTCGGTTCTTTAAAACAACTGCTTAACTGTCAGTTTCTTAAGAGAGTTGTTAGTTGTCCCCTTCTTAAGCCATACCGACACTCGGTTTCTTAAGAAGGTTTCTTAAGAAAGTCATTCATATTCCAGTTTGATAGTTTAAAAAAAAATTTAAAGTAAAATTTTTTATTTTTTTAAGACAAACTTTTTTGAAGTTGTATTCTGTTTTTAGTTTTTTTTATTTTTTTTATTTTTTTTAATTTTATAATTTTATAATTTATATATTTTATTTTATTTTATTTTATTTTTTATTTTATTTTTAAAAAAAAATTGACTCCTTTGCAACTTTTTGCAAACATTTGTAAGTGCTTCCTTCCATAGTTTAGGGTCATTCCGGACCACTTACACTTACCACATTTGCTTAAGTGGAGGTAGTGCCCCCTTCTTAAGACATAACTTGCCCTCAAGTTATATATTTCTTGAGTCTATATCCATTATAGCGTGTTGCATGAATGTTACCTGCAAAATCCATTAACTCCATAGATCCATTAGAGTAGGCTTTCAATATTTTATATGGTCCAAACCATCGCATTTTAAACTTCCCAGGAAACTTTAGAAATCGACTATCATAAAGTAAGACAAGATCATTTTCTTTCAATACTTTAGGTTGTAATTTGCTATCATAATAAGATTTCCTTTGTTTTTGAATGGCTTCCATATTCATAAAAGCTTGACTCCTTATCTCATCAAGACGTTCTAAAGTATCCAATCGTTCACGAAGAGATGCTTGATCATCTAATCTTTCAGAAATAGCCACGCGTAGAGAAGGTAATGCTACTTCTATTGAGAGCATAGCTTCCAAACCATACACTAATTGGAAAGGGGTCGCTTTAGTTGTAGTTTTTATTGTACATCTATATGCCCATAATGCATTATTCAACTCATAATCCCAATTAGATGCATTGCCTTGTAATGTCTTAGTGATGATCTTGCAAAGAATACCATTAGACTTCTCAGTTTGTCCATTAGCTCTAGGGTGATAGGGTGACGACTTACGGTGCTTAATAAAATACTTTTGCAACATTTTCTCAATAGTGTCATTGATGAAATGAGTCCCTCTATCACTAACAATTTCTTTTGGACACCCAAACCTAGTGATGATATGTTCATAAATGAATTTTGCAACAGTGTCTGCATCATCATTTTTAGTGGCAAGGGCCTCTACCCACTTAGTCACATATTCTGTTGCAACCAAGATGTATCGTTTTTGACCCTCATGACTAGGTGGTTTAATGGGGCCTACAAAGTCAATTCCCCATTTTTCAAAAGGAATTTGTGCTAAAATTGGTGTTAATGGCATAGCCTTAGTAGCTGTCGGTTTACCGACTCGCTGACAAGGATCACATTTTTTAACATAATTAGTGGCATCGGCAAAAAGTGTGGGCCACCAATAGCCTGCTCGCAATGTTTTTTGAGCGGTAGCCTAATCCGCAAAATGCCCTCCACAGACACCATCATGACATCCTATTAAAATCATTGACACTTCACTAGGATTTACACATCGTCGAAGTACATCATCTTTCCCTCGCTTATAGAAAACACCACTAATCATAGTGTATGGTAAAGATTGATGGACTAGTTTAAGTTTATCTTTGCTAGTGTATTCAATAGGAAAAGTAGCCTTAGTTAAATAGCAGATGATGTCGGCATATTCTTTTGGAATTACATCAAGTACCTCCACACCCTCTTTAACAGAATAGATGTGTGCATTTGGAAAGTTATCATCTATGGACTGTGGATTTATAGTCTCACTAAGTCGTGATAAAAAATCTGCATTTTGATGTATTTTCCCTAGTCTGACATTAATGGTAAAATCAAACTCTTGTAGTCACAAAACCCACCTTGCAATTCGACCACTTAATTGAAGCTTGTTGATCATATACTTTAAGGCATCATGATCAATATGGAAAGTAAATTTGTAACCCAATAAATAATGTCTATATTTTTGAACGGAGAAGATCATGCCAAGACCTTCTCGTTCAGTTACAGAATAATTCCTTTCTGGGGCACTCAACTGTCGACTTGCAAAGTAAATTGGTCTATCATGACCTTTAGAATTTTTCTAACTTAACACACTTCCAATTGCCATATTAGAAGCATCAACATACACTTCAAAAGGTTTTGTCCAATCCGGGGGAATTAGGACAGGTGTTTTACTAAGGCGGCGTTTTAACTTGTTAAAAGCTTTAGTACAATCATCTGTCCATACCCCTGGTAGTAAAGTTTGTTTTGTTAAGACATTCAAAGGTGCTGCTATAAAGGCAAACTTATAAATAAATCTTCTATAATAACCTGTTGCACCTAGAAAGCCTTTTAGTCCTGTGAGATGTTTAGGTATTTCCATTTTAAGAATAATGTCTACTTTGTCTGCGTCTACCGATATTCCTTCTTTTGAAACAACATGACCTAATAATTTACCACATACGGTGGCAAACTCAGACTTAGCAGCATTTATGGAAACCAGGAAATGCCATATTCTCTACATTGGTCAAAACATTTCTTTAAATTTTGTGCATGATTTTTCTTAGAACCAAACACACAAAAATCATCTAAAAATATCTCCATAAATTTTCTAAGATATTTTGTGAAGGCTTGAATCATAACTCTTTGGAATGTTGCCGGAGCATTGCACAATCCAAATGGCATGACATTATATGCAAAAGTCCCCCAGTCCGTAGTGAAAGTGGTCAATGGTTTATCTTCTGGGGCAATCTGCACTTGATTATAACCCGAGAATCCATCAAGGAAAGAATAACACTCATAACCCGCTACACCATCTAGGACTGCATCAGAAAATGGTAAAGGAAAGAAATCTTTTTTAGTGGCCTTGTTCAATTGTCTAAAATCCTGACAAATACGGATCTTACCATTCTTTTTAGGTACTATGACAATAGGTGACACCCACTCGCTAAATGGCACGGGATAAATGAAGTTACACTCCAGTAATTTATCAATTTCCTCTTTAACCATTAGGGAATACTTTGGGTTCATCCTATACTGCCTTTGCCTAACAGGTTTAGCATCCGCTTCTAGGATAATTCGGTGTTGACAAACATCAAGAGGTATGCCTTTCAAGTCTTTGTAAGTCCAAGCAAAGGCATCTTTCTCCTTCTTAAAGAATTCCAACCATTCTTCATATTCTTCAGAACTTAATTCATCATATATTTTAATAGGCTTAGGATCTTCCATAGTGTCTAAATTTATTTCTGTAGTATTTTTTACTAAAGGACGAACACTAGGTATTTTCATATCACCAAGCAACTGATCCGAGTCTGACACATAAGGAATTTCCTTATCTGACTCTCCTTCAATAGTAATATTAAAAATAGGAGCATTTTGCCATGCTTCAATAGCTGCATCCGAGTCATCAACTTGACTGGGAGGGACAAAATACTCTCCAGGACCTAAGCCTTTAAACGTAGGCATGTCCTGGACAACATTAGTGTCTTCAGGCTCAAATTCTGAATTAGGATCAGTAGTCCAATCTGAAGCATCATCCTGGGTCTCACCATGATAGTTTGTAGGAAACATGGGAAGAATAATTTTACTTTTGCCCTTCCCAATTGTCAAAGTTCCCTTATTCCAACCGTCCTTGGCTTTAGCTAATGACAACCAAGGCCTGCCAAGGAGAATAGGATATGTGGAAATGGACTCACTTACCTTAAAGACAATATAGTCAATTTTATAATCAATTCCACCAATTATTGTATTTAATTGTATCAATTTTTCCCAAAGGTTTTACTCTACTTTGATCGGTCATTCTTAAAATAATAGATGTAGGCGATATGTTAGTTATGCCTAACTCTTCCATAGTATCAACATTCATAAGGTTGACACTACTCCCACTATCAATTTGGACTCCATCAATTAAAGTTCCATCTATAATTACATCGACTGTAGGTGCACCTGGATGTAGAGAGATATCATGGACGTTCACAATTTCGGGTTGAGATTTACTTGTTTCCTTATTTATTTTTTGTTTAGTTTCTTTAACATTGCCCTCCTCTTGTATTTTTGCTCTCTTTTTAATTAGAGAAGATGTTAACTCATTTTTACAATAAGGTGACAATGCAAGTAATTGTCTCAAAAAAATTTGAGGTTGTAATCTATCTAAATCGGTGAGAATATCATATGGATGCATACCCACTGCTAATCTCATAATTCTATTATGTTTTCTCTTTTTTAAAGATATAGATGATTCTTTCATTATCTTTTTTGAAGGCTTATAAAAAGTAGGTTGTTCCAATGGTTTCATGGAAGTACTTGTTTTTTCCACATTTGGAATTATAGGTATCACTTTCTCTGGTAAAGTAGGTGTTATAGGTACTTGAGTAGGATTTTCCCGAGAATCACTACTTGTCATCTCTATTATTTGTGGTGATGGTTTAAGAATTTCTGGTCTTTTTAGTATAGTTGGTATATCTCTAGCAAGTACAGAATTAAGTTTTACTTTGCTATAATCACTTTCTGAACTACTAACAGGTTCTTTTTCAAGGGCCTTTTTGGCTTGTGATCTTGTGATAAAAACATCTTGAGGTGTATCAATTGCCATATAATTAACATTTCTAGTATTAGAAGACTCTACTTCTTGAATTTGAACTTGTTTCCTATCTTTAGGAAACTCAGTATTAATGGCTGTGCAAAAGGTAGAAACATGCTCCGTTTGCCCACATCTCCCACACAAGGGATTAAAACCAACTTGTTGGCGTGCATTTGTGCATTCCCTAGAATAATGACCTGGCTTTCCACATCTATAACATACTACTTCTTTGTTTCTATCTTGATTAGGTCCTCTCCAAACTTGGTGTTGACTATAACCATTATTTCCTCTCAGATGGTTATTATTGTTTTCTGGTCTGGTGAAAGGTTGTTTGGATGTAATTCTCTAAGGTTGTTTTTGGTTATTATTTGGAGAAGGTTGCTCTTGTACTAAGGCCTTAACTTCCTTGATATTTCTACAAGTAGTTATATCATGGCCCTTTGCACCGCAATAAACACATTTAAGCTTAGGCATTCCTCCTATAGGATATCTACACTCGGTGGCCAAGTGTCCATGTCCCTTACAATTACTACACCAAATATTAGTTCGTTGATTAGTAGCCTTAGGTCTTTTATTTCTTCCTTCATTAACTTGGACTGACACATATTCCCTAAATTGTTTTTGTAAGGCTTGTAGCTCATTTTCCTCATGACTTGGAGGCATCAACGCAAGTTGTTGCTCTCTAGGATGAGGTGTTTCTTGTATAGTCAATTGAGGTTGACTAGATATTGACCTAGAATAATAATCTCTTCCACTATTATCCATTCCATAATGAGTAGATACAGGCAAAAGATATGGATCCTGATATGGAGTCCTTTTTGTCTGTAACAACATATTAGATCGCTCCATAGCAGCTTCCCAATTTCTACCAGCTTCATATGCTACATTTAAATTTGCCGGATTGGAAAGTTTAACTTGGTATATACACATGGGATCTAATAAGCCTCTTGTGAAGGTATTAGTGATCCATGCTTCTGGCATATTATGATCTCGCCATCTATTCAATAAGTTTCTAAGCCGAGTATAATATCCGGCTATAGTTTCTGTGGGATACATTTGAAAACTTTGCAACTGATCCTGCAAAGTATTATGGTAAGACTGGGGTCTAAACCTGGTCAAAAATGCTTCTTTTAAAGCATCCCAGTCTATTGGTTGAGGATCTAATGCCGCATACCACCTCTGAGCTTCCCCTAGTAAATTACTAGGAAAACTAGTGATATACTTATCAATTGCTAAATTATTAGCTATTGCTACTATTTGAAATCTTTCCACGTAGGAATCTGGATCTTCTCCCAAATCACCATAAAATATGGAAAATGGAGCTATATTAAGCATCCTATGATGCGCCATAGCAACAGGATCAACCCAAGGGTTGTCAGGAGTAGGAGGGGTTGAAGGTGGTGAGGATAGTGAGGACCTGCTAGAGGTAGAATTAGTAGAAGAAGAGTCAAAAGGAGAAGCCCTCCCAGAAGTATGTGAGGAATGTCCAGTTGGACTTTCTTCTCTTACTGGTGGTTCTGAGTGCTCTTCTTCTTTACTTTCACTATTAAATAAACTTTCACCTTCTTTAGGCTCACTTTGCTCACCTACATCTAACTTTTCTTCTTTAATAGGATTATACTTAAATTCCTCTCCTTCCACACTAGATTGGTCAATCTCTTCTTGTATGTCAAAGTTTAAAGTGGTAGGTCTAAGAATTTGGCTAAAGGCCTCTAATAATTCCTTACGAAACTTATGTTTTTCTTCTTCATTTTCTAATGATCTGTCATTCAGAAAATGGTCAATAGATTCTTTTGCTTCACTGTGAGTAAATATTGGTGTGTCCAATTTTGACTCAAATTTTTGGGCAAAAGGACTTGGATAGGGAGTCTCAAAGTTTGTTTGGTTTGAGGAGTTACCTACTTCGTAGGTACGATTTATCGTTAAAGAATGGGGTATGGGGGTTCTAAACAATTGCTCTAACTCATCAAGTTGTTGATCATGAATGTTAGGTTTTTCATCCACTTCTTCCTCTTTTGAGGATTCCTCCTTTTCTAAGGATTTAGACCAAATTTTCTCGCTTTGGGTCTCCCAATTTACTTCTTCCGGGCTACTAGAACAACAAGAGTGACTGGTATATTTTTTATCTTTTTTTTTTCTTATATATTTCTTCCTAGGATTTTTTAATGCTGTGAATACTAACTCTTTTGGGGTAAATTGTGGTGTCTTTGTGTCTGACTGAGGAGAGTTTGGAGGATCGGGTAATGTTTTTTATGTTGTCTGCCTTTTTGTTTGTCTCAATGCCTTTTCTAAGGCTATTTCTATTTCCTCATCTAGTTTGAAGGGAGAAGGAGTTGTAACAGTGTTAAAGGTAGGATTATGTACTCCTAAAATTATGGTTGGTTGTTTCCTCTCTACCCTTTTCTTATAACGTTGAGCTCTCTCAACTTTTTGTTTTTCTCTTTTCTCTTTGTCTTTTCCTCACATTAGTAATCCCCATAGGTTTTTTATTTTTATCCTTATTTTGAATTTAATTTTTAGATTTTTAATTTAAGCAAAGATAAATTGTTTCCTTTGTAAGATTCATTCCCTCAACTTCCCATGCAATGTTTCGTGGATACTTATACATAGTTAATAAGGCTCCCATTTCATTTTCTCCCAACCATTCACTGGCTATACCTATTAAAAGGTCTATCTCATTTTCGGCTATTTTCAAATATTCCCCATCATAAGGACCTATATGGTGATACGCACAAATTGTAGTGATTAATCTCCTAATTATTTTCCCACCATTAATTGGGGTACATAAAAGATCACTCTCTCGGTTCATTTTGTCATTGAGGGTACTTGTTTGGTTTTGTTCATGAAATTGTAAAGAATTTTAACTTGAACAGAGGTGGAGAGCTTCCATAGATAGGTTTAATTCATTTTTTTAATTTATGGGGTAACCCAAATATGCCAACAATTCCCCTATCTCAAGTTCACTCAACCACTCTTTTGCCTGTTTAACTAATCTATCTATTTCAGTTTCTACTATATCCGAATATTTCCTATCCTGACTAATAAAAGTTTCATAATAAGCTATTCTTGCATACAAGAATTTAAGTGATTTATTTCTTTCACTTTTAGAATTTAGACGTTCAATTTTTCTCATTTGCTCCATTCAGGTAACAATAGTGACGCCAATCAGTCAAGGTAAATTGTTCTATCTTAAATTCTCAAGACAATGGTTCTATTATTAATTCTCTTGGATAATTGAATTTTTGTAAGAAAGTATTGATGATTTTTTTCTATTAATGGAATGTTGGTTGTTTTCTTTAATACGTTCTATTTCTATCTCCAAAAGTCTAAATAATTTACCCTCATTGTATTGAATTTTAGAATAAATTATTAATAATCTTTTCAACCTTGTCCGTTGTTCCTTAAAAGTCTCATTTGAGAAACTCATTTTTCAAATACATAATAAGTCAAAGGCTACACTCACGGGAACTTCTGGATCTTTAGATAAGAAGTCAAGAAAGAATACTTTGCTCTCAAAGTTTTGTTTACTATAAACAAAGATATAAGTGTCCTGATTAAACTTGTATCCGTTCCAAGCCCCTATACCTCTAGAAATTAATGGTTGTGTTTGAAGTTTCAATCTACCATATTGTGCAAAAGGTAGTGTAGTTGATATTTTAAATATAAAGTCTTTTTCTTGACAATTACTTCATTAAAACCCCCACCCTTACTCCACACTTTGTTTAAAATTAATTGTTTAATATCTAAGGGTAATTGTTCAAATTTTTCATTAAATGATTGATCAATTTTTGGGTGAGCCCCATAAAATTAGAATCCTTGTCCGTAATACGCACCTCTATAGACACGATAAAGGGCGCTAAATAAATATGGACCACTAAAGAAGTCACTCAAAGTTTCTTCAGAGACCTCCCATGGAAAAGTAGACATGTTGTAACAACATGTCTTCACTCTTTACTAAATTTATTTATTTATTTATTTATTTATTGATTGATTGATTTATTTATTTATTTAGTTTTATAATTTTTTAATAAATTTTTTCAATAATTCTACAGTTTATAAATTCACACCAAACTAAATGCCATGATAGTTTACATAAGTAATTGACTTAAGTTCGACAACTTTCCTAAATTAAAATTACTTAAAAACTTGACGGTACCATCCCCAGCATGGTCGCCAAAAAAATGTAATGCGGAAATTTACCACTTCAAGAAAACACCCAAGCTTACACACTTACACACAAATGTCATTAGGATTCGCTCTAGGGGATGATCATACGCCTAGTTTTAAGTAATATGACTCTAAATGTTTGGTTAAGTTGTCTTTTAATTGAATATTTAAGGTTTAAGTGTCATTTTTAAGGGGAGTAGGGTTGTTAGCATCACTCTTATGGGGTACATATATATAAAGTTAAAACCCGAGGATCTCTCGTGCCTAATGAAGGTACATTAGTCCTTTTAAGATTGTGCTTGTGTCCCAACTCCTAGACCTATGCCACGCTGGGCTAATGGAAGATTCCATTAAACTCAATGCATTGGTTCCTTAATTAAGTTCTTTTATAAACCAATTATTACCTCATGCAATAAACGCTCCTCTTTACACGTCCGTCCACTCGGCCAGTGCGGATACGTTCTTAAAACAAGTGTTAGTTTCAAAAAACATGCACAAGTTACGAGTAATCTTAAGACAGACACTTCCCGCGCTCTATTCTTAAGAACTACCTCTTATTTCTTAAGGTCTTAAGACGACATTTACACTCATGCTCGTCTTCTTTAAGTTTTAACACTCAGCTGTAAGAAAACTGACTACCACTAGATTGTCCTATCTCTATAAACTCTAAATACTTGAGGACGCTCCTTAAAGGTATCAATTCCTTAAGAAATCCTCTCTTGAAGATTCACACTTTGTCTTAAGAATATTGATTGTATCTGCGTCCGCTTAAGGAATGTTTAAAGACTTAAGATCTACATCACTTAAAATGTCCAATTCCTTAAGACCGTAGCAATACATGCTAAACTCACGCTTTTACAAAGATTTATCTAATACGTGCATTTTAGACTAAATCAACACTTCCTGTCTTAAGACTCCAACTTAATATTTCCCGTCCAACGGTTAAATAACATTCTAATTCACATGATGGCTCTCCATCATTTCCATGCATACCTCTAATTACTATCACACCAACTTAAAGGTATTTATGCATGGTTCATTCAATCACATTGTACAATTCAATGATACATTAATTCCACATATTTAATTATGATTTAATTATAAAGTACAATATGTCACATAATCAATTAACAATGATTAGAGTATTGCTCTAATCTATTATATGAAGTTCAAATGTATTGCATTTATGCATAGTACTTGACTCACTATCAAGACTTATTATAATGCAATCACACATAATTACAATCACAATTCAACACAACACAAGTAATTAACAATACTTGGTTAATAAAAAAGAGTCTTACAACCATAAGATCTCTCATACTAGCTTCCATTCACAAGCTAGGGCTCACTCCGTCTTCACTCGAGGTAATGGCCAAGAATGCTAAAAATTCAAGCTAGTCATTCTACTTAACATCCAAGAGGTACACCTCTTGGCAAACGATTTTCCCTAGGATTAACCATTAGGATTAACTCCACTGAATCTTCACATCTTTTTATATCTATTCATGAAAAGGTACACCCTACCCAAAGGGCACGAGTTCAACCCTTTTCCCATTATTTCCTTATTCTTGGATATGAATAGGTACTTTCCAATTAATTAACTACTTAGTGTAAACTTAATCATTAATTTTTTGATTATCCATCTACCTACAACCCTTTTTACACTTAATTTTAAGAAAAAAGCTATTTTTGTCATTTTGGCTCTATAGTGCTTCACACAGCAGCCATCTCTGGAGGCTACGTGTCCACTGTATTTCAACTTTCTGATCGGGAACGAGGCAAAACATGATTTAAAAGCCTGCTTCACCAATGCCTTCGACAACGATATGCCGTTTACTAGTGTGGTTAATACAATAGACTTTCTTAATGCTTCCCGTCAATGGGACCAGCCCACCTAGGCGAATTTCAATTCTGACCCGGCCTCCTTGATTTTGGGTACATTGAGAGCCCCCAGGGCCCAAATACGTATTGATCAACGTCGGCGGCGGTCCAAGCATTACCTGGATTGGTCTGGTAAGTCTATCGTAGGATCCTACGATCATTGAACTTCATGTCTTTGCAGTGCACTGCCTCGGCCCCTCATTCGTACCTTGTACTTAAAGAATGTCTTCTACAGACGAAAGGAGCACAAGTCTTGGAAGTTGTTCACTCCAAGAGCGAGGTGAAGAAAGCACTAGAGACTTCCAGCAAGATCTACAACACTAGTCAAGCGCTGGCTCTGGCACTACCCGGGCAAGAACCTTCGACATCCCAGAAGAAACAGCAAAAGGGGTAGGAAAGGTAGCCGGATTCGTCGAGCGATGACACGACGGAGGATGAAGTTGTGGAGTTTGACAGCTCTAACTCGGATGACGACGATGACGAGGACAATGTCAGTGGCAACGAGGAGGAAGGGGATCGTGATGGAGGAGGTCATCAGGGGAGGGAAGACACTACTGCGGAGGACAAGGACGCGAATTCTAGTGGAGATGCTCCTCCTCCTCAGGAAACGCCTTCTGAGGAAGATGTTCCTCCTTCTACGGCGACAAGGAGTACCGCGAGGCCTAAGCAACGGGTCCAACGGTCGAAAGCAAGCGCCATGCCTCTGACTGGGTTGACAAGCGGGAAAGCGTCCAAGCAATCAAGCAAGAAAGCTCAGACCAAGAAGGAGATGAAGGAGTCCGCCGCCAAGGAAGTGTCCAAGGGAGCTCGGCCTCCTAAGCGGAAGTCAAAATTCGTTGCCAAGCAAGTGTCCAAGGAAGCTCGGCCTCCCAAGCAGAAGTCGGAGTCCGTCCCTAAGCAAGCAAGCAAGGAAGATCAAGCTGGTAAGCAGGAGGCCACTGCTAAGCAAGTAGTCAAGGATGCCTATACGAGTAAGCGGAAGAAGGATTTGTTCGGCCCGAGCCAAGTATGACCTAGATGCTTTCTCCAAACTCTGTTACCAGACACATTTTTGGATTGGCCGTTTTTGAACTTTTATTACCAGACAGATTTGTAAATAATTGTACCATGGGCTTGTGACCTATTATTCAATGCATAATATACTTTTCTAGTATTCTTCATTTTCCACAATGAATGTTAAAGAATTTCACAACATTGTAATCGGATTTTCCTCTAGGTATCGTAGGATCCTACGAGGGTCTTTGGATTGTAAGAACCTGCGAACTCTTCCATTCTCTTTGATGTTTAATATCCTTTGTATCCATTCTTTCATGGACGCAGTTGACAATGGACTACCCGGATCTACCCTTGGACGCGCAGCCTACGAGAGACACATGCGTTGTATTACCTCCTACAGATTCAGCAGTGAATGAACCCTACGATGTTGAGGTCTCTTGGAGTAGAACACACGGTAGTGATGACGAAGAGGTGACTCCTCTTCAGCGTCACGCTCAGATAATAGATGAGGAAGAAGGCCTTACGGACGAGCGAGGGATTCCAGAGGAGATCCGTGCTGAGTCTCTCCCTAGTTCTAGGAAGCAGACCATGTTAGCTGTTGAGTCCCGCTCTTCTTTGGGGCCTTCGACGACGGTAGATGACTCTGCGGCTCGGGCATCGGATAGTGGCGCCGTTATATCTGCTGCGGATGTATTAGCTAGCTTAGCTACGGTTGTCCCCACAATGGAGACCGTCGATATTATTGCTTCGACGATTGCGCAAGAGGTTCTTGCTCGCTTGTTTGAAGAGGCGAGTGAGGAAATACTGCCATTGAGCCCTGTGAAGCAGACTTCGACATTGACTACAGAGGAGAAGTTTGGCAACGTCCTTCAGACTTCCGTCCAAGACCAAGAGGCTCGGAGCTCCTCTGAAGCTAATTCCGGTCGCGACCAAGGACCACAAGGTATACCTCTTCCCTCTGCTAATTCATGTAAAACTCAGGTCTTGATCGTAGGGTCCTACGATCTTTGGATCCTCATCGTAGGATCCTACGATCCTCCTGTCCTCAAGTATCATTTATCCTAGCAGCGTCCTTGTTCCTAACCACTATGTCTTCTGTAAACGTACTGTGTATTCTAGTGTCTTACGTGCAATGATGGCTGTTGCAGGAAACGTAGGTGCGGACATTGTAAAGATCTCGCCTCTGACCAACAAGGTGAGATTGCCTCGATAAACCGTCATCTTCGACTTGAACGGATTTTTGGTTCACAGGAAAGATAATAACAGACAAAGTATCCCTATACCCAGTAGTGCACAATTTTTGAACACCCTGAAAGATCTGGCTACTGTTGTGGTATGGAGCTGTGCCGTCAAGAGAAATGTGCGTAAGATGCTGGAGAAAGTCCTCGGTTCTGATATCATGGAGGGCATAGTAATCATGACACATGATCATACAACGAGATCCTCTTTTCCGAGAGAGGGGAATAGAGATAAGCCCTACCTGCTTAAGGACGTTTAGAAAATGCCTACTATAGTTGATCAGGCGGACCTGGACCTGACATTACTCATCTACGACAATGCTGAGAAGAACCTTTTGAACGATGAATTCAGTGCGGTTCACCCTGAACCTTGGACATGTGACATGAACGACAAGTTCCTCATTGATATCATGCTTCCGTGGTTAGGAGGGATGTTTAATTCCGGCCTTTCTATGATTCAATATGTTCGTAATAATCCCCTTCCCGGATGTCCGTCTTCTACCATCTATAGGACTTCAAAATTAGCACAAAATATAGTATTAGGGTGTTCACGGTCATGGGACTTGAGAAAAAAGACATTTGTTTGGCCACTCATTCATGTGGGTGGTGTTTGAAGTTAGAGTTTCTGTTGGACTCAACAATTTGTAAGAAACCTTTTTGTATGTAAATAAATATTTTTTCACTATCATCTATTCAATGTCAGTTTCCATTCTATTGTACATCGTAGGATCCTGCGGTCCTCCAGGTTGTTGTAGCAGTTGATTTTGATATCGCTTACAAATGTTTTCGTTCTGTATGCTCACAGCGTCTCCCCGAGACCTCAAGGAAAGTAATCGTTTTGTCAGTGAACAGATTGCTTTGCTTCGAACAGTACAAGAATGCCACCCCACGACGTTTCGAGCGTGAAAACGTTATCGTGCAGCCTGGTCTCCTCGAGTTCTTCACATTACTTCTTAGGTACTTTGAAGTTGGCATATGGTTGTCTATGAATCTACCCCGCTTGAAGAAGGTTCTCAATTTTCTTCTACGTGAGGGCATCAGGTCACGACTTCTTTTTTTGTATGGACGAAAGCAGTGTTCTAAGCCCGAGATGTATCCATACTGCAACAAGAATATATTCAGATTATCAACTGACCAGAAGACGAAGCACATTTGCCTCCCAGGTCAAATAATGATGGTTGATGACCAACCAATGCGGCATGTCTTCAGCGGAAACTTTGTTTGTTACTTTCCGACGCCCTGGCTAGGAGAAATGACTATACCCAACGCGGTCGATGTAATACCAAACATTACGACAACACTGATTCCGTTTATCCTCCCGCTGAAATCTTACGCATCGGTGAATCAGTATCTCAGGGGGCACCCGATGGACGGAAAGTTCCCTCGTAGACTGTTAGAAGGTTGGCACTATGACCGTGTTCTATACGGTCATGCTTATGAGAATCCATAATGTGATTGATTTTGAAGCCAGTGGTATGTTCCCAAATTATTATGTGAATAAAAATGGTGACTCACATGTTTATGCCTTCCATGTCCCTGACTATCTCGACGGTTATTACTACTTATATTCAAACCATCATGTACTTTTGTAGATTGACAGCCTGAACAATCGTAGGATCCTACGGTCTTAAGCCTCTATCAATGTCTCAAATCTTCGCAGCACATATTCGTATATGTTTACTAATCCAAGGGCTTTCATGATTTGTATCGTAGGATCTTATTATCTATGCCACGTATTCTAGTTTGCCACATCATACAACGTCGTCTGATGCTATTTTGAACACTGTGATACAATAATTTCATATAGTATGAAGAGCAATTCATAGCAAAAGCAAACTTTTGTAGTCCTATTTCTTTGTTTATAGTTTAACATCGTACTATCCCACAATCTTCAGTCCATATTGATTTTTGATCCTAAGTCCGGATATCCTCAAATAGTCCAGATTTAGTTAAATGTGGCATATACTCTATAAGTGGATAATTCTTCTTGATATTTTCCTAATAATAGTTAGTTGAAATTCACAATTAAATGATACCTTTGTAATTTCATAGATATGATGGCCCTAGATCATACTACATTGAAGACATAATAAAGTGTTTTCTGTGGTAATGGATCAAGTCAATAATATTTGTAACAACAATTAAAAAGATAGAAACCATGATATTAAAATATCCCGGGGAGTAGTCATCATGTTTCTTTAGCAAAACAAAGTTGTTTACATTTGCAATGCCGTTACGTTATTAAGTTTCAATTAAAATGTTGTTTCTTAACCATTAAAAGTTTGCGAAGCGACATTGTGGTTGCAACACATAATGTTTTGTTTATTAGGCATACAAGGTGTTTGAATGGATGGATGAAATTGATACAAAAGCTTGCGTGAGTATGTGTAGCGATCCATAGATACAAAGATATTAAAGTGTATATTGCTACTATATCTTTGACAACGTGTGTAAGAAGTTGAAAGAAGCAGCTGGTGATCTATTTGGCGAGGAATTTTAGAGTTTTGGGTGTATATATTGGACTATCCTCTTATTAGAAGATGTTAAATGAAACTTTTTGAACTAAAAATATGATATCTTATTCAATTTTTAATTATTAAATATTTTATTGCGGTTAAATATATATTATGCGTTAACTACAATGACTAAAAATCTATGACAAGTAGCAAGCATAAACTTTATGATAATTTGACAATATTCAATCAACTAAAAAATAATCAAAGTAATGATGAATTAAAAGAGATTTCAAGCTTACGACAAGGAAATGGATAAATAAGTATATATTGATTCATAATAGGCCGGTGAAACTCAAAGACAAATTGAGGCGGTAAATTAGGTGGTACTAGAAATCAAAGAATGTGTGGTGATTACATTTCAAGGATGAATTCCAATTTACGTTTATGATGTCTCTAAAAGGTCACAAGTTTAGGTGTAACTAGCAGTTGGCGCTTGCTTTGCAACGCATTAGTTCAACTATTTTAATGCAATTTTTGTATCAGAAAGTATAAAAAAGAAAGATAACAACAATCTACATAAAATAAAAATATGTCTTTGAAACCTATGCATGCATTTTAATAAATTTGTAATAGAATAGAATTGAAGAAAATAAATTAGGTTTTAAATTATTTTCATTTTAACATGGGATTTCAAAAATGTTATGCAGGTCAAATTTGTAATCAAGAGTTTCAAATTTATTTTGGATAAACACAAATTGCAACACACAAATGCAAATTTCACATACACACAAACTCAACTTGCAATCTCACCTCAAAACTTCTTATTTCAATCTCCACTACTTGAATATACAATTTTGCAACTCCAACTTTGTATGCCAACCTCCAAGATCACAACTCCAACTTCACAACTTTTTCACTCCAAGTTTAGAACTCATAATTTACAATTCAATCTTTGAGTGCTTAACTCAAAAAATATTATGAACGACAAATTTGTGATCAAGAGCACAAATTGCAACACGGGATGCAAATTTGTCACACCCCAAAACTGAAGCCAATGCATTGCAACGCAATAGTCCAACCATTTTAATGTAGTTTTCATATTATGATTGAGGAAATTGGATGTGTGGGGAGAGTGGTGGATGAAAAGGTTTTCCCACGGTTGAAGGACCCGTGGGGAAGGTCACCTATGACCGTGCGCAAGAGTTGACGTGTTGGGTGGAAAATTGAGGTATTTTTTTCTAGGTTTTGTTTCTGCTCGTCTTGTTTGTGGTCGCTGGTTTTGAAGGTGTTGTGAGAGAGACAACGCGTTGTTTAGGGTTGTGCGTGTGTGCGTTTGTCGTTAGGTATTTGTTGTGTGAGGTGTGATTGCGATAGGAGAGTGCGGTTGTGAGAGTTTTGTGTGTGTAGAATTTGTGAGTGTGCTCTTTGTGAGGTGTGTGGTCTGTGAGTGTGGTTTGTGAGTGACACAGGTGCTTCTGTAAAGAATGGAGGGTGAGCGCCGTTGAGTAGTGTTTATTTTGCTAGGGTTTCTGTGAGGGACCTTTGTTGTCAGGGTTAGCATGTTCATAGAGTGTGTTTTTCTCCGCGGGCGTCTGTTTTTTGAGAAACGTTTGTTGCATGCGTTTCTGTGTCGATAGTGCAGGATTTTCTGGGCGCGGCATTGTTTGTGCGTTGTGTGTGGAGCGAGCGGGAGCATTTCAGGACAAGAAGTCGTGACCTCGGAGTGAGAAATTTGAAGATTATTGGTAAGTTTGAACCTGCTTCATTTTTGTGTATGTTTGAGTTTTGTGTTTGAGTTTATGTTTGAGTTCGTGTTTATATTTGAGTTCATGTTATTGTGTATGTTTGAGCTTTGTGTATGTTTGAGTTTTGTGTATGTTTCAGTTTTGTGTTTGAGTTTATGTTTGAGTTCGTGTTTATGTTTGAGTTCAAGTTTTTTTGTATGTATGAGTTTGTGTTTACGTTTGAGTTTATGTTTGAGTTGGCGTTGTTGTTATTTTTCAATCATAGTAGTTGAATTTTGTAATGAACGCAGTGATTTCAGCTAATTGTATTTGAATCGCTTCACGATTTTGTTTATGTTTGATTTTCTGTTGTTGTTGAGTTTGTGATTGAACTAATTTTGTGTTGCTGTTGATTTTGTGTTGTTGTGTGTTTTCTATCAAAGTAGTAGAATTCTGTAATGAACGCTATGGTTTTAGCTATTTGTATTTGAATTGCTTCAATTTTTACTTTGCGTTTGTTTTTGTGTTGTTGTTGAGTTTGTGATTCAACTGATTTTGTGGTGATGTTGATTTCGTTTTGCCGTGAATTTTCTATCATAGTAGTAGAATTCTGTAACGGACCATGTGATTTCAGCTATTTGAATCTGTGCTTGTACAATGTGTAGGTGTTGAGATTTACCAACTGGAGCAAAGCAATCCGTGTTTTTCTTCACACGAAGAAATATCGCACACTAGGTAAGAATTTTCGTCCCCAAAATCAATGACTTCCATCCGATTACATGCATAATCAGCTCAACTCGAGCTGATTATGCACAATTCTAGTTAATGGAGCATTGAGAATAGGATATAGGGATGGCAGATTCAGCTCAAATCGAGCTAGTTGTGAACCAAAATTGTCAATTTTACCAAATAATGAGAAGTTAAGCAAACAATTCCTGTGGCCAAATAAACAAAAATACAATTAATAAAACCAAATCGATTAATTTGTATGAATATCATAAGTGAAATCACCATGAGAATTAATAATCTAAAAATTTAACCATATAATGCGACCCCCTGCTTGCACATTTAGCTCAACCCGAGCTAAATGTGCATAACACGAAGTCCAAATTGACATTTACAAACAATAACAGGCTGAAAAGAAAAGCAATAAACATCTGCATCCGCAATCGGGAGTTTCAGATTCAACTCAAACCAAGTTGAATATGGATGTTGATTTTGTCAAAATATATGTCAATCTCATAGTGTGAAAGCCATACCTCTGACTAAGTATAAAAAACAATTATCTGCTAAACAACAGATTCGAATGACTACCATTCGCAAAATCACCTTGAAAAGTGGTGATCTAAACAGTAGACCGTATAATGAGATCCTATTCTTGCACATTTAGCTCGAACCAAGCTAAACGTGCACTAACCAAGGCCCAAATTTTCTATAAAAAACAATAAAAGAGTGCAAATAAATGCAACATAACACTGAATTCAAAATCAAAAGTTACAAATTCAACTCGAACCGAGTTGAATATGAATGTTAACATTGTACAATAGGGTGACATTCAAATTGGCCGTTTAGTAGTTCCAGGGATAGTGTCCTACACTACTGCCAACTTTGACACCCTCTCCAAAGCTGAGAAATTGTTATTTTACCATGAAAATTTGGGGACACCATCATCTTTATGTTGAAAACATGCATACCAAATTTCAAGTCCAGGAGACTTATACAAAAAAACTTATGCAAGATCTACCAACATGGGATAGCTGTGAGAAAAGTGTCACAGCTGCCAACTTTGACACCCTCCCAAGAATTGAGGAAATTTTTTTTTCCCATGAAATTTTTGGAGCAAAAACACTTTTATGTTTTTTGCATGTGTGGAAAATTTCAAGTCCAAAAGACCCATAAAAAAAATAATATTCCAAATCTACCAACATGTGTAGTTTTGAGAAACAAAGGGGAAAACCATTTTACTACTTCCAACTTTGACGCCCTCCTTAGGATTGAGTTTTTGTTGATACATAGTGAAATTTTTGGCACAAGATCATCTCTACGCTGGTAACATGTGAGATAAATTTCAAAGCCAAAAGATGTACACAAAAAAGTTATTCCATATCTACCAACGTGAATGTCCTCCATTAGCACCAATCACTGCTAGTAACCTAGGGGGCATAGAATGACATAGTTGAAGGAGCTTTGTACCATTGACTAATTTCCACTCTCTTTCGAGAACTACCTTCAACACATCTAAGCTTCTAGGGCATTGTTTGCCATGTTGCACAACATCTTTTAACATCCTCCAAACGTTCTCGATTGGATTGAGATCGGGAGAGTTTAAAGGCCAGTTGAGCTTTTCGAGAAGGTGGCTTTGTCTCCATTCTTCACATATTTTGCTCCTATAGACGGGTGCCCCATCTTCCATAAGCACTCCTTGTGGAATTTGACCCATGAAATGAACCAATTTGGCATCATAAACCACTTCTATAAAATCCTTAGCAAAACGTTGACCTTTAGGCATAAAGACAAGTTCTGACTTTTGTCCTCCGGCAAATGCGCCCCAAATCATTAAAGAAGTCCTTCCACTTTTAAAAGTAGGAGCTAGACAACTTGATGAATAATGCTCGTATGCACTTCTCCAAACATGAATTTGCCGAGAATTTTTTCCAATTTCAAAAGTAGATTCATCTGTCCAAACAACACGCTCCCACTCTTTTGCACTCCATCCACGGTACTTCTGAGCAAAAACTAATCGTTGAGACATGTGACGAGGTATCATAAAAGGTTTTTTGACTGCAATTCGACTAAAAATGCCATTTTTATGTAAGACCCTTTCAATAGTACGTCTACACACTTGAGTAGGACATGCATTGGTAATCTCTGAGAGTGAAGAGCAACGATGAATTTTTGAGTAATGCACAATACTACGAACGTCTCTATCACTAAGCTTTTTAGCGTGACTTCCACCGCAAGGTTTGCGCTTGTAGGTTCCATCTTCTCTAAATGTTTTTACTAACCTTGTAACTGTTCTAATAGGAACTCCACTAGTAGCTGCAATTTGAACTCCTGTAAATCCTCCATCACTCAAACCTATGATGCGAGCACAAATTTCATCTGAAATTGCCATCATAAACTTATAGAGTGCGTGATGCTAGCTACAGCAGTAGAGTAGGGGTTAGAGCAGAGCAAGGGGGAGAGAAGGGGGCCAAGGGGCTAGAGCAGAGCAAAGGGGGTTGCAGGATTGACACGTGACAATTGGTAGAGGAAGGAGAACAGGGCTAGAGCAGAGCAAGGGGGAGAGAAAGGAGCCAAGGCGCTGGAGTAGAGAGGAGAGAGAAGGGTCGCCAAACACAAGCCCATATGCATACATGAAAAATTGTTTTGCTCTTAATCACTCATCATGTATGCCCAATGTGAATCAACACTCATGCATCCCACAATACAACACTCTCTGTTTTGAGGATTGTCTCAACATTCAGTCTATCACAAATCACACACACCATTCCCTTTACATAGTGTTCAATAGATATTTAGAAGAAAATTTTTGTCATGTGTCTAATGCACACTTTATGGCCAAGTGGATTCTTCTGCATGGAACACCTCTTCACTTCTTCATTTAGATCTTATTGATCTTTTTGAGAAGCATTTATGTTTGGTGGCTTACTCGCATGATTGAGTTCAATGAAAAAGCATGAGGTGTCAAAGATATTTTGACATTTTCAATATGACCTTCAAATTGTTTATCATAGTTACACATGTTGATAGGTATGGAATAACTTTTTTTATGTATGTCTTTTGGCTTTGAAATTTATCCCACATGTTACTAGCGTAGAGATGATTTTGTGCCAAAAAATTCATTATGTATCAACAAAAACTCAATCCTAAGGAGGGCGTCAAAGTTGGAAGTAGTAAAATGGTTTTCCCCTTTGTTTCTCAAAACTACACATGTTGGTAGATTTGGAATATTATTTTTTTTATGGGTCTTTTGGACTTGAAATTTTCCACAAATGCAAACAACATAAAAATGTTTTTGCTCCAAAACTTTCATGGGCAAAAAAAATTTCCTCAATTCTTGGGAGGGTGTCAAAGTTGGCAGCTGTGACACTTTTCTCACAGCTATCCCATGTTGGTAGATCTTGCATAAGTTTTTTTGTATAAGTCTCCTGGACTTGAAATTTGGTATGCATGTTTTCAACATAAAGATGATGGTGTTCTCAAATTTTCATGGTAAAATAACAATTTCTCAGCTTTGGAGAGGGTGTCAAAGTTGGCAGTAGTGTAGGACACTATCCCTGGAACTACTAAACGGCCAATTTGAATGTCACCCTATTGTACACAAAGATATCAATCCAAATTATAATTATTAGAGAAGCTGACAGTGTAAAATTGCATCTTGCAGTGAGGTCGAGGAGCACTTGGCACTGCTTGACAGATTCTACGCGCCTTCCTACGTCGCGATCAAATCAGACGATGGAAACGACTCTTCTAAAGGACCATTCTATAAGATATTAGAACCCCTATGGCATGAGGGGTGGTCCTTACAAAACGTCTCAACCACAAACACCGTGGCCCTTTTATACAAATGGGTCGATGAAGAGAATTACCTTGTACCTGCCTTATTAGACCCAGTCCTTGACGTGGACCACCAGGACAAATGGGTTGTACTGAAGTGTCAATCAAAAACAACCCTGAAGTTCGTATATTGCATTCTGATTGACAGCACCAGTCAGTTCTTCAGCCTCGCTCTGCTGCTCTCCAGTCTAGAAAACACAATCTTCACGACGATGCTGAAGGGACTTGAAGAGTTGCAGGATCAAAAATTCTGGATTACTGACCATGGACTCCTATTGCGCGCAAAGGCACTAACATCGAAGCTGCAGATGAAAGTTTTTCAGTCAATGACAATGAGGCCCGCTGAAACCCGGAACTTCTCAACATCCATGGAGCCAGGTGAAGTATCTCTCAGAACTGGGGTCAGCCAAACATTAGTCAAGGCTCGACTGGGAGGAGGATCTCACGCCCAAGCGGAAGTAACCTCCGTGGCTTACGTTTGGGAGAGCCTACAAAGCCAAGGCAACCTAGGCGTTCAGTTGCCACTGACGCTCAGCGCCGGAAACCAGCGCATCATCAGGAGAAACCCCTAACAGTAGCACAGAGCAATTTGGAGGTCAGCATAGCTTGTGCACTGACGAGTATATCAGCGGAGCTGGGGCCGGGCGATGCCATCGATTACGAGAACGCCACGGTCGTCTACAAGAAGTTTCGGGCGGAATGCTAAGACTGCTTCGTCTTCCCGAACCAAGCCAAGCGTGAGATCGACATCAACTAGATGTCAAATGCTCCCATTGATTGGACTATCCGAGCTATGGAGCAGAAGGGCGTGGAGTCCATGAAGAACTACTTGATCAACATGCATGACAAGTGGGCCAAACAAACATTGTGTGTGATGCCCGACACACATGTGGAGCCCACAAGTGATTGGGAAGAAATCCGGAAGATGAACTTTAAAATCATCAACGGAGAGCACAATGTTGCGGCGAGAAAGGCAATGATCACTAAGAAGAAAGTGTCGGAGACAATCCTTCGACACTTCCGAACGTGGGACTGCTTTGTGGTCTGGTCGCTGGACAAGGAGTAGCTGAGACGAATTTCAACGTTCTACAACCGCGTCAACCACTTCTCCATATTTAAGCCGTCATGGGCCACGAACATCCTCAGCGCCCGACCGATCTAGCTCAATCTGGGGCGACCGACACCACCCAAGCCAAAGAATACTCCCGGTGGTCGTGGTCGCAATTCCCTGAACGATAAGAAGTACATGGTAAGTTGTACACATTCAGCTCAACTCGAGCTGATTATGTAAATAATAGTTTTTATCATTATTGTGTAGATGTTGAACTGAAATTAAGCTTACTCTTTAGATGCAAAAGTTAGCTAGTTTGATTGATATATTCATGCTGTTGACATACATGTTCAACTCAACTCGAGCTGAACATGCTTCGTGTTGCATTTAGTTTAGTTTCCATAATGCACAATTTTCATTCTAACCTTACAAAATTGAACTCAAACCATGACCTACACTTTGGGGAAAATTTGCACAATATCGAACGGTTGATGAAATAGATCATAGTGTTTAAAGTTATCGTATATTGGTAATGAATATTGTGGACTTTGGAGGGTGTACTACTTTATCCATCAATAGATTCTTGCAATAGTTTTTGTACTTTGAATGAATGAGGTTCATATGTGCACTAGATCAATAGCTTTGCATTGACATATACATGATTATTGATGATTTAAAAAAAATTGTCTACTTGATTGTGTATCAATATGTTCCAAACTTGTATGAGTTAAAATGGAAATTTTATATGCAATGAGAGAGATTAACAATCACAAAACAATGAAGAATCTTTTAAAGACAAATCAATCAAAATTCAAGACCAAATCATTTTGCATGTGTATGAAATACAACATAGTAAGCAACATGGTATTCACTGTATTCATTGTATTTCATGTATACTGCATTTCTACCTTTCCATGAGTTCTATAATTCCAAATCATGATATGATTTTTGCAGAGTGCTCATGGAATGTGTGCGCAAATCTGAACTTCAAAGTTTACAACCTTATTCCTCATGGATCTCATGCAAATTGAGTTTTAACAACTGTGGAGTCCCATTTTGGGTCTCGTGGGCACTAAAGGATTAAACACCAAATTAAAACAAAGTATAGACACACTATGACCTTGGCCCAACCATATCACTAGATCTGAAATTCAAAAACCTATCCAAATATCATATATTGAATTACAAATTAAGACTATTAGATGTATTTCATGTCAGGAATTACGAATCTTTCTGTTAGAGCTTTTGCACCTGGCACTCCATCCACCACACCAATGACAATGCCAAAGCCAACAACTCCCCATTGCACATTCCATTCTCCACTCCAAATTTGCCGTCCGACTAAATTATGACAAATTCACTGCAACTTGAGGGGATGCATGAGGGGACACCAAATATTCCGGTCAATGTGGGACTTGTAGGAAGTGGTCGGGATGGAAGGTGTTTGTAGCATGCGGCAAGGGGCAGCTCACAACGGAAGTTTTGGAGGGTTGCTTGAAGCAGTTGCGGTGTGAAAAATCATCGTTATTTGGTGCGGCGAGAAATATTCTGAATTCTTTGTTGCGCTCTGCACCATGAAGAGGGGTGCAGATGCTCTAAATTCCGACAATTGTTGCACCAATTCACACCCTCGGGTGTGCCCTTGTCTTAATGGCAAAGTTTGTCGAGGTTATTTTTTTGGCCCTCTTTTTTTCCAAGACCTACAAGCTTTTTCCTACAAATTCTATGTTGAGTTTGGGGCTGCAATCCCAATTGACCCTAGAGGACCTCACCATGATATTTTGAAACACCAATGGAGGGGGGGTTTAAATTTTAGGAAAGACCCCACCAACAAAAAGAAACTTGGGGGCAAGTTTTGTCCACTACGCTCTGTGCAACGCTTGTGGGGGGTTTCAAGTGGGATTTGGGAATTCCTACGTCATAGAAGAAACTATTTAGTAGGCGGGATAGGCAACACCATACTCCCGTTTACTACAGTCAATCCGGGTTCGAGGTGTCAGGGCACAGTTTTAGGCCTGACACTGCAAAGAGCGACCCTTCTCCCAGCGTGCCTTTTTGCCTCCGTGCGCCCTTCTTTCCACGATAACAAAATTTCGCCCAAATCTTTTTCGCGCTGCCCATATTGCTTATCGGCATGCCTTGGCCTGCTCGCCGAAAGCCCCTTCTCCCCCCGCCTTCTTCGGATCACTGAAAGATCCTTCTCCCTCCGCCACGTGTACTCAAGTGGGATCCGTCCTTCTCGGCGGCTGCCGACGCGAAGTGTCATCCACATCGTTTGCGTTTGGCTCTGTCTTCGGCACGATCCATTGTGTTGTGTAGTACACTGCCAGAAGGGGAGTGCTTGTCTGTGCGTGAATGGAGTTCCTCGATTTCAATCTTCCAATACAGGACAGGCCTAATGGGCATTCTGGCAAGACGGCGCCACCAACCGTTGCCGATAACGGGGCAACAGGGAGTAAATGGAGGCGTCAAGGGAGAAAGAAACTAGTTGGCGTGTGTGAGAAGGTGGTGGAGGACCTTGATGCCGCGTTCTAGGAAGGCCCGCATGCAGACTACTTGAAGAAGCACGGTGACAAGGTTCTTCGGATGTGCGATTCGTTACAAAACCCTCCTCCAGGAATTTTGACATGGAAATGTCTTAGGTGGAACATAGAGGCCAAGAATGACATGAGGTTCGTAAAAGATCCGCAATCATTGCAGAGGAAGCAGTCCAAGCTTATCGCCTACATTCTCTAGGATAGGATCTTGGATTTTGTGGAGGGTGAGCAGTCTGGCCGAAAGGATGTAGAGACTATCTTTATCCGCGACAAGAACGACCCCACACACGTCGGTGAGAAGACGCACTATCGGTGGAACTGCCACATCGAGTACCAACAATAAGTGAATCTCGACCTCTGATATCACAATATGGACAATAGATCATATTATCGGTCGTGCCGTAATATCTCTTCAGTAGTGCACGTATCTCTAATGGTCATAGCCAATTGCAGATGGCATTGTCAATACGGTCCCGAAGACAACAGGGACAAGATCCAAGCAATCACGCCCGAAATGACACCAACGCCATCGAAATACAATCACAAAGGGAAACAACTTACTTCCAGCATTGGCCAGAAAGGCCCTCGTGCCACCGATGCGAAGGACAATGCACAGGGAAAAGCTCCGCTTTCGGAAGTACATGTCGGAGGAAGTAAAGATTTGGGTTCTCAGGCAATTTGAGGAGCAAGTTCCGATGGCAGCTATAATACAGAAGCACCGGAAGCTGGTACTGAAGGCACACGATGAGGGCACTCTTACGCCTTCTCGGGATTGTTTCCTCAGTATGGAGGACATCCGCAGCATATGCGGCGTCCGTACGCAGGAACTATACAAGAAATACGACAACGACGCTGAGAGTGTGAGAATGTGGGTAAGAGAAAACCGAGGTACGGTTTTTTACTACCAAGACTCGGGCAGCAAGGTTGACGGAGTACTGAATGCCGATAACGTACCCTTTGTAATTGGGATTCAAACCCCATTTCAAACGCACATGATGCTAAAATACAGTCACGAAAGCGTTATTGCTATAGACGGGACATTGGCAACGAACAAAAAGGTACTCATACCTATATTGTGGTCCATTTAGGATCCGTCCAAAATTTAGGAGCACTCACTCCCCTACGGATTAATTTCTTGCTTGCGTGTCCAGTATCTGCTCTTCAGGATGATGGTATTCGACGAGTGGAGAAACGGGGTTCTAGTGGCTTTCGTGATCACTGCAAAATCCAAACAAACAGATCTTGTGCCTTGGATGCGCGCTCTGAAGCAGAAGTTGGTGCAGATAAAGCCGGACTGGAGACCCACTGCCTTTGTTCTTGACGATGCGGATAATGAGATCAGCTCTCTTTGGTAAGCGATTTAGCATTCTTACGTTATCGGCGTCCAGACCGATCAAGTTGTACTATCGGCTTGTCGGGTTATCGCAGGGAGGTTTGGCTACACTCACATCTATTTCTATGTCTCTCGCATACTCGTCGAGCGTGGCAGAAGAATGCATGTGCTGAGTTGAAAGACATGGAGACCAGGGCCGGAGCCTTGCAAATTGTGGGCTCACTTATGTACGTATCGGAGACACCAAGTGACTTCCAAGACCCTTCGATGAGAGCTCCCGGCGATAAGGTGTGGAATTTGTTAGAGTGGGTGCAGCACGTCTACGGCGAAGCTAAGGCTCTCTTGCCAGCCGCTGATGCATACTGGAAGTACTTCAACAAGGAATGGCTCCCGAAAATCAAAATGTGGGTTGTTGGAGACCGGAAAATCCCCCATACTGGCCATGACACCACAGCAGCAATAGAATCATACCATTCTAACATGAAAGCAGTGCTCCGGCAATCCAAAAGGAAGCTTATCGGCCAAAGGATGGACTAGCTTATTTATGAGCTCACTGGAAATGTCATCGAGAAGTATGATTAAAGTCACTGGTGTAAGTTGAACGATTTTATAAAGAACAAGAGGCAGCGGCAGATCATGGTCAATGCAATCAACCAAGAAAATACAATTCCCGATAATGTGGTCACCTTGCCCGAGTGGTCGGGAGGTCCTGCATACGTTAAATCCTCGAATAGGGGACACCTTACGTATGCGGTATACAACCTACGCACCGAATGGGCCGTCTGCCAATGTGTTCATTCCCAAAAAGGAAACATCTGTAAGCACCAGGTTAAGGTCTTGAAAATGACAAGACCTGACCTGGCGGAGGGAAAAATTGCTAGATATCTGGGCTCAACACCATATTCATTAAAATGAGACAAATTGTGAATTTTGAGACTAAAAGCCTATCATTTCGGAACAATAACCAACGTGTATAGTTATTGCAAACTGTAAAATACAATAAACAACATAAGGAAAAGCATCACTTAGCAGTCCCCCTAACATTGTAAGGGCAAAATTCTAAATATTTATCTTTGAAGAAAAGGTAATTTACTGAATTTGGGCCAATTATCAACAAGTTAGGGAGTGCCTATATTGGAAGACAGTTCTCTTAGAGTACATACTATTGTGTTATGTTTCAAATAATAACTAAAGACTTAGACATTAAGTTAATTGTTAGTTTAAAGTGATATGACAAGATAGATCTATCTTCGCTACTACCATAGAGAACCAACCATTCACCAAAACTAAATGCTCCTGAAAAATGGCAATCTAAAATAAGAAATCACAAGTGCTAAAAAAAGGTGATAGCATGGTAGAAGGCAAAAGCAAAGTAAGCATGCAACGGTTCCGACTACAAATTAATAATAGTAGAACACCATACAAAAATACATGCATTTAGAAAAATATGCACAAACGAAATGAATCATTTAGAAAACTTTATTTATAAAATCCAAACAACTCACTGCTGGCTATACACGGAGACAACTTCCCAAATAGATTCTAGAAAAATCAACCCTAACAAACTGAATCATCATATAATATTGTCTACTCAAGTTCTAGGGCCTTCAGACGCAATGCCTCTTGCGCTTTAAATTTTGCATAACCAATCATGATTTCCCTTCTCCGAGAATAAGGCTTAAAACACCAATCCGGGTCAACTGCCAGCACACTCTCAGAAAGAGATGACATCGGACACACACCAATATGAGCCCCACGACCATCACGAACTCGAGACGGAACAGACTTCACTTGATTCGTTGATGGTCCTGAGCTTCGAAGCCTTGGCTGCACACCCACAGATTGAGTTTGACACCTCACTGATCGAGTGGGACGGGCTATGTCCTTCATAGCACCTTGAGAACGTGTAGCGGAATACCGGCTTTGTTTAGCGGGTGGCTGTCTACGATCGGAAGAATTAGGCACATCCTCCTTCTCCATGTTCAGATGGACACCATCATCTCCGTAAAGATTCCGTTGAGGAGTACAATCGGTTCTATCTTGAACTTCAGCAAACATCCGCTTGAGAGGTGAAGGGGTTGCAACAGGCACTATCCCAACCCTCCGCTCCGGAGGGCTACCCGTGCAACATCATCATCAACCTTCTGCTTGGAGAAGTCCATGATAGCAGAGGCAACATCAGTTGCAGTGCACACAAGATATGGTTTCGATTGCTGGGGCTGAGAGATGTCACCACCATAAGACTGAGAGTACTCCGGAATGACGCTAACATCCGAGGGCGGCATACTACCAATATTCAGGCATGCGGTAGGATCAACACTAGACTTTGAAACCTGAAATACATTGGAATAAAGCAAGGAATGAGAGAAAGAACATGAACACATGCGAGGCAATGAAATTATGATTGACTCGAAGATAAGTTCATGGAATCATAAGAGGTGACAAACACGACAAATATGTAGAAGGAGAAAACCAACGGATTTATATATTAACAGTTTTCAAAATATATACAAGATTTACAAGTACGTTTTAGCTACAAGTAAATCACATAATGTATCTGGCGCACTAAACCTACATTGAAAATCCCTACATATATGAAGTTCCCCTATATCTTGAACATGAGTTACTCCTACAACTATTTAGGAGCTGATTTAAAAACATTAGGAATCTCGTACGCAGTACCCATGTTCCTTGTGGAGAGCGCCATTCCATCAATGATATGCTTCATTATAAGACTATCACGCACCAAAGGAGGTGTCCCTATACGATTACTATCGACGGAATTCTTCAACTACCCGAGAGGACATTCAGAATGCAAGCGGCGAAGCCACGAAAGAAGGGTCGTGGTGAGAACATTATCATTCGTATCTCCGCGTCTCCATGGAGGCAAGAAGATGGCGTTCCCGGTAAAATTACAAACACTCTTCTCCGGGCTGTCGTCTATAACAAGAGTGTTATCGGAGTTAAAGACTACCGGCTCATGCCGAAGGCTAAACAATGTTCTCGACAAGGTTTTCAAAAACATCGGCTTCTCCTTATTATCTTTAGCCATGAGATACACATTCCGCGAAGTTTTTATTTGAGAACATTTCTCTTGACCTAGAACAAGAAAAGGAGGTCCCAGATCCTTGAAGAGACAAGCCGCGATTGCCTCGACTGTGGATTTTTTCATAGAGCTCCAGATGACGACAGAGTTCAGAAAGTTTTTGATGACCGATAAGAACTCACGAACACCAGGACAAAAGTAGACCGCCTTTGGTCCATTCAAGGTAGGAATGGTGGACGAATAATCAGTCCGTTGTGAGCTATGCGCGGTAAGCCTCACAGCAATAGAGACTGAATCCATCACGCATAGAATGCCATTGAAATCCATGACGAGATTTAGCCACTTCCTGGTAAGGCGCTCTCAACAACGGACACAGTTCTAGGAACAAGGTCCTGGGACAAGACCAACACACAATACAGTCAATAGAAGCAATAAGTTGTAGGTACCTGATAAAATGCAGATTGAGTAATATGCAATGGAATTGCCACTGCTTGCACAAATTCCCCCCCATATAGCGACTGGGATACAACTATCTCATTTGGAGACTTCAATGCAAGAGGACGATGGACAATGTCATCCAATCCAATCTGAGAAACAATTGAAGAAAATGAATCGTTAAACAATTCTTTGAATTATGATAACATTGTATATACAAAAATATACACTCCTCGTAAAGTACATCAAAATGCGTATGGATCTGACGCCCGCATGGAAACACATCCAAGAAAAAACCTACTGAGTCTAAGGTTGAGCACAGTCATTTCAAAAAAACAAGGCTGCACTTCGTGATAAAACGGGCAAAAATGTATTAAAAAGCTAGCCAACCTTATCCACCTCTGATGACTATGGTCCGCGAGGCTCAGGAGACGGCTTGTAGTCGACGCGCTCCTCCATGCACACCTCTTCTCCCTCCACCGCAGCTACCACATGAAACGACTCTTCTACAAGTTGAGCAGGGACCGAAAGAGTCGAACCGCCAAGCGCACCATCAACATTGACATCACACACACAAACAGCAAAGCAGACCCCATCTGCCATGGGCGAAATTGGAGTTGAATTGAAAGGCTGAGTATCCTCGGGTTGAGGATACGCAGAAGGCCCGGACGATGAAGAGGGGATATCCGCAAGTAGAACTGGCATCTCAACCGAAACGACGGCTTCTCCAAGTGGGTTAGATGATGTCTAAGCTTGCAATCCAGTTGAACGAGACTGAGACCCAACGAAAGTGTTATCCTCGGTGCGAGGATAAGTGGAGGGATGAGACACGACGGATCCGGATGGAACAGCGGGGATGGGAACCGAAATGTGAGCTTGCTCAGAAAGACGTCTGTTGAGTTCCACCAACATCTGCGCTTGGATCTCGGCACAAATTGACGCCGCCATTCTCTCCTTCTCTTGATCAGACTCTGCCCAATGCCTCTCGAAAGCAGATTCCATCTCAGCCTGTCTCTTCTGGGCAACCTCTAACTGTGCCAAGATTGTCTGCCTCTCCTACTGCTCCTGAAGGCGTTGATTGCGTTGGTGCTCATAAAAGTCAGCACTGGGTTCGTACTTAACAGGCAGCCCAGGGGCGGGAGCATGCCTAGCTGCATTTGCGAAGGCGGCCTCATGTAGGGGAGCGTCCTCCATATCCATCGTAACCATCATTGTCACCACGGTCGATGCCCCCACATTCTGAGATGTACTGGGACGATCTCCACCTTCATCATCACTGGAGTCGGACAACAGGATGACAGGGACATATTTAACAACGGTATGAGCGTCGGGAACATCTGTTGCGGGGGCGGTACCAGCGACAGAATCACCTGCAACAGGGGCGGTACCAACGACGGGAACATCTGCTGCAGTGGTGGAACCAGCGACGGGACCGTCTGGTGCAGGGGCGGTCCAGCGACGGGAACACCTGGTGCAGGGGCGGTACCAACCAAAGGAGATATGTCAGGACCTCCTTGAACTTCCATATGAGCGGCTTTGCCGTCCACCGGAAGGTCTTCGTCCGCGAGCACAGGAGGTCGGCGAGGCGGCGATCTACTACGAGATCTATATAACGGCTCACTATCATCCAAGCTAAGGATCGAAATATCGACGCCGTCATTGCTTTCATATGGATTGATGAGCAAGGGAGAGTCATCCTGAGAAGGCTGCTGAGTCGGAGCACCGCTACCAGATGCCCTCAGAGTATCGGGGGAGTCATGCCGAGATCCAGCACCAGAGCGTTGAGCACATTGGCGAACATGTTCAGCCCTCCTTGGCGATATTTGGGCCCTTGGAACGCGTTCCGGAGGTGTAGCTTGAGCGGTCGACATAGATGCACCTCCAACGTTGGAAGCCAAAGGCTGAAGGTAAGCACAGTCTTTGTGGATAAAATCATTCATATCCAACTGAAAAATGCGCTGCATTTGACTCTTGTACTAAAGCCAGAAGGATTCATCAATGAGTCCATAGAAAGACGTTCCAAACATCTGCATGAGAAAGAAGAAATTAAGATTAAAAATTGGATAATGGGACATACAATCTGAAATGAAAACAATTGTCTATCCTCGACTTGAGGATAAACCACTGTAAGTCTAATGATCAGACAAAACTATCTATCCTCGACTCGAGGATAGAATACAATGTTACTGACGACAGCATACCGTGAGGTGTATCCTCGACTCGAGGATGGACTACAATTATCCAAATGAGAACGTACCAGATTGGCCAGCATAAATTTGGAACCACAGAAAATTCTGAAAACCCTCTCTTTCCGGTTGCAGAAGTCCCGGAGTAGCTCCAAGTAAAACTCCATCCGCAATTCCGAGCCGTGGACGGATAATTCTGCCTCCAGATACTTATTCTTCTCTTTGTAGAAGAATGTATCTGGTGAAGAGTAGAACGGCCTCACTTTGTTAATGAGCACGGAAGCCTGGGGATGACTCTTCTTCACTAAGAAGAGAAGGTTTACATCCGTATCCTTAGCCTTGGACGTCTTGTAGTACAGGCGCTCATTCGCTGACGAAAGGTACGTCGAGCAAACGGGAGAATACCGGGCCATCCGCTTCTCGGCAAACTTTGCAGCTTGCAACGCGCAATTGGCAGAGGAGGTGATCCAGATCCAAACATGAGGAGTGCTCATGTTTGGGGTACTCTTTTGCAACTTCATGGCATTCATGAAGTCTGCAAAGTATGGTTCGTCCAGGGAGTCGTCCTTGGACAACCAGCCGGGTACCTCCCGGAGGTCGAGAAGTCCCAGTGTTAACTCTTTAGAATCATCTAGAGGGGTGAAGTAATCACCAAACTCCAGCTTCTCTGCATTAAATCACGGAGTTTCACATAACCGTCGTGCGGGGTGAACAGGTTCTTCAAATGTAGAAATTTCTTGAAGAACGGAAGAACGTTCGGGAACTTCTCTAGCAGATGAGATGCTCGTTTCAGCTTCCCCGCATTGGTCAACCTCATCGACCAGAACTCCTTGTCAAGTTGACATAGGAGCATGTTGTAAGAAGCAGAAGACACACGATGTTTCTCCTTCCACTCCTTCTACATTGCGTCGTCGATCGACCCATTTGGAAGTAAAAACAATAAAGATGGGTCGATGTGCACTAGCTCTTGCATGACGACGCGCTTCTTCTTCCTTCGATCAGCCCACTCCTCGTAGTGGTAGCACGATCCATGTACTACGCCAGTCCTACGAAGGGTGACTTTTGGATAACCTTGCCCGCGATCACTGTCAACCAGGGAAGTGAACAAATCTCTTAAATCTTGGTCGGACAGATGACCCAACCTCTTAAAAAACTCACGGTGGATTGGCGAAGGCTTGAAACCCCTTGCGTCCTTGTATAGACAAGTTGTGTCGGGGTTTACGATGACTCCGCGGCTGTGCTGATCAAGGAAATCTTCCCAGAGGTTGAAAATGTCATCGGGAAGAGTGATGACCTTAATCTCGTTCGTAAGGTCCGATGACTTGTTCACTTGCTTTCCTTCTCTCGTGGGATCGATGTTCTAGAAGCCCGTGACAATCAACTTCGCAAACGACTGCAACACAATACAGACAACCTTAGAAAAATAAATCATGGATACAGCATGGAAGAGTATCCTCGACTCGAGGATACTATAACAAGTAGCATAGAACATATCAACTAGCGGGTACACAAATGGGCATGGAAGATTATCCTCGACTCGAGGATAATTAAGGAACTGGAACCTTACCAAGTACTTCTCCTGGTCAAAGTTGGCACCGTTTATTCGCAAGTCGCCCTCGTCGTGTTGGTAGCTGGGTCTCCCAGAGTTGAGCCAGATTCTTCTGCAGCTTGAAATCTGGTTCCCCCACGTAGGCTGGGCATGATCAAGGTAGTTGGTGTCGTTGTAGAACTTTGAAATCCTCTGCAACTTCAGAGGATCGGTTGTCCACACAACATATGCATCCCAATGGCACAGGTCCCGCTTGCGCTGCTCCCCACATTGCTCAACACGTTGAAGTCTTCTGGAAGCTTCGACACTATGTTGTCCGTTGATGAGCATGAACTTTCCATCCTTGATATCGTCCCAGGAATTGGGCTTCCGCGTTATTGGTTCTCCAGCATCATCGATTGGACAGATGCAAATCTTCTGACGCTGGTTTACCTCTCCAAGTTGGACCAGAAAGTCCATGGAGTTCCTCACAATTCCCTCCTCCATCCCACGAATCACGAACTGGGCTTTGGCGGGCACACACTGTTCGATGTTCACGGTGAATGTAGACTCGAACGGGAAGCATGACTTGCACTCCTCCCAGAACAGTCGTTGGGACTCCGTTATCTTCTCGAAGTCTACTTGTGGGTCATTCCGCGATTTCATCGGCGTTGCAGCCCTCGTAACAGTCAAGGTCGAACTTCCACCGACAGTAGCAGTCTTTTTTCGTTTGGACGGTTCGCCTAGATTTGATGCCATCTCAAAAGCCCTTCGTGGAGCACCACGACTGGTGCTTCGAGTCGCATCCGCCGCTTCTGTGGTAACCTCACCGGCTGTTGCGCTCTTCTGCTTGGGCCGACGACGAGGGGGAGCTACCGGAACCGGACGGGCCTCAAAGTTCGTAAGGAGTTGGTGAATACGAACCAGTCTCCGGTTAACCTTTTCAGCATCGTCGTTTGACCACGGGCTGTATTTTTCAAACGCTTCACGCAACGCCCCCTGCCCACGTTTGTCGGCACCCTCAAGCAATTTGTTGAAGTCGAATTGCCCAAATATGTCACCCACTTTCACAACAATAGAGTGAAAGTGCGGAAGGTCCTCACCAGCATCGTTCACGGCCTGGATACCGAGAACAATGTAGTCGCGTCGACGCTGCTCCACGAACATCACTCTTTCATTTCTGTTCAACGGAACATATGGAATCTCTTCTTTTAGTTTGAAAGAGAGAAGAACGTTCTTCTCTGACGTAAAGAGGGACCATACCAAGATGTCGGGGTTGAACGACCACAACTTCCCGTAGTTTTCGACAACGTCGTCGATGAAAGGCAACGGGGCAACGGGATTTTCGAACTCCGTAATGAAGTATGATGACCCCGAGTAGTCGTAGTCGTCGACAGGATCCATCGGGAATGGCAAGCTGCGTAGAGTCATAAGAAAAACGTGTGAGAAAGTTGACGCTAACACTATCCTCGACTCGAGGATAGATATTTATCGAGTCTAACTTCATTAAGTTCATTTCTTACATTTATCCTCGACTCAAGGATAAAGGCATTCTCTATGTTGATAATTTAGATAACATATCAATACAATGATTAAATTTATCAATTTTTGTGAATTATACCTGGTGAGGTACTTAGAGGTTGGATTCTATCCTCGACTCGAAAATACAAAGGACTCTTGGGGATGAGATTCTTGTCAGCTTACTACATGCATCTATTACTGTCCTAGTACGCGTTCGCAAGTATTCACATCTTAACACAAAGATACCCTTAAGGTAATCGTTCCCACAGAGAGTCACCGAGAACTACAACGACTAACAACAAACCATGATCTGTACAATGTCAACTATACAATATATACATCAAAACAAAGGAGAAAAAGATTTAGATTACAACGGTGGGCGTTAATTACACAAACCGCCCCACCCAAGTACTTTACATGGCCCGGATTCCACATGGCCCGGATTACCCATGGTCCGGATTCCACATGGCCCGGATTCCACATGGCCCGGATTCCACATGGCCCGGATTCCACATGGCCCGGATTCCACATGGCCCGGATTCCACATGGCCCGGATCGTACATGGCCCGGATTTCGCATGGCCCGGATCGTACATGACCCGGATTGTACATGGCCCGGATTTCGCATGGCCCGGATCGTACATGGCCCGGATCGTACATGGCCCGGATCACACATGGGCTTTATAACTATATACATTATAGACATCCGGATACTTGCGTATCCGGAGAGTGTTTTACCACCATGAACGACGGTTCACGGACTCAAACAAGTTCTAGTAAACGTTACTTCTTTCTCACAGCTTCTCCAATCACTCCTACTCACTAACTTGGGATGGTTGTGGTGTCACTGGGTTCCCCCCGTAAGAGGGGATAAGGCTTCGGCCTTAAGGACTAACACTTACTCTTGTGGCACATACGTGGTGTACCCACCCTTCGAGCTGTTAGACCTTCTTTCACCTCAGAATCAGCTAAAGGAATAGTACGTCGTGGGATCGCCTAGCTATTAGCCCCGGGTACCCGATTCCCACTCCTTTTCTTCAGGGAACAAAGTCCTCCTATTACTCCGATGGTCACCTCGCAAAGGGGTTAGTTGGATCTCCTTTCTTCTCTCAAGATAATCCGAGCTGTTAGAGTCGGTCTGGACTTACTGCCCTTAGGTCAAACCAGTCTACTCCGTCCTCAACACGAAGGGTTGATGGTGTGTAGTGCTCCTATGGATCAACCTATCCGACCAAAGGTTGATGCGTCTGGGATCTAGAATACACCTTCACAATCGATGACATACTGCCGCCGACCGGTCACACAAGACATATCAAGACTCCTTCCACACCCGTCACTCCCCCCTCGTCCTCCCCTAACCACTTCTAATCTCACCTGTTATTCCCCTCCACCACGGCTAATCTACTTGAGGGAACAAGGAAACAATGACTCGACGTTAGAGTTAGAGTCACGCCCAACTAACCATCTAACCATCTCACCTGTTGTTCCCCTCCACCACGACTAATCTACTTGAGGGAACAAGGAAACAATGACTCGACGGTTAGTATGGACTTGAGGAGTGGACTACTTGAGATGGTACTCACAGTCATATAGAATCCGAGCTCTCCAACCGTCGAAGGTTTTCTGAGAGCGTAGGTTTAGAATTGAACTGAAAGCAAGTACACACATCAAGCAGTGAAGAGAGAGGCCACGAGACTCCTCTCTTATACTGCGAAGGACTCACACAAGAGTCCAAACTCAAACGATACCTTCTAACTAGAAACGGTGACCATAACTACTCTTGGCGGCGGTGCTGCCACTACCCACGATGTGCACCGTCAGAGGTCACTTATTACACAAAACCCAAGGCAAAACCAAGTCAAAACCAAAGTCAACCGGGGGCCAAATCCCGGACTGAACAGTGACCTACAAACCAAGATCCTGGCCTACTTCCGGACCAGATCCTCAAGTCTCTTCCGCTCCTCCCTCCTCTTGCGCTTCTTGGAACTCCGGCTTGAAGTCGGGGTGGGCGCGGCTGTTGCAAGTGCCACCAATGGCGCAAACACCTCGGTGGAAGGTGTGGGTTGGCCAAGCGTTGCCCTCAACGAGGTTTCCCTCGAAGGCAAGGAGGAATCCGGGCCATCCGGGGTGATTGACACGGTAGTCATGCCCGGATGTGGCCCGGATCGTGTCGGAGGGGCCGATGCCTGACTCGGGGTGCCCATGATGATATCCTGGCCGAATATCTGTCCTGGAGTGTACAAGTAAGAGGAACTCTCACTTGCGGTCTTCCCAATGTGAAGCCCGCTCTGCAAAGGGGCCACAATCGGCGTAGTGCGCGGGGAATCACCGATTGGCAGCTGGCGCGAATGTACGGGAAGGGGTGGCTCTATCGCAACCCTCGGGCGTTCCTTCCAACCGCTCTGCATCGGTGCGGGGACCTCCGAAGGGAATGGTCCTGCCGGGACCCTTGAGCTCACGAGTGGAGGGGGCAGATCCGGGCTGTCAAGGTCCACCACTTCTTTCTCCTTCTGTGGGCCGTGATCGCCGAGGTGACGCTCCTCCGGGTTGGTCTCCGAACCCGAGTCTTCATCCTTGCCGGAACTGTCGGAGTCTTCTACAAACTTGGGTAAAATGTGAGTGAGATTGCTCACCAATAACCGCATGTTGGCATAAGCCGCCTCAACCTTCACGGTTTGCTCCATCACGAAGGCAATCACCCGCTTGCTGGAGATGTAGTCATCCCTCTCCAATCGAGCATCGAACATCTTGGCTTTAAATACCACATCTGCGGGGAAACGTAATGCTTCGTCTACTTGCTGTAACGCTGACGCCGAGGCATTGGCTTGGAGAAGAGCCGCCTTGCAACTTCTCTCTGCCTCCAACGCTCGACTCCTTACCTTTGTCACCTCAAGCGTTAGTCGGTTAACCTTCTGCTCCATGAGGCGAAGATCGCCAGCTCCTCCGACCTTCTCCTTGATCGCGGCGATCAACCCTTCACGTGGAGGGTTACCCACCAAGCTGCTTGCTTGTCCCAAGGTCCTATCCGAGTCTTCCACATATACGCGAATGGCCTCGAGTAGCTTGGAGGCCGGGTAAGACTTGCCTCCAAGTTGTGCTGGTCCGGTGGTTGCGGCACGTATGGTTGCGCGGGTGCGGGTGGAGGGGGCTCGTCCCTGTTTCGGTCTCTGGCACTTGGGGGGTGGTACAATCTCTTCTCCTGACTGTGATGAGCTGCTCCCTCTTTCAGACCCCGGTTCGGATTCTGATTTTGTCCCTTCAAACTTCTTCATCATCAGTTGCGTTCCGTACGCCATGTCCTCCTCCGGAATTGTCTCCTTGAAATGGTGATATAGGTGGATCAGAAATGGGCAGAGGGGTGCACGCTTGACATTGTGAATGCTCCTGGTCAAACGAATCACCACATCCTTCACGATGATGGCCCAATTCACCACTCTCTCGCCAAGGTAGGAGCCATACACGGTGTTCGCGAGAGTAACCATCACTCGGGTAGGTTTCTTGGGGTGTAAGATTGGTACAAGAAATGCGAAGACCCATTGGGCGCGGGGGTCCGTGCAATCTTGTACCGCATATCCGTTCTTGGCGTCCTTGGTACCGAACCTCCCCTTGGCATACTCCTCCTTCTTCGTACTCGTCCATCCCGCCCCTTGTCGCGGAAACCCGTACACCTCTTGCCATCTCCCCATGGTCCACCGATCTGGACAAGCCCGAATGCTATCTCCATCGGGTACCGGCAAGGGATCTTGCAGCATCTCCTGCACCGTGGACTTCACCCAAAAACTCCAATAAAACTCCATTAGAGAAAGACATCCCAGGCGGAGGAGATCCTCTCTGAGCTCGGTGAGCTCCCGAGGGTCCTTAGGGATGACTGGGCAAATATCCTTCTTCCCGGATGGCACCAACTGGGAGGCCATTTGATTCAGGGGTAGGGTTTGCTCTTCTTGACCCTCAGCTAATGCCCTCTCCTCACGGTGGTGTCCTGAAATACGGCTGACCCGGAGACTCAAGTATTGGAGCTCTCCTTCCTTGGGCTGGCCCGGAACCTTAAGCTGGAGCTCTCCTTCCTTGGACTGGCCCGAAACCTTAATCTGGAGCTCTCCTTCCTCGGGCTGCTGGAGGTCTCCTTCCTGTTGGCTGCTTGGAGCTCTCCTTCCTCGGGCTGTTGGAGGTCTCTTTCCTATTGGCTGTCTGGAGCTCTCCTTCCTTGGCTGGCCCGGAACCTTAAGCTGGAGCTCTCCTTCCTCGGGCTGGCCCGGAACCTTAAGCTGGAGCTCTCCTTCCCTGGGCTGCTGGAGGTCTCCTTCCTGTTGGCTGCTTGGAGCTCTGCTTCCTCGGGCTGCTGGAGGTCTCCTTCCTTGGGCTGCCTGGAGCTCTCCTTCCTCGGGCTCGCCCGGATTTCCCTGTTCCTCTTGTTACTGAAGGGTGTAAGTGAACGTACCTTTTCTCGATATGGTGCCTCTCCTCACGTGGATGTCGGTTTTCTCGTCAGCCGGTGCTCCTCCTTGCTTGTATGCTGGCCCGGAGCCTCGGTGCTCCTGATCTTCACGTCTGTGCTCTCTGGCTGAGTTCGTGGTTGGTGTCGGTGCTCCTTGCTGGACCGGGACCTCGATGCTCCTCGTCACTTGTATGCTGGCCCGGAGTTCGGTGCTCCTGGTCTTCACGTCCGTGCTCTCTGGCTGGCCCGGAGCCTCGGTGCTCCTGCTCTTCACGTCCGTGCTCCCTGGATGAGTTCGTGGTTGGTGTCGGTGCTCCTTGCTGGACCGGGACCTCGATGCTCCTCGTCACTTGTATGCTGGCCCGGAGTTCGGTGCTCCTGGTCTTCACGTCCGTGCTCCCTAGCTGGCCCGGAGCCTCGGTGCTCCTGGTCTTCACGTCCGTGCTCCCTGGCTGGCCCGGAGCCTCCCTCCTCTACTACTGGTGCTCACTCGCTCGCTGGCGATGATCTTCCTCGTCGGGGCCGTCTTTATTTTCGGTGGTCCTTGCCGTGGGAGCCTTCCAGGTCTCTTCTCGTCCCACTTCTTCTCACCTTCCGGGCCAGATTCGATGGTGTACATCTTCCGGGCCAGATTCGGGTTCGTACGGGTTGGCCCGGATGATGGCATTCCTTGCCTCTTGGTCTTCTTGCGGGTTTGGGCCCGAGGGACTGTTTTTAGGCTAGAGTCTAAGTCATAGCTCTAGGTCCCTTCTTGCTACTATTAAGGCTTTTATAAAAGCCCCGTATCCCCCTTATCCTAATCTTACTTAAAGATTAATCCCGGGTGGGAATAACCTTCTAGTCTAACTATCTTACCTAATTTTAATACCTATATGTACCTAACTAAAAAAAACGAAAAATTTGTGGTACGACAATTTCATATGCAATTAGTTTATTCTGATTTTTTATTAGTACTGGGTTTGTTCTTAACTTTAGAATGCACAGGAAACTATTGGATATACAGGTATCCTCGACTCGAAGATACTTCAATCTGTTACGGAAGTGTTTTTGTTGTATTACATCATGCATCAGTATCAAACGACAGAATTATTGTAAGTTGTCGAATGGTTCAAAGTTTCCTAGTTTCTTAACTGAGCTGTATGCAGAAGGTTGATACTTATCCTCGACTCGAGGATAGGTGCGACTGCGTCGAAGGGATTTCTTGAGCTTTATTCTTATGTAAAATTGTATTTGACTGTCTTTTATCCTCGATTCGAGGATAAACTGTAAATAGAGTATTGACTTTTATCCTCGACTCGAGGATAAGCTGTAAGCCGACGGACTATCTCGTATGCTCGACTCGAGGATAAATTGTGATCCCTCTTGAATCTGATACCCTAACCCCAGTACTTACGGATTATATTATTTAGATGAGATCGAATTGAGACTTTTGCATTGCAACTCACATGTTATGAAAATTATTACCTTTCAAATGAAATGGGAGTCTGTTGTGTGATTGAGCTTTACAGTTGCACACAATGCACCTATGGAACAATGCAATGTCACAAAAGTGATCCACACAATAATATGGACAATGAAACACAAAACCCGTCGAAATGTAAACTCAACGAAATCTACACTCCAATGTTATCACAAAACGTGCAATGTGTTGTTGAAACCCTAAACCCTGCCAGAATCTTGCAAAATGCTATATTGCAAAATTCGAACAAACGAAACCCTGAACGCACTAAACAATTAACCTTAAACAAACTGAACAATCACATTAACAAACCCCTCGGAAGAAAACAAGGTTAATCAAAACCCTAACCAAAACGAAACTCAACTAAATCCTAAAACGAACTAAACCTCACGAACACAGAACCGAACAACACACACACACCTTTCAATACTCACACACCTAACAACACACAAACTCCTAACAACACACACATACACACACACCTCACGAGCCACACACGAAACACACACTCACCTAACAACACTATGACCGCACAACGCACACACACCTCACACCTAACACACCTCACACCTCAGAACACAAACCACAATACACACCTCACAACACGGAACTACAACTCCAACCTCACCAGACACACCTCTCAACTCACAACGTGACCTAACACAAACTGATAGAGAGAGAAGGTCGCGCAAAAACATACTACGTGAGAGGTTGAAAGAGAAGAGAGTGAGAGACAAGGGTTTGATAGAGAGAGAGAAGAGCTGTGACAAGAAGATAGAAGAGATGAGGAAGAGAGAATGGGGAGAGAAGTGAGGGAGTCGCGGTGGTTCACCACGCCGCCAAATGCCGTTTCGGGCAGCGCGCAGCGGGCAGGAGAAACGGGCAGTGGGCAGCCAAAAACATTTAACTCAGCAAAGGGGACTTTTACTGCAAAGGGGACTTTTTATTTCCAAATTTTTTCACCTTGTCTTAAAATTGAAAAATATAAAGTCCAAAATAATGTCTCTAATTTATGTGCAAAAATATAATTTTTGGTGGTTCTTTGTCACTCTACAATAACAATGGCTTTTTGTGTAGTGGACACCAAATGCAAACCCATATACAAATTTAAAAGTTATCCATTGATGTAGTGACAATACTATACACTAAATGTCAACTACTATAGTAAATGTCAACTACTATAGTAAAGGTCAATTCTATAAGTAGTGCAACATTATGTTTTTTACTTGTGTACATTTAGTGCATGTTACCTAGAAAATTACAACGTGTACATTTTCAGCATCAAAATAAAGAAGATTTTGAGTGCATGTAGAAAGAAAAAAAAATTGCACGAGGAATGTTTAAAAACAAAAGAACGTACATATGGAACAAATGGTAAATCCCAAAAAATTGACAACAATAAAATGGTCATGTGGAGAAAAATTGAAACTATAACTACTAGATTAAAAAAATTTGAACTTTGATTTAGAAGAAAAGAACGAAAAGAAAGGAAAATTGGAATACAAAACAACATAAAATATCTAATAAAAATAGAAGTTTCCATTACATACTCATTAGATATTCATTAAATATGCATAAAAAATTCATTGAAAATTTAATAAATATTAAAATATACATTAAATATACATTTTTAAATGATTATCTATTCATTAAGTATTCTTTTATAATTTTGCAAATATACATTAATTTTGATATGTTAATCGTCTTTGGAAAAATAAATGTGAAACTCTAAATTTTTACTAAATGCTATTGAAGTATTTTCTAAATGATCTTAAAACATAATAATACTCAATAAGTATTCGTTAAATATACATATGTACATTAAATATTCGTCAAACATATCAATATACCTTAAATAAACCAATTTTCTTTACATATTAGTATATATTTATTTCAATATTCTAAAAAAGATACAAAGATACATTAACTATTGTTTAATCTTTAAGGATTTCAATATACATATTACATTCTTGAAACATTCATTCAAGAATCTTCCATTGCACTATTAAATTTAGAAATATACATTAATTATTCTTGAAAACATTCATTCAAAAATCATCTATATTTTCTTTAACATATAATTATACATTAAATAGTATTGAAACATTCATTCACAAATCATCCATATTTTTTTTCACATATAATTATTCATTAAATATTCTTAAAGCATTCATTCACAAATCACCTATGCATTTCTAAAATATATAAATATACATTAAATATTCTTGAAACATTCGTTCAAAAATCATCATTTTTTTCTTCAATATAGATAAATACTTTTAATTCTCATTCAATATTCATGTTTTTCATTCGAGGAATGCCTGACATGTGAATTGAATTAGTTAGGAATGGGAGGATAAGGAGATGAAGTTGAGGACAAGATGGGAAGAATAAATGCATGGTGGGCAATAGGCGGTTGATTGGGGGCAAACACTATTTGTCAACTTGTTACAAATTGTGGTGGGTGGATGATTGAGGCAAATACAACGGGTACTAGGGTAGGTGGACGATTGAAAGATAATATTAATGACAATGGGGGCTAATAGTATTTGGTAACTTGTTAACAAAGACTGTACCAGTGTAAATACACAATTTGTACTATTACACTAAAAGCCATCTTTAGTGTAGTTGTGGCAATGTGTGAAAATCTTTTACAGTTCTTCAAATGCATCTTTTTGCTACAAGCAATAAATGATTTTGGACAATATTAAAGAAAATGTGTACAACTTACTAGTGTTGAAAATCTCAAAATTATATAGTGGTGTGGCCTAGCAAAAGTTTTTGGAGTTGCCGGAAGTGCTCGTAAATAATCAAATTTTTAGAAATGGAATATACGGTAGGTCAAGGGCACCTTCGGCACTTGGACGCCGAATAATTAATAATAGTCAAAAAAGTGGATTCGGCTTTTTAAAAGAGGTTCTAGAAGATTTCGGCTAGAGTTCATAGATTACTATAATTAGCCTATTATGACGGCATAGGGGATTGAGCCTAAGACCTTGAGCTCCCTACTAGGAGCTCTTTTGCACACACTTCCAAGAATCAAGGCTTTCCAAGCCAGAACTCCCCATTGATGTCCTTTGTGTTCAAAGATTTTGTATAGTACTATTTTCTTTAATTTCGGCATTTCACTCAATAATTTCCCAAATCATTCGGCATGCCTTTTTTGAATTATTATAGCCGAAGGTGCCCTTCACCTACGGTATTGTTTCATTGAAATCCAAATGGATATAGCATGTTAAAGTTCAAAAACATATTTTCTAACTATATGGAGTACTTTGAACACGTTCAGAGAACTAGTGTAAAGTAAAAAAAAAAACAAGTGGACAAATCAATATTCGAATGTACTTGAAAAACAAGAAATAAATCAAACTTTATTGCAGCAAAAACAAACCCTTCATATAAAAAAAAAAACCTACAGAGTGGATTTAAATTCTTTATAACACCAAAGGAATTAAAGTAAATGTACAATCTAGGTCTAACTGATTATTCTAAATGGTATTGAATTCAAAACTTTAAAATGCTTTTGTTCACTGAAAAAAGAAATTAGTGCTATCCATAAATAATATACACATAGTACTAAGAAATTACTTTAAAAAGTGCTAATGACTGTAATGTAACTTTATGGATAATTCTGATACTTTAGAGTACGCAAATACAACTTCAGTTTAATAAAAATCTATAATTTATACTGATGCACTTAAATGTATGTATGAATATTAATATAGTCATGGGCAGAACAGGGAAATGGGAACCTAAAGGTGCGCATTGTGATCAAATTATTTGTCCCTAGGATTGCAAATAGAAAACTGTGCAAAATAATTCAAGAAATAAAAAAACTGTGTTCCTTATGACTTTTATTGAAGATCACAAATATGATATTCCATTTGCAAATACATGCATGAAAATGAAAATGTACTTTGACATTTTTACTATAGAGATGTATATAAACATGAATATATATAAATTCACATGTACAAGCTGAACATTGGTTTTCCCATGGAATCCATGATCAATTATATATGTTATAATTACTTACCTTTTCTTGGCAAGCAAAAGTAACATCGAGAGGAATTTAAATGCAAGCAAATAAGTTGATCATACACCACATAGCAATTTCATTGATTTCAAAGTTCCAAATGTTTTTGTAAATTACTAAGATAAATAAATATTTAAAACCACGTTCTTAAAAACGAACTATTAAAATTCAATTCATAGTTAAATGTGTGTCTGGGACACACATACACAGACTCACACATAACACTTACACACTCATTTACAGAATTTAAGTCGACAAATGAGAAGAAAAATGGGTATGAATTAAAGTAAATTTGTCAATTTCTAAATAAAAGAATGCAACATTGAATTTTTTTAATCAAAGAATGCCACTTTTAAAAGTCACTTCTCTAGTACTATGTGAATATTATTTATGGATAGCATTCAAATAATACCAAGTGCAATATATTCACTAATGTGGATTCAAGCGGAATATATTCATGAATGTGGATTCAAGTAGAATTCAAGTGGATATATATCTTTATAACTCCAAGTGAATTTTGATTTCAATGAAAGAGTATATTCCATTTATAATTTTTTATTCATTGCGAGCACTTCCGGCAACTTCAAAAAAACTTTTGCTAGGACACACTACTAAAGACAAGATTTTCAACACAAGTAAGTTGTATACATTTTCTTTTATATTGTCCATTATCATTTATTGTTTGTGGTGAAAAAATGCATTTTATCCGAGTCAAATATTTTCACAAATTGCCACAAATAGTCAACCAAGGATGTAGAAAAACATAATTTTTTTCTACATATATCTTTGACACTTTATAATTTTCACTATGTATTAGTTCTATTACAAGACGTGGTGTAAACCTTCTTAGTGACCGTGGGAATTTTCATTCTAAAGCATACTTTGTTCCCAAAATATTAAGGCATGAATTGGCATTATTCCAACCTCCACTCCTTGCACTATATTTTTGAACATGCTACACCCCTTTTTTACCTCTTCAAAATGTGTAAAATAATTAATATCATGCTAAATACCATGATGTTAATGGCCGTGACCGTGTGTAGTGTAAAAACTGGACACCAAATGAGGTCAAAGTCCGCTGATCCACTAAACGTTGGGATGGAAATGAACCATTTTTTCTGCTTCAAACACTATAATCTTCCAATACGTGCGCTCAAAGTTCTTGACATTTCATGAGCATGTTATTTATTAAGAATTTATTGAGATCGTACGGTTGGAATTAGATATACAAATCTTTGTTTCCTTCCTTCATTATTGCACTAGATTTTTCAAAGTTGAAGAACTTTTGGAGTGAAATTGATAAGGAAACATAGGTTCTACATTATAAATAATAGTTGATGAAAATTGCTTTGAAAAAGTAATTTAATCCCTAGCGTACCGTGACAGTTTTACACCAAAAACACTTCAAACTTTTTGGATTCTAGTGCAATGAACAAAGAAGGAAACAAATACTTTGATTTTTAGTCCTAACCGTACAATCTCAAATAAGACTTGCAAAGTAAGATACTTTAGTATTTCATAAACCTTGACCGCACGGATTGAAAGATTATAGTATTTAAAGTCATGCAATTGGTTTGTTTTCCTCCCCGCGTTCAGTGGAACAGTAGACTTTGACTTCACTCAAAAAATTTCACTACACAAGGTCTAATTCCGTTACGATCTTGTGAACATGACGTTAGTTCCTTACACACTAATTTTTAGAGGTAGCGGACCGGTGTAGCAAATTCAAAACAACTGTGCAAGGAGTGGAGGCTCAGAATTTGTTGTTTCGCAGTTAAATTTTTTTTTTAACTTAATATGTTTTAGATTGATAATCCTTATGGTCATTAAGAAGGTATACACTACAAATTGTTGTGGATAAAATAGGAAAGTGAAAAATATAAAGATATCTAGGTTTTATGTGGGAAAGAAGAATTTTTTTTGGTAACTTGCCCGACAATAAGTGACAACGTGTGAAAATGTTTCACTTGGGTTGGTATGCTATTTTTCACTAAAGACAAGAACTTTTTAGCAACGGTACAAATTGAAATAATATTACTTGCAAGTATTGAGAATCTCACATTTGATATAGTGTCATAGCAAAAGTTTTTAGAGGTGACCAAGGTGCCCGCCCTCCCTTTTTGAAATTCAAAACCCTATAATTTTTTCTTCAAATGTTGAATTTAGGAAAAACTGTTTTCCCACTAAGGTCAAAACAATGGTTCATTTTCTTCCCTACGATGAGTAGATCTGAAGAATTAGACTTCACTTTGTATCAAATTTTTGCATAGTACGAGGTCTAAATCTTTTACCATTGTCTTAAGCATGATGTTATTTCCCACACACCATTTTTTAGAGGTAAAAAAGGGGTGTAGCATATTCAAAACAAGTGTGTAAGGAGTGGAGGTTTAAGAATTGCCATTTCATTTTTTCTTTTTTTTAACTACGTATGTTTTTGAATGATAATCCGAACCGTCAAAAAGAAGGTTTTCACCACATATTTTTGATGTAAAAATAAAAAGTGAGAAATATGAAGATCTTGATTTCTAGAGTTCATGTAGAAAAGAGGAAGTTTTTTTCCCCCATTGCCCGACAATGTGTGAAAATGTTTGGCTTGGGATAAAATACCTTTTTACACTAAAGACAAGATTTTTTTTTAAATTATCCAAAGAAGGAAATATTCTTTATATGTGAGAAAACTCAATGTCAATAGAAACTTTTGTCAAAAAATTTGGAGCTTCCCGGAGTCCCCATTTTTTACTTTCAGTGGTACGATTATTCAATCCGCAAATCCAATATTTTTTCTTCAAATATCTCCACGTACCTATTATTAGAGGCAATCTAGTATAAAATTTTCAATAAAAATGGAATTTTTGACAAATTTTAGATACATGCCCAAAATCCCATTTGGCCCCGGGGGGGCAGTTGGTCCTATAGAGGTTGAAGGCGATAAATTTGTGCCACTACTTATCTAAAAGACTTGTTCAATGCATGCGTGGATTCCGGGCTAGTGGCGTACTGAAATTAGTGCGTATGTCGAACCAAAAATAGGACAGCGGCAGCTAAAAAGTTGGACAGAGGATACCATTTCCCGCCCTCCAAATCCTGGAGCCGTTGGAAAGGAGTTTTCCTCCCCAGCGCCAATTTTTGAGCTCCGCTTCGCAGAAGACTACCGTATGCTCATTTTCAGAAGTTCATTTCCTACTATTGCACCTGCTGGATCCTCTCTTCTCTCTCTACTCCGCTCAGTGTCTTGCTTCTTTTGAGAACATTCACAGTAGTTGTCAATACTATGTCTGAGGTTATCTGAAGTACGTTGGTTTTTTTTGTTGGCGCATCCTTGTGGAGTGCTCGATTTCTTATCAAAGGTACTTCTACATCATGAGATTGTTGTCTGAGGCTGTTCTTGAGCAATCGAGGGCTACTTGACCCAAGCCCATAGGCCGTCCGCATCACCGCAGTTTGTTCACACTATGTGTAGTATTTATTTCGTCGTCGAAGTCATAGATATCGGTGTAGAACTTCTAATTCACTATAGAATTTGCATGCAATTAGAAGAAAGTGTGTTGTGAATGCTCCAACACTATTCATGATCACTGTAGCATATCACTGAACTACTTCGAAACTAAGCATTTATCCTCGAGTCGAGGATAACACCGACTCTTGCCAATTCAGTTGTCGATTAACGAATCCTTCAAATGAAATCCTCCTTACATTTATCCTCGGGTCGAGGATAACACTGACCCTTGCTAGTTTAGTAGTCAATCTACGAGTCCTGTGAATAAGATCCTCATTTCATTTATCCTCGGGTCGAGGATAACACTGACTCCTACTAGTTCAGAAGTTGATCAACGGATCCTAAAAATAAAAATCCTCATATAAGGACTGAATATTTCTGTTCGATTGAGATTCACGTTATAGTATTCTAAAGTAAAATTACGTGGTCTATCCTCGACCCGAGGATAAACCCAACATATGGAAAAAATCAATGCCAATCTGAATTATAATCAATTGTGCCTGATCACTAAAATTGAGATATCGCCTACACTTCTTTAATCCTCGAGTCGAGAATGTATCGAAAGTCGTCTATTATCAAACTCCTTGATTTTACTGTCTTCAATGAATCTTATCGAGTTCTATGTTGTCTGATGATATTTCGCAGGATCGTGCACATATGTCGCTCTCTCTGTTGGATTCATACAACTAGTATCCTCGACTCGAGGATACTCTTTTGAATATATTTTCATGTGTTTTTATAATTTTTCTCATTCATATCCTTGAGTTGAGGATACTCGGTGAAGTTTCTTGATATTGCCATTGTCCCTGAATGTTCTTGTCCAAATTTATATTGCTTTGAATATAAGGTTCTTATTAATTTGCATATTTCAATTATCTTCATTCCAGAACTAATGTCGCTTCAATGTGATGTTTTGTAGATGGAAGAAGACTCATTTGATGTCAGAAATCGAGTTCCACCAACCTTGCCTCCCGGTGTTGCTCCTTGTGAGGGTATTCCTCGCGCTGCCTGGTTTTCGAAGCGCGTTATCATTCGAAATACATCAGGAAATAACGTCGGAATTGGACTATGTCAGAGTGTTGATTCCAACTTAATTCCCGAAACTGGAGGTCGGCCACTTGGAGATGACCATGTTGCGGTTCTGATTGCTGAATCTTTAAATGAAGATGATATTCCTTTGAATTGAGTGTTTGCTCTCTGAGCATGGCGAATTCGACAGGTCTTTCTTCGTAATGTGAATTTGTACGATCAAGAGAAAACTTGCATTTACAATGCTGCTCTAAAGGTATTCCGTCGGGGTCCAAGAATTGGTGTTCGACAGTATGAGAGCAATCGTCAAAGGCGAGTGCTGCCTTCTCCACCAAAGAAGGAAGTACTCCTTTTTGCACAATCGATCAACCTTGTTGCGAGCGTTGTTTGTTGTCCAAGAAATTGTACTCAAAGCTTTCCACGCAGTTTAATTTCTGTACTTCAAACGCAAGTTCACAATGACATTGGAGGTGTATACTTTCGGAAACATGTTTTACTTGATGTGCATAGGCAAATGCACATTGACTCCAATGGCAACCATGTGGTGACGCTTGATAGAATTGATGTATGCCAAGATGCATGGTGTACAATCATGGGGGTCAGCCGAGCCACATTCTACCGATACAAAAGTGATGCGAAGGATGAAGTGCGAGCGATGGCACACGGCAATTTTGGGACTAAGAAGCCTCGCACCCATACTCTCCAAGCAATTGCTACATTGCACGACCTACTTGACGATGCTGCTGATAGTAGTCCTAACAAGACTACTACACTTGGCACTGGGGAGAAGGTTGTTTCGAAACATCTTCCCTCCTCCTTTCAATGGAGTGCAGTGTTGCCCAAAGTAAACGAGGTGAATTCAAGATTTGGCCTCAAGCCAATATCTTTGTCTGGTCGTAGCCGAATTCGGAGCTCCAAATTTGAACAATTTTCCACTAAGAAACCGGGTGACAACTTTGCTCGTTGCGGTAGATGCAACCAATTGAAGCAATTGAAGAAGGCTAGTACGTGAGGGTCGTCCGCATTCAATATGTGGGATACAAAATTAAAGTTGCATCAGGCCTCCCAACAGACTCATTGGATTTTATATTATGGGAACCGGAAGAACTCGGAGGATAGGCCTGATGACGTTGTTTGCATCATCCATGATAAAATGGATCACAACAAAACAGCATCTCCTCATTTTTCTCACAAGAATAAGGCAACAGAGTCCTTCATGAAACTCCCCGTAGCTGTGAGTGGAATGATTGCTCATGGACATGGGGATGTCCGTTATGCACATTATAGTCTTGACATCTTCCCCACCAACTCAAATCATACTATTGGATCCATTGCTAAGTTACTTCGGGACTTAGAGAGTCCACCGGTATATTCTTCTCGTGAATTATTTGCAAGAGGGAGAGCTTCTCCTCTATCTCAGGCAGTGCTTGTGGATGCTAATGTGTGCCTTGGATCCCTTGCGGCTCCACCGGTTGAATCTGTTCCAGCAAGGCAATTACCACCAATTCTCCAAATGCAATTGGATAATGCCACAGGAGACAATAAGAATAGATTTGTGTTTGCTTTCTTCTCCCTACTTGTTCATTTGGGTATTTTCCGAGAAGTACACGTGAACTTCTTACTTGTTGGTCATATTCACGAGGATATTGATGCAATGTTTGGGAGATGGAGTACCAAACTTAAGTCAAATAGCTATCCAACGATTCCACTCTTGATGAAGTCATTCATGGAAGCTGAAGAGAAGCCAGTTATTCCGCATCTTATTCGAGAGGTGCCTGACTTCAAGGGCTTTTTTGATGGATATTTGTGCAATGGCAATGAGGCCCTTACGGGTCATACAAAGGGCCAACAGTTCAAGTTTTATAAGGACTCTGATGGTTTGCCAAAGATGCAGTACAAAATTCTTTGCACAGACAGGGATTGGTTGCCCGAGGAGAATGGAGGAATTCAGTTGTGGAAAATGACGGCAGATGGTAGACCAATATTGCCTCATGGGCAGCCACTTCCTCTCATTCCGCATCGTCATGAGAATTATGATGAGGTTATGAAGGGTATTTCTGGGTTTCTAAGTCTATGGGAATCTATGGCAAATGAGGATATCTCAGGTGAATACAGGAGGAAGAATGAGCATATCATGTACTATTGGAGGGGTGTAAAGGCCGCTCTTGAGGTGCCATTAGAAGAATCGACTTTCCTACGAGAGGGATTTTGGCCACTATCTAGATATGCTCCGTCTATTGTTGATGAATATGATATAGATGGTACTTTGAGGGAGGAGTATGCAGAAGACCCTCCATTCATTGGACAACGACGTCATTGTCCGCCTCCATCGTTCCGGGTTGGTAGAGATGTATATGAGGGCTATGTACTTGCGGTGCGTTCAGCTGATGGGGATTTGCGCCCATTTTGGATTGCCTTGGCATTGACTAATCCACATCCGGATCGTGAACATTCTCATGAGATTAAAGTGCAATACTACAAACCTGCATCCCAACGTCATGTGGACTTGGAAACGTACCAAGGGTGGGATTCTAGTAATGGGAACAATTGGGTTGAAGAATGTGAATCTGTACCAATCTGGGCATACACAGATTGCATTGTAACAGCTTGGAAGCCTAGGTTCCGTGGGAACACTAGTTCTTCGAGGCTCAAAATTCCGAAATCACAGGTAGAAATAATCAAGGCATCTTTAGCTGAATATTAGATTTCAACAGGTTCTGTGGTTTTTGATGACAAGAGTTATCCTAGTCTTTTGAAATAGGTGGGGGTGCATGTCCTTATTTGAACTTGTGTTGTTTCAGGCTAGATATTGTACTAAGTATGTATTGAACATGGGGGTTGTCGTGGAATTGAGACGTTGAATGTTCGCGTAGCATATTTGTAGACAAAAATTATATTATAATTTGTAGTTTCATATAGTGGTGTATTGTGTTGCTTCAATATCATTAAACGTTGTCGTTTGTTTGTGAAGTTATTGATGGATAAATTGTGGTTAACATTGTGTGTTTGATTAATTGTGCATTTATCCTTGATGCATTGATACTTTCTATGAAAATAAGTAATTGAATGTATTTCTACAATATGTGCTAATTTTTTTGTGATTGGTATTTCAATGACCTTGTTGTTTGAAACAAGTACCACCTCTTGAAATTGGTAAATTTGATTTCCCTTCAAATTGAGAAGACATGCATTTTGGGTGGCATGTAAATGAGAGTATATGTCTTATTTTAGTCCAATTTTGAGCCCTGCTATGGATGCTCAAATTTTTGCCGCTTAAATTTTTATGGAGTATTTTTATTCTTGCTATGATAATTTTTTGGGATGTAGTAGTTGGCAATTTCAATCGAGCTTAAGTCTCAATATAATAAATAGTCTCAAATTAATGAAACAATAAATTGACTATAATTAGACACTATGATGAATTGAGACTCTGAAATGTCTCATTTTAATGAATATGGCGTTGCTCCCTTCGTGGCACAATCCAAGGTAGAATGACGAATCTCCTCCTTCAAGACAATGATCGACACCCGAATACCGAGGGCTTCCTCGATAATGATGTCCCCTCTGATACCGAGAACGGAGATGTAATCTTAGTGGCTTCCAACCATCGAGAATTAGGCGAGACATGGGTATGCGACTTTGATCGTATGCATGAGCTTGTCTTGAAGCTACTCGATAAGGCTTATCGGCAACCATTGCTGGCAAGGCACTTGGATGCAGCTTTGCGCAACACCGACGCCACCCTCTCAAGGTTGGAGGCTGAAATCGAAGCCGGAATGCTTCATCCACTCCAGGAGATAGCTGCACCGCTCCCCAGAAATGAAGACGGTCTTGGAATGAGGCTCCGAAGATTGCATGACTTCTTGGATTCGAGAGGTTTTCGGGTGAGGTCCGTTCCAGCTAGCGAACGACAAACTCAAGAAATGACTTAGGTTATCGGTTTTGAAAGGGTTGAAGATAAAGGGCAAAGGATTTTTGGTGGTTAGTTGCGCCGATAACCATTAGTAATCTCATGAAGAAATACTGCCGATAAGATGCCCTTAGATGAAGTTCCATACATCTCCTGATATTTCTAGAGAAGATGTATAGAACTTGAATGGCAATGCATATCGGCTAAGTCTTTAGTTATGAAGTTCAAACTCAACCTTCAATATAATCGGCAAAGACTGGATTTTAAGTTCCGCTTACAGGCCTCAAGTGGAATTCAAATTCCCTTCTAGTTTATTATCAAAAAATTTGTCATTTACAATGAATAAAATGTACAACCTCAGCACCCTATTAATTTGTACAAATTCTAATGCGTATCGGCTGTGTACATCAGCCCCCCCTCCCTTATTGGCTACTTCTTCGTCTTGGTGGTGCCCTTCTACCCTTTCGATTTTTTTGCCCCTTCGCGCGCTATTGCCTTCTTCTGCCTTCTGAGATGGATTGGTGGGTCCTTGAGCACATTGAAGCCGTGAAGTTCACGTTTCCCCACTGTCCCCGAAATACCGAGAACTGGGACTTCCCTCTTCTTCGCCGTCCCAGGACAGCCTTCCACAAAAACAACGTCCGGACTTTCGCTTCCGAACTCCACCGTATCATGTCCACATAGATTGAGAGCATCGAGGAACGGAAGCGGTGCGACAATCTCCGTGTACAACGCTTGCATGAACCATCGGTATGCCTTCTTCCCGTCTCAGTCCAAATATTGTGTCTCCATTGTCACGGTCTCCTCCTCCGCCTCGTCACGCCCACCACGTGGAATAAGGTACTGCCAGAAGTCCAAGCATGCCATGAAACCACACTACCAGCTTTCTCGTTGATTAGTCAGAGGCAAGCTTATCGGCTCTCGACTCTGCCATTCTCGCCAACTTTGAGATCCGACCTTCACGCCCTTCGCGTTTGGCAGTTTGCCCATCCCATGTGCACAAGGAAGAGAAAGTTGTCCACTTCTCGACCCTTGTGCAAACTTGCAGCTGGGTCCACGTGATACGTTCGGCTTTGCTCCAGGACGAAAACACTCCAGTGACCTTTATTGTGGTAAAACACCATATTCGTTATAATGGGAGATTTCCATGATTTTGAAGATATATGATCTTTAAAGTATCAATATATATAGACAATTGTAGGTGCAAAGCATATCAACAATGCACCAAGAATACTATATTTCATTACATGGATGGACCAAATTAGCCGAATGTCCCAAAAAATGGTAACGCTAAAAGAAGCATGTACCATTATTCCAAGCTTTATTTAAAACTTCATGAAAAAAATCACAAACAACACTCATTCACCCCGAGGCAAAACACAATCGTCCTATCACTAATCAAATGGTCTACGGAGTTCCACCATAAGCTTCTATACGCGTCTTCAAAAAAGCCCTCTGACGTTGCTTTGTCCATGTTGCGCCATTCTCTTGCATTAATGGACTCTCTAGAAGACGCTGCAAACCCCGCCTACGCACCTCGTCACTGTTTGATTTGGGCAGCGAGTGCCGGCGGGTGGGGGAAGGAGAGCATTTGCCTCTAGCAGCATCTCTTGACAAAGTTTGGGGATGGAGACATTTACCGAATGGTTCTTGCACAATAGGCGCCACACACAATCCAAAGAAATACACTTTAGGTCGAATACTGCTACACAACACACATGAAAATTTAATCATTGAGATCCATCCTAGCGCACATTAGGTCGGATGGAGCTAAAATGCAGAAGGAAAGATCCACAGAGCACATTTAACCCCCAACAAAAAAACAAGCTCAAATGAACCAAAACTACATTAGTGCAATGTAGCTCAACAACAAACCAAAATTGTCTAGGCCAAAACATCGCAATAGTGCAATAAATTGGAGGTCATCATAACACGCACCGAAAGCGAGCGTTGGGAAGTACCATCCCTTAAACCGTCGTAGAGAATACGCTTTGCTGGAGTACAATTATCCGGATTTAAAGGTGGGGACCCAGGAACTAAACGAGGCCACTGCGGCGAAGGCGAGTTGTTCCTATCATGAATTGGCTCCCGCGCAATAGGGCTTTCAACAACTCCGTCGTCCACTGCCATGGTCGAATAATCCATGGTTGATTGCGCGGTTGCAGCAGAGTGCAACAAAAGCCCTTTACTCCGAAGAGAAAGGACGAATTCCTCTGGCCCTAGCAAGGAATCCACGGACGCCCGACAGTCACAGTCCTGTAGAAATTTCAACCACAGCGACACTCACATACCTTAGAACAATAGATCAAAATTCCAATCATTCAAAATAGCACGACATTCCATCAGCAGTAGATATCCAATTCCCACAACAAACAAAGCGGTGAAACATCTCAATTTCATTTATAAAAAAAATATACACAAAAAATGGTCCAACAAAATTTACAACATCGAGCTGCAGTCAATCGATACAGTTTAGCTCTAGGCGACCTAAAGTGTAAAAGGCATCTAAGCGTTCCCAACGGCATTAAGAGCGGAGATTCTGAAACGCTTGGATCGCGTTCCAGATACTCGCAGACTGACCACACGTCCTCTAATCATTATAAAACATCTTCCGGCCAGAGGGATGTTCGGCCCGGTACTGCGCTAGACCACCCGGAAACTCATGAAGGTCAGAGAGATATGGCAGCAATTCCTCCAACAATACAGAGTCGTCTCTCACGCCAACATGTTTGTGCGACCATGATGGAAGAAGAAGGATGTTCTCCGGCAAATTGAGCATGTGCTTAATCGGGCTGTCGTCAATGACAAGCGTATTTGCCGGAGTATACTCACGACCCAACCTATTGAAGAGATGGCTCGATAAGGTCTTCAAGAAGATGTCCTTCTAAGTGCCTGATTCCTTCATGTAGATTGTTCTGCTTCCGACTCTACGCTCGGGAACCCTATCGCAACTCTCCTGACCAAAGATCCTGTGAGGGTACGAAGAACTATGCTGAAAAAGATAATTACATATCTGACGCGTTGTAGATTCCATCATCGAACTCCAGATCGTGATGGTGGCAATCTTAGACAACTTCGTAAGGAATTCAGCACAACCAGGGCGCACTTGAACTAGTTTAGGGCCTACTTCGGCCGGCAGCGAAGCCGAGTGAATGGACGGGATAGAGTTCCTGGATCCTCTGGCCTGCCACGACGGCTCACACGTGCATAGAATCCCATTGAGATCCAGCACAATGTTCAACCACCTGCCCTCGATATCTGATTGGACTCTAGGTATTTCTTCTAGATTATTGGCATCACTTATTGATGCCTCGCCGACCTGGTTCGGAAACGCCAGGAGAACGACCAATATTACTACAGATTCATTAACAACGACGAATCAACAATACGTAGAACAAAAGAGATAAATGGGGGGAGGAGTGATGGCGGAATGAGTGGAGTTCGAAAAGAGTTAGAAGAATACCTCGAGAACTTCATCGTCCTGCAGCATTTCGTCTCGGGCACCCATCGATCCCAACGAACCCTGTATGCTGTCAAGGGGCCCGGAGTGCCCGACATCCATTTGGGGGCACGGTTCTGGGACAAGAAGAGGTGGCTCAGAATCATGATTGATCTCGTCTACGAGCACGGCTGAAACTTGGACGACCTCTTCTATGACAGGGACTGCAGTTTGGACGACCTCTTCTATGACTGGTTGAGCAATTGCGTCATCACCGAAACTTAGATCTGGAAAAATTCAACAACTTCACCCTATCAGCGGATGGGCACAGAGGACACGGATACAAGTCACAGTGGTTAGATGTCAAGCAGTTTAGCTCGAGTCGAGCTGAAGTGCTCGCCGTGCATTGTAATATTAACAAAAAAATACTGGAGTACAAAATTGGACATTTACAAAATGTTCTGCCTCTATACACTCGCAACTACGTGACACTAACCTGACGATGACCTGGGGACATCTGCGATAGATTCGTCCCGATCGGGTGACTTTGGAGGGGAAGAAGGGCGGGCCGATGCGGAAGGGAGAATAGGAAGCAATTGAGCCCCACTGGAGACGGGGGAGGTACCCGACGGATATGGTAGCTGCAAATCGCGAGACGGACTCGCAGACCCGCCGTCCGGTGATGCGGGAGGCTGGGGGATCGCAGCAATAACTACGGGCGGTGTTGTGGCGGCAGTAGGCAAATTAGCCGACATGAATTTCTACATCATGAGCATCATCTCGGCATGCCTCTGATCTTGGTCCCTCTTCATTTCATCGTCACGCCTTCGCTGCAGATCCCTGAGCTCCTCGTCGCGCTGCGCCAGCCGTTGCTCCATCAACCTCATCCGGGTGGCTTCCTCTTCGAGCTTCTTCTCAAGGGAGATCAACCTGCTGTCATCCTGAGCGCTGCTCGCGATAGCCAACGGAGAGCGCGTGCTCGCGCTAGCAACCTTCCTCTTCTTGGCCGCGGGACGAGCGGTTGAAGCGCCCAAGGTGGGAGCTGAATGAGGCCTGTCGGAAATCTCCAACGAATCCAACTCCGGGAAGTCGAGTCGTTGTCGCGAGGAAGCGATTGTGTCCCCTGCTTCAGATTGAGATGCACTCTGAAACTCAGGCGGAGTAGCGTCAACGAAGTCGTCCTGGGACTCATTATCCGGAGTGACGGTGCTCGAGATCGGACACGCAACCACAGCGCTCGGCTCCGCATCTTCCTCCTCATCGCCGAGGTCAATAATGGCTTTCCCCTTCCCCTTCCCAACGGCATCTCCAAGCTCGGGGAAGATCTCCGAGTTGACATGATACGCAGAAATATCGAAATCGGCCCGATCCAACATCAAGGCGACCTCAAAGGCGTCGTCGAGATCCTGCTCATCGGTGTCGTGAGAAATGCAGAATGCCTCCACGTCTAGCATCTGCACACCAATGGATTGAACAAGATTCAATTTAGGTCGAGTCGAGCTAAACTCACTACAAACAATTGCTGGTATGAAAACTCAGCTATTATAACTTCAAATCATACGAATGAAGTAAATGACATCCATAAAATCGTACAAGTAAAAGCCGACACTTTAGCTCGAGTCGAGCTAAAGTGACACCAAAAGAGCATAGGCAAGACCTCTTTGAAACTAAGCAGTCAGAAAGGGAATAAACAATTTAGCTCGAGTCGAGCTAAACTGCAGGGATGCTTACCACACTTGTTGTCAGTAATTTCGTCCCGCCAAACAGCTGGACAACAGAATCCCCCCTCTTGCAGAACAGCTCCAGGACCTTGATGAAGAACTCCATCCTCAGCTCGTTCAAATTCATGGAGTACGCCACCTCGTTGTACTTGCGCAGCTTCGTGTACAACACATGCTCTGGAGCTGCGTAGATCTTCTTTACGGCCGGGATCACCTTAAGCTCCTTCTTGAAGAGAAAGAGGAGCCGAACCGGGTCTAGAGCGTTGTTGGTCTTCGGCGCGAATCCTCCAAGGCGCTCGTTCTCGGAGGGAAGATACTTCGAATGCAGCACATCGTATGCATGGCACAACGACGGGCCCTCAGCAAACGCTGTCACTTAAAGGTGTGACTGCTCGTTGCCGCAAATGAAGAGCCAGGCTGGAAGATCGGTGAGGGGAGGCTGCCCTTTCGATGCGAACATCTTCATGAACTCGTCGAAGAAGGGCCTCTCCAACGACGACGATGACGTCCTAGAGAACCCAGGGATGTTCCGGAAGTCGATGATGCCGAGCTTCACATTGCAGCCGAGGTTGCGCCACGAATCCGAAGGCCACGTCCCGAGCGAATTTGTTGTCGCCTTGTAAGAACGGAAGTGCAGGGCTCCCAGTGGTGAAACGAACCGCGACCGCACATCGATGAAGACTCTGAAGAACTCCTTCGCGTAAGGAGAGAGATCTTCACATTTGCAGTTGCGAAACTGCGTCTGCCTCGAGTTGGCGTAGTACAAATCCGGTGGACCCCAATCCAAGAGGGCACGCTTGGAGGCCTTGCTGACGTTGTAGTTCTTCTTGAACGTCCGCCAGTTTGAACGTCTGTACGCTCCAGTGCTGTTGAAGAAGGCCAGCTCCGGCCTGATCAGTTGAAGCTCCATCCGAGCGACCTCCTTCCTCTTCCTCCGATCCACCCAGTCCCGGGCTCTATAGCAATCCTCCAGCGCAGAATTTGGCAGCTTGATGACCACCTTAGGATAGGGCAGTTTCCGAGATGGCCCTGAACGATTGAGAATGTGCTTGCACATTTTCGCGTGATCGGCTTCGGTCATGTTGCCGAGAAACTTGAAGAACTCGCGCGTCAGAACCCCATCCTTCTCAGGAACCCAAGACTTCGCGTCCTTGAACTTTGCCAAGGGCGTCGAAGTTGAATCGACCTTGATGAGGTCGCCATGCGCCGCAGAAGAGATGACATCGGACCAGAGCTCGAAGGTCTCATTTATCGCGGTGATGATCTTCACCTCGTTCGTAATTGAAAGCTCCTTCGCCTTCTTGGCTTTCTTGAGCGCCGCCTAGCTCTTCGCAACGTCGATCATTGCGAAGCGCTCACGAACCGCGTTAAGAAATGGCTGCGCAGAACATAAAAGGGTCGTTTGAGTATACAATAAAGCATGAATATTAACATGTCCAGTAGGGTCCAAATACTGCAAGTTAGCTCGAGTCGAGCTAACTTGCAACCCATGAGCAGACAATGACGATTTCTTATCTATACATATCACTGTACATATACAGAGCGCATTTGCACTTTAGCTCGAGTCGAGCTAAAGTGCATGACCTTGGTTATGATATATTACCTCAAACTTCTTGTCATTTGCAATCTCCGCTACCGTTCTCCGACCTGACTTGTGAGACCCGCGAATGCCTGTGGCGGAGTGCTTCGGCATTGGTCTACCAGCTTGGATCCACAAAGCACGGGAGCCGAGGATATTTGTTGCCCACGTCGGCTTGAACTGGACCAAATGATTCACGCGATTATAATATGCGGAAATCTTCCTCAGCTTCTCCGGATCTTGCGTCCAGACAATGTAACATTGCCATGTTCGGAAGTGCCTTCTCATCACCTCCGGAACGTTGCCGTTAATCATCTCCTTTGAGGCAGCAACGCTGTGCTGGCCATTGATGATGTAGAAGTCGCAGTCGCTGAGCTCCTCCATAGTCGTCGGCATAGTGTCGAGCTTTGGCATGACGCAGAGAGTCTGCTTCTGCGTCTTGTCTGGCATTTGGAGGTAGTAATGCTTCAACTCCTCCATGCCCTAAGGCTCGAACGCACGGATCGTCCACTCCGGCGGTGCATTATGCAACCTCATCACGTCAAGCTCGATCTTCATCTCTCTGTCGCCTTTGAAAAAGCAGCTCTGACACTCCGTCCAGAATTTCTAGTAAATCTGTTGGACGTTGTTGTAGTCGATTGTCTCTTCGTATCTGAGCGCCTTGGGGAGCTCCGAGAGTGCAGAGGCCATTGAATTGGCTAGCTCCTCCTCCGATACGAGCTTCGACTTCTTTCTTGAAGAGGTCTCCGGCTTCTTGGCAGCTGACCGCTTCTTGACGGGGGAAGCAGACAGCGTGTTGCGCAGAGTGCTTTGACTTGTTCTCGCACCTGGAGTTCTAACCGGTACGGACACTTGACTCATGTCCTAGCTACCGGACACGCCCCCCGAAACCGTTGAAAGTTCTATCGGGCCTCTTGCCGCGATATTCTTGGCCTTATCTAGAGCGGCAAAGGTACTCATTCTAGAGAGAATGACGCACAGTTTATTAGCTATAGCCTTTGCTTTCAGTGGCTGTTTGCTACTAGTCTCCCATTTCTTAAGGGAGATCTCATGCTCGACCTGAGTCACTATTTCCTCAAATTTGGAAGACCTAAGAGAATCGACCAAATCCAAGATACAGAAGGGAGATGAACTATTGTTTACTATAATAGTAAAGAAATATGGATCTAAGGACTCAGTGGTCGTCTCACACGACAACTTAATGTGATCGTTATCTTTGTGGACTACATCAATAACTTTGGTCTTGAAGTCGATGTGCTGGGGATCGACGATAGCACCAGCGAAGGTCTGACCAAACACTAAATGATCCGTATAGGTCGCCCACAGAAGCGTCCACTTCAGTGTCATCGATGGGTCCTTCAGCTCCCAGCAATCCAAGTGGTTGTTGTCGTCTCCATCGTCATCGTCAACGTCGACAGACTTTGGCTGGAAGAAGTGCTGCAGCTGCGACACCATCCTGTCCCTCTCAGATCTGCACAAACACGAAACAGAGCAAAGATATTAGATTGCTCTATTGATCATCTCATCAGGACGGCAAGGTCACACATTAGCTCGACTCGAGATAAAGTGTACCGATATTCAAGTATGTGAGTAATACTCTACAACAAAATTTAGTCATTTAGAACGTTCTCTTAGACGCTTACAATCAACTCATGCCTACTTCTCGTTCAACTCTCAGAAATGTGGGAGAGCTTCAGTTCCCCCTTAAATCACTCACGAACCTCACTCTTTGAGGTTCTCAAGTGGTTGAAGCGGGACTGAAGCTCTTGCACGATTTATGAGAGGTGAACGGAAAGGAGACGTGAGTTGAGTTGGGAGACTGCAATTACACCAATGTATCAATGTTGTATTCAAGTTTTAGCTTCATCTTTAGCTCGACTCGAGCTAAAGTACTCATGCATGGAATGCATAGCTGAACAGTTCTGACACTTGCAGTATTCATTCAAACGGCTTTCCTATACATTTCTATTCAAATCATGGCTATTTCTCGTTTAACTCTCAGAACTGCGAAAGAGCTTCAGTTCACGCTTCAATCACTCACGAACATCACTCCTTGAGGTTCTCAAGTGGTGGAAGCAAGACTGAAGCTCTTGCACACATGTGAAAATATAACGAGAAGTGGACATGAGTTGGGTCGTCGGTATCATTGGATTACTATACATTTGGACTGTGTAAAGTCCGAATGTTGTTGTGTTTGAGTTGTTCTTTATGTTTATTGTCTCACTCTTTAGCTCGATTCGAGGTAAAGTGTGTAGGCTTTACAGAGAGGCCATGTTTTATTTTAAACCCAGTGTTTAAGAGTTTATATTAAGATTTTATTTCGAGGAGTCGCTTTTAGCGCAACCGAAGACGTACGCAGTCGTACATTTTAGCTTGAGTCGAGCTATTATGTGACCTCAATAGTGTATTATAGTCCACACTTTAGCTCGAGTCGAGCTAAAGTGAGACTTTTTTGTGCACATTTGGCACACTTACGCTCTAGTTGCGCCAAAGTGCGCTTTCGTGTTTGCTTCATTGATCACACTTTACCTCGAGTCGAGTTAAAGTGTGGCCAAATGTGCACAGAAAAGGTCCACTTTAGCTCGACTCGAGCTAAAGTGTGGTCAAAGGTGCACAGAAAAGTCCCATTTTAGCTCGACTCGAGCTAAAGTGTGGATATTAGTGCACAGTGGAGGCACACTTTAGCTCGAGTCGAGCTAAAGTGTGAACAATAGTGCAATATGGATTTCCCACATTAGCTCGACTCGAGCTAAACTGTGTTCAATGAATAGCGTATTTATCGCAGATTGTACAGATTCGTCATTCGTTATATGATACTGAAGGCGTAGGGTTTAGGGCTCCTGGGTGAGAGTATGGATTTTACCTTTCAGCCATTGCTTATGAACCTTAATCCCAGACAAATTCTGCTGGAACTAGACTTCCTGCAACAACAATTACAAACCCACACACAAAATCAATCAAAGTAGCACATGGAAACCAAAACATTGAAATCTTTCACATTGAAATCAACACTTTGAAATGGGCACATTGAAATTCAGCACTTTGAAATAAACACATTGAATTCAGCACATTGAAACAATGACATTGAAACTAGCACATTCAAACTAGCAGAAAGTAGCACATTTACACCAGCACAAACCAGCACATTTAAACTAGCACAACAAATATCCACAAACCACCACAAAACCACCACATTCAAATCACCACATTCAAATCATCACATTCAAACCAGCACATTCAAACCAATACACACTCTCATCTACGTGGTGACACATACATCAAAAGCAATGCTACACATATATTATGTTTCAACACATCATATCAAAAGCAAAACTACACAAATATCAAAAGAAATGCAAGACTGAATGAGTGCACTTACCTTTAAAACTGAGAAATCCGACTGGAAAAGCTGGAAGTCTTGTTACTTGTTCACGTCAATCCTCCACGCACGGCCGTTTCAGACTCTAGTACGTGCTCACAGAAACTCACACACACTCACAGAAACTCACACTCACACAAACTCACACAAACTCACACACGCTCACAGAAACTCACACACACTTGCAGAAACTCACACAAACTCACACAAACTCTCACAAACTCACACAAACTCTCACAAATCTCACACAATCTCACGCAAACAGCCCTAAACTCTGGCGCTACAGTGTACACGAAGTCACACAACAACAACAAATCGCACGTCCTACAAACCCTATGCGCAGGAAACCCTAGACTCCAGAAATTGCACGCGGAACCTATACACAACGCTACAGTGTAAAAACATAACAATCCCTGTAGATAACGAAACTAACACAAACCAACGCATCAACTCACAAAACTCACAAAACATCAACGCCTGGACGTACACGGAAAACCTGGACTGCAACGAAAAGAATAGAAAAATGGCTCGCGTCACGACTTCGTGGGGAAGTTTCTGGGCCACCTAAAGCCGTGAGGGTCGAAACCCTGTGGCCGTTTGGTGGTCCCGAGATACCCTCGGGATACCCTTTGCGATATTGGGGTGTAACTCCCGGGTATTATGCCGGATGCTCCACAAATCCTAAACCTTCGTTACTGATACCCGGACTTTTAAGAAGCCAATTTAATTTTACCAAAATAAGTTCAAGATATTACGCGCCTGTAGTATTTGTGTACTCGTAAATTTCCAACACAATTTTTCGGAGCCATTCACACTACAATTTTGCATATTTTGGGGCAATGAACACGTAGCAAATGGAAAGTGATTATTTCCAATTTCATTCGTATGATCTCAATTAAAACTTCTAAATTGACATTATCTCAATAATACACAAACTTAAATTGGACGAAAGTGAACGTTTATAGTATTTAGTGTTTAGTTTTCTTTCATGGTTTTAGTGGATCAGCTGGCTTTCACTTCACTCGATTTCAATTTTTGCATTACACAAGGAGTAAATTCATTACCATCGATATATATAAGTTCCTCCTACACCAATTATTAGGTCAAGCACACTTAAGAGAGTTTTAAAGCTACGATTTTAAGATTCTATTACTTTGAATTCAAGTTTTTCTTTTTTATGAGTTTGATATTATTTTCTATGACAATCGAACAGACAATAAGTATGTTATGACCACATCTTGCAATTGTATAATTATAAAATAAATGCCAGTGCACACTTTAGCTCTAATGGAGCTAAAGTGTGCGTATTTGCTTTATAGTTCCCTACATTTACTGATGGTGTACACTTTAGCTCTAATAGAGCTAAATTGTGAATTTTTTCTGTACTTTTCACTTCATTTTGCTTTTACTGTAACGGTACAAATACAGTTGTTAGAGCATCTTCTCCCCTGACGGAGAATTTTCCACGCCAGCGGGAAGGTGCCCAAGTTTGAGATGAAGTGAGGGGGGTCACCCTTTCCCCCCCGCACCGTCCCCGAATTGGCCACTGTGAGGGAACGCCAGCGCCCAGCACTAACGCCATAGTAGGCTAATTTTTTGGGAGGTTTTTATTGATTTCTTTTAATTCCCTCGTGTAATTTCATGCTTGAACACATGCTCTCGGGGAATTTTGGTGTCCCCTGTACTTTTTGTAAATTTACTATTTAGAGGAACCGGCGCCGCCACTCCAGTAGGCCGGGACACCGGCCTAGGCCTCACGGAGTCGGCTTTACCGTGTTTATTCTTGCATTCTGGTCACTCGGCCCCGATGGAGATTATCTTTTTCTAGTACACTATTTGTCAACAAGTTGGCAACTAGTTTTAGCCACCATTGTCCTGAATATTATCCTTCATTCATTCACCTACTACAGTTCATTTCGTAATAGCCCTCTATCAAAACTCTTCCCTAGCACACAATTTTGATACTTGATAAATAGTATAAGCTCAAAGTCTTCAGCCTACCGGTCGCCATGCATTTATTCTTCGTCTCATCTTCAACCTCAATTTCATATCCTCTTATCCACAACTATTCTCATTCCCATCTCTTGCATTTTCTTTACATTATTTAATATTATCTAATGAATATTTAATGTGTAATCAAATATTTAGCCAATAACTAATGACTTTGTAATGATTTTTTAAAGGATAATTCATGTATATTGGTATATCTGTAACTTTTATGCACAATTAAAGAATATTGGAATTTTATTTATTGAATGTTGGAAGTTTTAAAAGTATATTTATGATAGTTTATTAATATTTATATATTTAATGATTATTTAAAGAGTATTAAATGCACTGTTAATGAATGGTTAATGAATAGTGCATAAATTTCTAATGTAAAATTAATGTGTATTTGAATATTTAATGAGTATTTAATTAATATTTACTGAATATGTAATGCACATTGAATGCGTAATATGTGATGGATATCTAATGAGTATTTTACTTGTATTCCTATATTTATTGTATGTTTAAGTTTTTTCCTTTTCCAATATTCCTTTCTTTTCTCATTTTCGTTTCCAGAAGAATGTTCTTATATTTTCAGTCTTCTACTTGTAGTTTCATTTTCCCTCCATATTTTACATTCTACTTTGTCCAATTTTTTATATTTTCCTTTTGCTCCATACCTACGTCCGCTTATTCCCAAGCTCTTTCTTGCAAATTCTTCCTTTTCTACATGCACTCAACCCTTCTTTACTATAATGCTCAAGATGTAATCAAATCATGATTAAGGTTCCCTACAATAATTGTCCACAAGTAAAAAACTTTATGTTCTACTATTTACTAGGATTGACATTTAGTGTAGTAGTTGGCATTTAGTGTAATATAGTTTTGTCACTACACTTATTGTAAATTTTACAATTACTGTGTGCATTCCTATTTAGTTTCCACTTCTCTAGAAGCCATCTTCTGTATACTGGAGCTACATAGTGCATTTTTGCTTTCTAATCCACTCCATTTAGTGATGGTGCACAATTTAGCTCTAGTAGAGCTAATCTGTGCATATTATCTTTTTAGTTCACTGCACCTAGTGATGAGGCACACGTTAGCACCAGTGGAGCTAAAGTGTGTGCACACACTCCTTTTAGTTCACTGCATGTAGTGATGGTGCACACCTCTACTAAAAACCGATCTAATGTATGTGCAATGTGTATTTCCACTTCTACAAACAATCATTTTGAACTCTGTACTTCTCTTTATGGATAAGTATTTCACAAGTGGAATAGTAATCTTTTGAATTTTAAAAGGATTTTCATAATATGTGGATCTAAATCTCCAATAGTAATATTAAAAAACAAAAAAATATGACGATCCCCTAGTTTTTAGTGGATATGAAGTCTAAGTATTCTTGGTACCCTAAATCAATAATATGTGACAATGTGAAAAATAGATGAATGAATATGTAATCTTATTTTTCACTAGAAAAATAACATATTTTTTCACAATATCATTTGTTCTAATATTACTTCTATGTATTGAAAATACCACATTCCATACTGTGTCATAGCAAAAGGTTTTTTAGGTTGCTCGATGTGCCGGCAATCAAGAAGTTTCTCTTTTGGCTCGCATAACTTTTAATGAAGACGTTCATTGAGAAAATAAATTACTTATAAATATGCCTCTCATTGAGAAAATACATTACTTATAAATATGCCTCATTACTTTTATCATCCTTCTACAAAATTTTGAGAATTTAAAATATAATTTGCGACCTCTAGAACGTGCTCAAAAACTAATTATTCCATTTTTGCATGTATAAATAAATTCAAAATTACTTACATTACGAACATTAAATTATGCCTGATGCACTAAGTGATACACTTTGTATTAGTTATATTTTATATTTTGATTATCCTTTTTTTGTCATGAGGAGGTCTCTCCGTTTCTTATTTAAATCTTTTAATATTGTTCCACTCTCTATGTTTTACAAATGACAAAGTCTTCAATTTCACGTCAAAACATGAAATAAATTGTATATGGTCAAGAAATCTTCCATCTTTTATGTCATGCTTAGATTGCCACACCCTAAAGTCATGAAAATACAATGTGAACTCAAGAATAAGATATTTTAATTGAAATATTAGTTTGCGCACATTTCAAGTCTTTGAGTACCTCTAAGTGGAAAGTAACCAATTTCAATTGCAAATCCAGACCATGGAGACATTGGGATTCTTGCCAAAGAATGCACATTCTAAATTGATGACAAAATAGTTACATGACGCACATTTTTAAAACCCCAAAGAAATGATGTCCAAAGCATGTTTGAATACATTTGTTTTGGCTAAAAATACACGTGCACATATAATATGTTTTTTTGTTTTTTTAAATGCTACTCGTCTGTTAAGGTCTTTGATTTCAACATAATAGATAAGTCCTATTTGGATTGTAATAAAAACTATTTCTAATCATCTCAATATCTTCTCTACATTTTCCTATACCTTAGTTGAATTGTCAATATCATGAATCTTCAAAGTATTATTATATTGAAATGAATTGACATCAGAAGATATCACCTAAACCAAGGATCCTAACCGTGAACCCTAAACCTGAACCTAAATTCCAAACCCTAAACCCTAACTCTAAACCCTAAACCTATCCAAAACCCTGAGCATTACCCTAAAACCGTGTATATAACTCGCATGTGCGAGTATATTCGAGGTATTGACCTTTCCTTATTTTAGTCAACCGGGAAATAGTTGATTCAGTTTCCCGCTAAGATTTTGAATTTGCACTTTTTAGGGGCTGTGAAGAAGTCCCCCCCCCCCGCCAATTCTGAAGTTTCCTCCCGCCAATTCTGAAACGTTCGTGTGTCCGTGAGTGACCTCGCCGATACTCGAAAACTTTCTTCATTTGTTTCCTTCTCACTTTGGTTGTTGTGCAAGGTTGTTGTGGAGAGGCTTGGAGGTAGTACGACTGTCGGAGCTTGAAGAGGGCAACACCTATAGGTTGCGCACGGTTGAGCAGGTGAGGCAACAACGTACCGGTTGTCTTCTTCATAAGGTACACAATGTATACTTCTTGCATTCTCCGTGCACAGTCTCTAGCAATTAGGATGTGGCAGTGTGTAGGGTTATTGCGCTGGTTCCAGCTGCTACTGTGATTTTGAAGCATCAGTGAGAGTTTCTTGACGACTAACGGAAAGATTTGGGTTGTAGTATACAGAGAGTCAGATTGATAGGCGGAAGAGTTTTCCCATACAAATCCCGACAAAGGCGCCGAGAATCACAGAAGGACAGTTTAGCTCGACTCGAGCTAATCTGTCTTACGTTCTTTCGAAGGACAGTTTAGCTCGACTCGAGCTAAACTGTCGGTCAATATCATTATTGTCAGTTTAGCTCGAGTCAAGCTAAACTGTCCTTCGAACGAAGGTAAGACAGTTTAGCTCGAGTCGAGCTAAACTGTCGATTCAATATTGTAGGACAGTGTAGCTCGTATGTAGCTAAAATGTCCTACTATAATGTTTCGACTGTTTAGCTCCACTCGAGCTAAACTGTCTTACCTTCTTTCGAAGGACAGAGTATCTCGACTCGAGCTAAACTGTTCTACCTTATTTTCTATGTCTTTTTAACTCGACTCGGGATATAATGACATTGCGTCTTATAGTCATTAAATCAGGTCGGATCAGGCTAAATTATCACTGTCCAGGGTGAGATTATTTCATATTCGGATTAAAACTAATCGCATTAAATTTTCTACTTGTCATATAATACCGCATCAGTTTACCTCGAGTCGAGCTAAATTTGTCTGTTCTTCAATGTCAATTCACTTTAATCAAATGTATTTTCAAGCGCCAGACTTTACCTCTTCATATGCTTCTTCATTGATGTCTATTCCTACAAGGTATTCACCTAATCTTATTTGGCAGGGTTATTTAATATTTACCTCATTGGAATGCAGAATGTCGTCTTCGGAGGACGACGATGTTCATGTTGACGCTCCTGTGAACCCTGACCTTCCTGAGTTTGATGTTATTCCTCGCCGTCTCTGGGTCGGGATGACTGTTTCGCTTCACAATGGTTCGGGTGTTCGCGTTGCAGAGGGCTTGGTTCGCAATGTCCGGTCCAGTGCAATTCTAGGTTCCTCTGGTCCTCTTGGGGATTCGAATGTTGTAGTACATGTGTCGAGTACTTTTGTTCTGGAGGAAGCTCCTGATGAGTGGAGGTACTCGTTTAAGCCCTGGCCTATTCAACAAGTCTTCTTAAACGGTGTGAGTCTCTTCCATCATTGCCTTAGAGACGTTTACAATGTCTGGTTGGTTGAGCGTAACAGACTTCTAGGTGGGAGCTCCCGTTCTTACGACAATTCCTCAAGGAATACACGTCCAACAGTGTCCAGGAATGCTGAATTTCTCATGACCCCTCTTTCCATTAACGTAGCTGCGAGCAATAGTTGTTGCAGTGAGAACTGTGTACAACACTATCCTAGAGATAAAATAAAAGTCCTTCGGATGCGCTTGTACTGTGAGACCATTGTGCAGTTTAGTAATCATATCAAACTCGACGTTTATAGACAGTTTCATAGAAACTCTTCGGGTAGGAAGGTTGTGACCCTAGAGGGTGTGGACGTTTGTGCCCATGCTTGGATGAAAATCATGGGTGTAAGTTCGAGTACTTTCTATCGGAATGTGAAGGACGATGCCGCTGGTCATGCGGCTCAACACCATGGGAATACCGGTTTGCGTAAGCCTAGAGGTCATACGGATGTGGCTACTGCCGCTCTTGGAGCCATTCTCGATAGACATGCGGACCACATGCCTCACAAGTCCCGTGTTCTCCCATCTGGTGAGAAGGCTGTGGCAAAGGTCCTTCCTGCAAGTTTTAAGTGGAAGGATCAGATACCGCTTCTTGATGATCATCTCGCTGATTGTGGATTGCCGCCAATCTCAACCTCAAGCTTGAGTAAGATTCGACGAGTGAACTTTCCTGAGTACTATGCCAAGAGAGGTGGAGACAACTTTGCTCGTTGTTCTACGTGTGACAAATACCAGGATCAGAAGAAGCTTACTCAACCTGGAACACAAGCATCGCTGCTATGGCAAAAGAAGATGCAGGTTCACATCGATTCTGCCTTCTCACATCGGAACTTGTACTACCTGAACCGATTTCGATCAAAGTCGTCGCCCCAGGAGGTTCTTACCATCATGCATGATAAGATGGATCACTCAAAGACCGCGTCCCCGGTTTTTTCACATAAAACAAAGCACTCAGATGGGCTTATGAAGTTGCCTCTTGCAATCACAGGCATGCTTGCCCATGGTCATGTGGACCAACGTTACACCCATTACGGCCTTGATTTATACTCCCATGATGCCAATTACACGGTTGGGTCGTTCGCAAAACTGTTGCGTGACTTGGAGGCGCCTCCGAAGTCATCGTCCCGGCAACTCTTTCCTGAATCTTGCTCTCATCCATTGTATGCGGCCGTGTTACGGGGTGCAGAGATGTGTTTGGATCCATTAGGGCAGATTCCTGATATCCCAGTTCCTGGGAGGCCTTTGCCACCAATATTGAACGTGCAAATGGACAATGCTGTTGGTGATAACAAAAATAGATTTGTTTTCTGTTTTTGGTCTCTTCTTGTTGCAAAACGCATCTTCCGCGAGGTATATGTTAATTTTATGCTAGTTGGTCATACACATGATGATATAGATGCATTATTTGGACGTTGGAGTATGACACTGAGGAAGGAGAGTTTTCCAACCATTCCTTTGCTCATGAGGTCGTTCATGAAAAATGAAAGTGTTCCCACAATCCCGCATTTCATTCAAGAGGTTCCTGACTTTAAGAAGTTCATTGGGGATATGATTGCGGACGGTGATGAAGCTTTGCAGGGTCATACAAAGGCTCATCAGTTCAAGTTTTATGTGGACTCAAGTGGTTGTCCGGTAATGAAGTATAAAATCCTTTGCCATGATGAGGATTGGCTTCCTAAGGGAGGAGAAGGTAGTGGCATCAAATTGTGGACGGAGGATTCTGAAGGGAGGTCTTTATGGCCTCGCGGAGAACCTGATGCATTGAAGCCTTCTACGATGCGGCATCTCCATGAGGTGGTGAAGGGACTTTCAGGATTCATCGATCACTGGGAGCAATCATCGCGGGAGTCTGTTGAAGCCCGTTCGCGTTTTGAGCCGCTATCGTATTATTGGCACGATGTTAGAGATGCTCTGACACTTCCAATGGATACACCGATATCATTGGAAGACGGCTTTTGGCCAACGACGCGAATTGCCCATGCCATTGAAGATGAGTTCTCAGCGGAGGGTGAGGTTCGCGAGGAGTACCGTGAAGATGAGCATTTTGTTGGCCAGAGACGCGATCATCCACCTCCTTCTTTTAGAGTTGGCCGTGATCTTTTTGCTGGCTATTTTGTTGCATTGCGGCCTTGTGATGGGGACGAGCGCCCATTTTGGATTGCTCAAGCCGTTTCAGATCCTAATTCTAATCCGGATATGCCAAACACCGTGCGTATCCAATTCTACCGCCCTATATCGCGCGATCGGGATGTTCTAAAGTTCTACAAAGATTGGGATACTGATAGCAACCTTCGTTGGACAATTGAAAAGGGGATAGCCATAACGTGGGAGAGTACCGATTCAATCTTGACAGCATGGAAACCTAGGTCTTCAAAGAGGGATGGAGGTCATGTGCAAGATTCAACTACAAAAATTCCGAAGGGGCAAGTAGCGATTATCAAGGCCTCTTTGGAAGCACTTGCCAGGTCCGAGTCGTAGTGGACTTAGATCAACGGACTTTCCTTTTCCTAGATTTTGGATTCTGATGCGTAATACTTCATGTAGTATGGTTAGATCCATTGGTGCTGAGATTATAGACATTTGTATGACTATTATATGTGATGCCAATGATTGCTATGAAATATTCTCTCCATTATTTTTGCGTATCGGTGATATTTTGCAGTATGTTTTATTTTCTTTTTAAAATAACAATATGATAAATTGCTTCTAATCTTGAAACCAATAATACCAGTAATTGTCTTCATGGTGAATGATAGAAAGTAGATGTTGAGTCGCACTTTAGCTCTAGTGGAGCTAAAGTGTGAGCAAATCTTCTTATTTAGTTCATTGTACTTAGTAATGGTGCGCAGTTTAGGTCAAGTGGAGCTAAAGTGTGTGGAATTGCCTTTTTGAGTTCATTGCACCTCTAAGTGATGGGGACACTTTAGTTCGAAGAGAGGTAGTGTGTATGCAATTTTTTTCCCACTTCTGAGCACCATCATTTGAAACTCATTATATATTTTTAGCCAATGTGTATTCCACAAGGAGAATTGAAATTCTTTTAAATAAAAAAAGGCTCATCAAAATGTGTTTAGCTAATTCTCTTACAAGTGGATATTTGTCCGTCATTTAGCTTACTTTTAGCTAAATTGGAGCATGGTGTTAATCCGGGTTAATAGGATCCAGTGTGAATATTTAGCTATTCATATTCAATGAACACATGTGGTATAAAAGAAGTGTCGACTAATGTGCTCTTCTTTTCAATATTATAGTTAGATTCGTAATGCAATGTTATCCGTAGTACTTATTTTTCTAGGGGTTTTTGTAGAAAACATTACCTCCCAATTTAATGGAAACTCATATCCCTCCATATTGTAGAAATTAGATGTGCACTTTAGCTCTTATGATCTACATGTGTTAATTTGGGAGTTGCTAAATCTCCCAATATAACGAATATGGTGTTGTAAGGGACGATAAGGGTATTGGCCGACTTGTTGGTGGTACGAAACAAGCAGCTGAGGAAGCTGACTATGTCATCCCAGTCCTTCTCAGGGTCCGCCAGATAGCCTTGCAACATCGCTGATAACCAGTTGTGCGGGTGACAGTACTGGATTCAAACATGCTCCTTTGCACGGTAGACGACATGCCTAAGGAGGAAATTCATAAATGTCCCTTCCATTTCCCGCTTGTCCTTTAGCACGCAATGCCAGTCCACTAGTGCAAGCGAGACATCCGCAGCTTGCCGAAGGTCTGGACCGAAAAACCTCATACCTCCAATCAGGTCCTTCGGGTGAATAAAACGAGGCCTGAAATTCAGAAGAAAGGGGATGTTAGATAGCAGGTGCCGATAAACATCAGGTGTCGGAGAACACGATAACATAGACGACTACACTCACTTGAATTTTAGGACCTCTACAATAATATCGAGGTTCTTCTCTATGGTGGACGCGTCATGCTCCTCGGCTTCGTAACAGAGCGAGGGCTCTTTGGCCTAAGACACACAGTCTGACGTACATACTCCGCGATTCAACAACAACATGCACGTATACGCCGCCTTCTATCCTTCCCTTCTGTTCTGAACACGCTCCATGAGTCCAGGATAAACCCAAATACTGGTCAAGCGAGATTCACGTGCTTCCTTGATAAAGCGCAAAGCCAGACTGATCTCCTCGGGGTTCATGTCCTTTGGAGCAGGGCTATCGGGCTCTGGCGGAAAAGCTTTGTCAGACTCCGAAGTGGGAGGATTCTCGAGGATTGGATGAGTTCCCAAGGGTGCCACGTAAGGCTCCTCAGGAACAACCGGGGGAGTGTCAGTAGAGTGCAGGTTATCAATACCTTGACTCGACAGAGAGAATGATAGACACTAGAGTTTCATGCTATGTTCCGTCTCCCCCGCAACCCCAATCACAACATGAAGACGAGGGGTGTCGTTGAGTTAGCTCCACCGGCCACTGTGAAGACTCCGCAATGCCGAGGGTAGGGTCATCCATTGCTTGTGTCCAAGAAAACTCCACAAGAGGTGGGTTATCGGCGGGACTCACCGGTGACTTCACCGCTGTAGTAGCTGGCTCTTCCTTGGGCAAGTGAAGAACATCTCCCTGAGGTATTTCATTGCAAGCCCCCTCTTGTGCTTCCTCCGTAACTTCCTCGCGCGGCTTATCGGGAAATCCTTCGTTGTCGTAACCCCTTGTTAGCCGATTCTGGACGTGGAATTCATTTGAGGTTCCATCGTCCATGTGAAGAAGGGCATCTTTACCGTGGAGGTCCCTTGTTCGGATAGATGTCTCCCAAGGAATTTCCTCGACGGAAGTCACTGGATGCCCTTCTCGTCGACCCCACTCCGTTGTCACTCGACGCGACACAACGTTCTTGCAATCTGCCACTACAAGTTCCCTTTAGCGTGCCCTGGTAGGATCTACAGTGCCTGCACAAGGCTTATCGTTTAGTCATAGGGAAATAACGGAGATACCAAGAATGAGGAAGAAAACAATTAGAAGAATGACGGGGTTATCAGTTGAATCTTACGCGGAACGAAGCCGGCATACATGAAGTCCAGATCCTCCCTCACCAAGTAGTTCTCGTCCAGGGTATCCCACTGTTTGTAGGTACCTTTATCGGCAGCACACCACTGTCGAACGAAATCCTCTTAGGGACTCCTTGCCGTGTCCATGATAGTGCGAGCATAGACATTCGCGATGAAGCGTAACACCGATTCTCGCCCGCCATGCTTATTGTCACAGAGCCGCGAGAACGCCTGCGATGTGGGGAGGTTCTGCTCGGATGCGTCCCTTCCAAAGAGGAAGGGACTTAGGACTTTGTACATTTGAGACGGCCCATCCCAATTTGTCTCTGGACCGTCCACGTACATTCCAATGCTGGCAGGCCCTGGGCTTACGCGAGGGTTGCACATATTCCGCCCCCCGAAAAACAACGGAGCCACGTCAGCTGATAATAGAACAAAATGGTGTACACCGAGAATAGTGGAGCGTGGGTGTAAATGGTGAGACGAGAAGGAACAAGTCTGTGGCAACAAGGAAAAACTTACACCTAAGAGAGCCCGTTGCAAACGAAGTAACACTTCAATAGCACCGCTGGAGCCGGTGATGGGACACTCTCGATTTTGATCCGCGCTAGACGGTGCACGACCTCTCGAGCCTTGTCAATGTTGTGCGTCTATGGCAGTGGAGGCAGCAATGCTTGAAGAATCTCGTTCATAGCGCAATAGCCAAAGAAGTTGTTGAAGTCTCATCGAATAGCCTCTCTCTCCACCGCCTTTTCCGCATTAAATTTCTGAATCTCGACCGCGACAAACATCTCCCTTAACCGCTTTGTGCTCTCCACATCGGCTGTCATCCTCGCGACATACTCGACGCACTCCTTCTCGTGCGTCATGTATGCCCACGTTCCTCTCACTGCCTGTATCCAGACCCCTTGCGCAATACCACCATCGGGATTCTTTGTCAGATTGCAAAGGGTTGTCAACTGTGGAAGCGAAACCAAGTTATCGGCGAGGCCGACCCCTTCGGAAATGCAGGCACCGAGAGCGTGGTTGAACCTGCCCTGGTGGCCTCCAGTCTCCACTATACACAAGACGGTTTTCAACAGCTCATCTTCGGACCCTAAAATGTCCATAATGTCCCTGTCGAGCAGACCATGCTGGAGGAGTAGGTACAGCGGCGTTATCGGTACCTTCCTTTCGGGGGAGAGCTTTCCCTGAAGCGGGAAAAGGCGCTCAGGGTCCTCCTGCACCTCCCGTATCATTTCGGCCCTCTCCAACTCCAAATCTTGCTCCCTGGTACTTTTGGCCGGCAGAATAAGGCGCTTATCGGGATTCGCACCTTCATTAGAGCCTGCCCGAAGTATCGTGGCCAATGTTAGCGGCTGTCGAAATTCCATCTGGGCGGAGGTCGGGGGCCATTCGCGCAACGTATTCGGCGGGCCAATGTCAACGACGCTAGGGTGTGAGCCATGAGCCATGAGCCATGAGCCATGAGCGGAGATTTCATGAGCGGTGAGCTCTGATTTACTAAAAATAGGTTTTTTAAAATAAAAATAATGATATGCATGTAAGAAAAAATTATGATTAAAATATTTTTAGTAAATTTTTAGTGCCTATAACCGTGCAATTAGAATAGACTACAATATTTCAGGTCCAGTAGCATTCAAATTCAAGTAGTGTTGGGTCTTCCTATTTCGCAAAGTTGAAGGTGTATTGGAGAGATTGTAGGCACTACGAGTTTAGGACCTAGAGAGGGTTTTTATACATAGGAAACTCTTATTTTGTGTACACTTTATAATACGATGGTAGATAATTAAGTTGGTGAAGTATTGTAAAAGTGATGGAGATACAAGTGAAGTAGATGCGGATAAGACAACAAAATGAACTACATTATAAGAATAAAAATATCTTTCTATTTTATAACAAATAAAAGGAACATTATCCATATACTAACAACATTTAGCAACTATCCATATGAATTGGACAATAAATATTATTGATTCATATAGCAATAGAATTTATACTCGATGTTAGACATCATAGAAGCTTCAAGACACCACTCTCCAGCACTTTCTTGATCTCGTTGAAGCTTAAGGTAGCAGCATGGACAAAAGCATCGTCCTCGCAATCAAGCTTGCATACCACTCGAAAAATATAGTAGAGATGCTTGCAATGGTACCAAGCACCTCTCTTCTTGGATTGAACCACCATGTCCTTGAAGTCACCGCAAGTGCAATTAGGGAGAGGGCCAATGGTAAGGCGATATTCACTCGTCTTCTGCCCCTTCTTTTATTGTAGTACAATGATGCATCCGAGGGCGGAGTAGGGAAGCATTGAGATGGAGTTGATGCGGACGTTGAGGTTGTCCGCTGATGCCCATCGATTTTTTTGCTTCACGGAAACCTTTTCCTGACGACGGGTACGGCGGCCTTCACGCAATGTTGGATAAGAGTCGGCATCTGCAGGTGTAGGCACGGATGCAGCGTGCGCAATAGGATTGACAGCATCTCCAAAGAGCCGCCTCGGTGACACTTCCCGTCGCTCTTCTAGTTGAAATCCTACCTCTTCTAGCCTGAGAATCTCAGCCTTGGTAAGGTTGGTGTCCTTCATCACAGGCCATACATCAGAAACAAGCGGACGGTGATTCACCCACTTCCGCTTAGTTCCCTTTACGCACCTTTCAATGTCATCCGGGCAATGGAAGAACTCGGTAACTTGGTCCTTCAAGAGTCTTCGAACATGGAGGAGCCCGGTGTATGTAGGAGCAGGAGTGCTTTTCCCCAAACGCACAATCTTCTCGGTGCACGTTATACCCGTCCTAGCCTGTTTAGCATGACAACACTTACCGGAAGCCTTTGGGAGCCTTGTAATATGCCATTTCTGTATGTCACACTTAGATTCTTGAACACTTGAAACATGCTTCACTCCTATAGATGCTTTAGATGGAGACAACGGTGAGGACACAAGCTTCACATCACCCAAAGATGAAGATGAAGAGGTGGGAAGCAACGCTGTCGCTGCAGAAGAATTGTCTTGACGTCCCATCCTGGTCCTTGTAGAGGCCTTCGGACGGGAGAAATTTATTTTATCAAGGCGATGACTATCAAGGTCTGAACCAAATGGTTCATCAAGCTTTCGTTTGCTGGAGCCAAACACTTCTTCTCCTTCAAAGTGAGGAGTGCGTGTGCACCACTCCTTGGCCTCCAGTATGCTCTCCATGGCTTCAATCACCTTTTCGTGTTTACCAGTCCATTGGGCAAGCCTCATTCGCAACTCATGCTTGGAAGGGCCGGTCCATGATCGCCCTCCTTTTAAAAAGTGATAATAGTTTGTGCATTGCATAAACGCACGAACAAAGTCGTCCACCGTAGCATCGTATAGGTCATTTCCTCTATTCCCTGATTGTTGAAGCCAACGATTGTGGACAGTCTCCGCCAAATTACAGGATGGCATTTCCGCCATCTCTTCATCTGTGAGATTCTGTAATACAAATCACAACGTCACTTATATGGTTGTTTGGACCAAAAATTGAAATGAAATAATAATAAAAAATGATACAATTCATACCAATTCCATAGATGCTCCCCATTGGCGATAGCGGTAATGCCAAAAGGCAAGCCACTGGTCAAGTTGTCTGAGGGCCTCATCATTTTGGGCACCACAAGAATGCCTTCAAGCTCTAATGGCAAGGTAACGTATCTCAGAGTCTGTCAAATTCTTGGCATCCTTATATTGCTTGCACAGAAGACAGTGCTGGTCTTGGAACTCGCTCTTGATATACTTGTCCGTGTGGCGGTTCATGGATGTTGTCCAATGAAGTAGACATGTGCGTTCTCGATCTACCATTACCTCTTGAGGATTACCTGAACCATAGACCGTCCGTACAGCATTCCAATTTGCTCCTGCGCTATCCGCCATAAAACCTTTGAAGTTGACGTGCTGGACCCCGTGCCTCCCCATAACTTCGTTGATGCTCCTCCACATGATGCATTGGGCTTCTGAGTCTTCAGATTGCATGTCGCAAACTGCTACAGTCATAACTCTGTAGTACCGAGAGTCGTACACATGGCAAGCCATGGTGGTCCAATTCTTGACCCGCTTTACATGATCAAACATGATCCATGTGTCTTGTAGGTCTCCACCAGGTTGCATGCGTGAAACTAGGTCGACTCCTGATCCAGGGCTAATCTCGCACATCTTGAAGACAAAAACTTTGTCCTTGTCGCCTCCTTGACCCGGAAACATGTTGCGTTGGACAAATGGCCAAGTGGTACAACCTCTCATTGTGCGGATACCGTCCATTGCGCTTGTACGTCCAACTTGCTTGAAGGATGAAATGGTATTTTTGACATTTGGAGATGCCAAGTTAGTATACTTCTCCATCACGTCCTTCATGTCTTCCATAGTCATAGTCATCTCTGACTCTTGGGGTCGAAAAAGATACTCTGCTAGAAATTCCTTGCTTGCTGACATGGCAATCGCTAAATTTGTTCCTGTAGGATTGCGCTCCACATGCTCGCCCAATAGACTATTAATTTTTGCCTCTGACTCACGGCAAATACCAAAAGCTACAGGATGATCATGAATGCCCATGTGCACACAAGCACGGGTCATCTCAGGAGGTCCTTGCACGTAGTAAATGACAGCCTGACACATAGCAAGTACACTGGGTAAAGTCTTACATACCTTACATACCAACGATGAGGTCTTTGGTATTGGTCTTCCGGGCACAAAAGGCATCGTTGTGGTCCCCTCCCACTCCTTCTCATTGTACGGATCTTCACGATTGAGCCTCTTCAAATAATCACACTCTGGATTCTCACAACGCAAGTGTCCACCACATGAAGATCTACGGAAGGTAAGACCCATGTCATTTGAAATATTCGATGTCTTTGTTAGACACCAGCAATGACCGTCGTACCGATTGTCCATACCTTGCATGTTTCGAGCATTGGAAGAACTAGCATTTAACGAAGCGGGAGGCAACTCAAATATGATGTCACCATTATAAGTAGAGGGCAAGAACTCAATTTTTTTGTGAGGAACGACAGCATAGTCAATTTTCTTCAATACGTTCTTAGATCCCGGCCTAGAGGCCAGTCTCTTTAAACATGCAACAACGCTTGTTTGATCTTGGGAGAATGGAAGCAGAGGTGGCCGGGACATGGAAGAAGAAGTGCCTTGTGTAGAAGGGTGCAAGGGCGGACGGGACATGGAAGATGGTGTACTCGCTCACACCAGAGGACTTGATGGGGAGGGCGCCACTTTGCTGAAGGCTGGAGGAGTATACGCAGTGATGTCCACCAAAGGGCAGTCGTCATCGCTGTCATCCAAATGAATTGTGGGAGGTGTGCAATGCCCTCCCCAAGCGTGATGAATATCCGGTCCACTCTTTGTTGGTGATTGCTTCTCAACTTTCACAGTAGAAGTGTTGGATTTTCCTGGTGTGAGTATCTCGGTGGAAGCTTGCATTTGCGATTCACTCAGACCTATCACTTTGTATGATCCCTCCCTCAAAAACCAAGCCTTGCAGTCATCTACAATTGAACTGAGCTGTAGCATGGTGTAGCATAAAATCCCAGCAACATCTAAGACCTCCTCTTCTACATGGGTAGTATCTAGATTGAAGCCCAAACGAATAGCTAGAAGTGGAGAAGTAACTCTAGCAAACCCATCAGATCCTAATGGTATTCAGATTGGGACAGGATGCCCCTCTGCTCTCAATGTTGCCATTCTCACGCTGCGCTAAGAGTAGAGGTAACTAGAAAAGAGATGAACCTACAAGAGAAGGAGACGAGCAATATGGCACCAAATCATACTGTAAGTTATGAAATGACGACAAATTTGAAAGTAGGGGGGTTACTATGTTATCGTACTTGGTGGAAGTAGGAATTAGGAAAACCAATGTAGCTTGACTGTTAAAGAATCTTCTGACTATTATTTTATGAAGTTTAGACGACGGAGGTAATTGTGAAATAGAAGTTTAGCAACTTTGGTGAAGACTGTACTATAAGCTACATGACGCCATTGTAGAGCAAATAATTAGGCACCGTCCTTTAGTCGAAGAAAATAGAGGACGCTTATTTTGGTAAAGATTGTACTATTAATGAAATAGACGTTTGGTGAAGATTGTACTATACACTACAGGATGCCATTGCAGAGCAATAAATAAGGCACCGTCCCTGAGTAGAAGAAAATATATGACGCTTGTTTTGGTGAAGATTGTACTATTAATGAAATAGAAGTTTGGTGAAGACTGTACTATAAACTACAGGACACCATTGCAGAGCAATAAATAAGGCACCGTCCCTGAGTAGAAGAAAATATATGACGCTTGTTTTGGTGAAGATTGTACTATTAATGAAATAGAAGTTTGGTGAAGATTGTACTGTAAACTGTTGGACGCCATTGCAGAGCAATAAATAAGGCACGGTCACTAGATAGAAGAAAATAGACTGGAAACTAATCCAATCTTATGCAAATTGAAATAGAATTAAAATGGAACTCTTTAATTTCAAATTCATTGTCTAAATTAGAATTGAACACTAACTATATGTCGTGATATCTGAACACATTGACGAAGGCCTTCCTTCTAGTGTTTTAAATTTTGTTCTTGCAAACTGCTGCAAATGGATCGGTTTGTTCAGAGTGTTGTTGATCGTAGCATGTACACAAGATTTTACAGATGCTAGAAGAAGAGAAGTCTTTAGGGTCGCCTATTAGGTCTAAGTTGAAGAGGAAGAAAAAGAGGCCTCGGATATATTTTTCAGATAGAAAAACTCTAAGAGGGCTCGAATGCAATCTAGAAAAACTAGATCTAGGACGAGTTCTTCATGCACTGCAATTGTTAAAACGCTTAATTTTGGAGACAAGATACTTGAAGACAATGCTCGAAATGACGTAGAGGTGTCTCACTTTGAAGAAGAAAAAGACGATCCCACGGCAAACATTCTCGGGCGTTGCATCAATGTAAGATATACTTCAAAAACTTCTCTTTCACTATATTGAATTGATTAGTTTGATCATTTGAATTTGATGGAATTCTAGGACTGACATGCGCAACGATTCCATTTTGTTATGTTGTAGCCAAGCTCAATTAGTGGAGCGGCGTCAATGGCAATGGCTGATGACAGGGTTGCTGAAAGATCTGAGGTGCCTCTACATGACCTAACCATGCTGGTTCGAGATTTTGTTTATGACCATGATTGCTTGGATTTTACAGGTCTCGTTGCCGAGACAATCATTTTGGACGAAATTGTATTCAAAGATTGTCTTCAAAATTTGCGTTGTTGTTGCCAATTTTGGATGTTTGAATAAGTTGGTCATGGTCCCTTAGTCTATTGCTCCCGATTGCCTTCTTATACTCACGGCTCATGTTGATTTCTCCTTGGATGTTAATGGATTTGATGTTTGCAATCAACGTGTTAGATTGCAATCTCCAGAATTTTTAGATGTTGACTTTGAGGGTCTTGGGGCCGAGACACTCTTCCCCATAAATACATTTTAAGGACATTAAATTTTGACCCCTAAAGAACCATGTGTGACTTGGAAAGACAATAAAGATTTTAGGCACGTTCCTAAAATTTCAAGGTGTCTCGATGCCGAGATCACTAAATAATTATGAAATATTTTGTGGTAGGTCCTAGTCATTTGTTGTCAATCTTAATTATTTCAAATTCTTATAGCTCAATATGAGGTGTCTTGGTGCCGAGAGCACTATATAATTATGAAATATTTTGTGGTAGGTCCTAGTCAATTTTTGTCAATCTTTATTACTTCAAATTCTTAGAGCTCAATATGAAGTATCTCAGTGCCGAGATCACTTTTAAATTATGAAATATTTTGTGGTAGGTCCTAGTCATTGACTCATTTGTTGTCAATCTTGATGATTTCAAATTCTTTGAGCTCAATATGAGGTATCTCGGTGCCGAGAATACTTTAAAATTATGACATATTTTGTGGTAGGTCCTAGTCATTTGTTGTCAATCTTTATTATTTCAAATTCTTAGAGCTCAATATGTGGTATCTCGGTGCCGAGAATACTTTAAAATATGACATATATTGTGGTAGGTCCTAGTCATTTGTTGTCAATCTTCATGATTTTAAGTTCTTAGAGCTCAATATGAGGTGTCTCGGTGCCGAGAGCACTTTATAATTGTGAAATATTTAGTGGTAGGTCCTAGTCATTTTTTTCCAATCTATATTATTTCATATTCTTAGAGCTCAATATGAGGTATCTCGGTGCCGAGAATACTTTAAAATTATGACATATTTTGTGGTAGGTCCTAGTCATTTGTTGTCAATCTTCATGCTTTTAAGTTCTTAAAGCTCAGTATTATGTGTCTCGGTGCCGAGACCCTAATTTTTTGTGGAAATTCTCGTGAACTCCTTGTGCAATGGTCAAATTTAGGAACCTCATGACAATTTATATATTTTTCATTAGAGTGTGTTACGTCCACAGGGGAAATTACCTAGGCATTGCACGGAAGTCGCCAGGGTAATACATAGGTATCACATATTCAAATCTCGTAAATTTCAACAAACCTTGGGGCAAAATAAATTTGGAAAATTCAGCTATACATAAACCGGCGTTACAAATACCGTACTATACGATGATATGTGTTTAGTATAAGACAGAGAGTTCGCGGTAAATACGGCGGTATAATACGCATATTTGATATGTTGCCATGGTGATTGCCTTCCACAATGGAAATCACCTAGGCACTGCCGTCTAGAGTATCTCTGAATTATTCCAGAGAATGATACCAATTGTCATCCAACCTAACAGATCTCGTCCAACGAGTCATATTCTCGTTCAACCATATTACGATCTAGATCTTGGTGAACCACTCACTGGTTCGACCTTCAGTACATCATTGCTCACAACCTTTGCTTCCAACGTCGCACGAGGGCAGTGCCGTGACTTTCAATCGTGAATAGACTTATGCTATCGTGACTAGATCTAGCAGGTCTCGGCTGGTGACGGTTCTGTTCTATCTCGTTTGGTTGTATGAGGTACTCTTTTGGTGATGTATGGAAATCTTCAGTTCTTTCTTGCAAGTGGAGCTTTTATCGGGAGCTGTTGGTTTCTTAACGTGTATGTTGTTTGGCGATCAATGTACTGGATCATGAGGACTATTGTTCGCTGACGAACTCGTTCACTAGGAGCTTTTCATTCTTCACAAGCTTTAATGTTCACGAGTAGAGGTGGTAACATATCCCAAGAGCCGCACCAGGTTGGGTAACGAATCTCAGGAGCCGTTATTCAATGTTTAGGAGCCGTTATTCAATGTTCAAAAATCTAAAGAGCCGCACCAGGTCAGTTGTAAACATTGAGAAACTACGGTAACTCAAGAGCCGCACCAGGTTGGGGAGCAGGGAGTTGCCGACAGGTTTTCGATCAGATAGAGAGTTTGCTTGAGTCGCACTTTCGAAGTGTCTCGGTGCCGAGACCCTTGTGCACGAGGTGCCTAATCGCGTGAACTTCAAACCTGCGAGCTATGTGAACTCGGCGCCTGATCTACAGTGTTCATTTTCATGATCTCATCATTATTGACATTCCCGAAGGTTTACCGGTTCCGAAGATTTCATCTCATACGAATGACATTCCACAGTGGAATACGTATAATGTGTCTGAATTAGAAGCTATCTTCGAATTCGCTCATTACTACTTGCAAATTCATGCATCTTTACTTATCTTTATGCCTGAGTCAATGACCATTCGAGCAGACGTACGTACATATGCAAAGACTTATGACTTCAAAATCATCAAAGATTGGTGGGGCATCAATGAGCTTCAATTGACATCTCCAACAAACCAGTCAATCTTGGTGTGTTTCCCTATCTCTACTCTTTCTATGATGTTATTTTCTTTCATATTTATTTTAACAACACTATTGTTTTTGGGTAGACACGACGTTTTCGCATCCTCCTCCTTATTCATAATTCGGAACCATCAAGTTCTGAGTTCTCCTTTCAACAAGACCAACCACTCTTGGATGCCACTACCAACCTTGCGAGGATGATGTTCTCTTCAACTTTGTATCAGAAGCATCACAAATCATGAATGGAATTGTTCCTTGGAGAGGAGGCCGGGAGAAAGATCCAATTTTATTGCAAATTCTTATTCAAGCTCTAACCAAGCCAGGTGGTGTCATTCTTGATGTCTATGCTTCTACAGGTAATTTTGATACGTTTGATGTTTAAATCCTTTATGATGTAAAGTTCGATTAATATTTTGTCCTTTTAAATTTAGGTGCCTCGATTCATGCTTGCCGCTGCTCAAGTCGCCATTTGGTTGCTTTTGAGGCGGATCCTGTTATTTTTTAGGTGATCCTTGCACCACTTCGAGACGCGCCACCATTGGTAGAGACTGTTGTATCTTCGCAAGCGGATATTGACTTGGAGGAGGATGACATTCCTATTCGTCATGTTGCAAAACGAAACCGTTTGAGTAAGTAAGTTGTGAATTATTTTTTCCTTGCATTCTTTAAATATTTTAATGTTCAGCGTTGACGTTAATGTTTGATTCATTGTAGATTGATGGCGGACGCCGAATCACCTCCTAAACCGTATCTACTTCCTTCGCATATAGAAGACTTAGCTCAATTATTAGCTACTTTACCATCTCCTAGTCCATCGTCAGAGACTCCTCGTTATGACCCTCGTATTGTTCAGTTTGTAGACATTGAAGCGATTGAGGCTAGCGAAGGTAGTGATGATAGTTTTAATTCTACTTTCTAATTTTGCTATTGTCATGTACTTCTTCATTTCTAAATTTTCTTTGTTCACTTTGTATGTGTTTATTACATTGCAGTATTCCTTTCATTTTTAGTACTCAGTTTTATGTTTTTATTGTCTTCCTAACTTCAAACTTGTAACGTGTATTCATTATATTATCCATTTTATTCTCTATACTTTATTTTTTCAATAGTTATTAGCATAGCTTGTGAAAGATAAATAGCAAATATCATAATTTATAATAAAAAATAAGTTACATGATTAGTTTGTGAACTCTAGACAGCATTATGTTAGTATCAAATTTCATAGACTCTCGAAATACTACAATTAATATAAACGTAAGTCAAAGCAGTAGAATTTTATACCAATAATTGTTTTTAAAAAAATGATAAAGGTTAGAGAGAAATAGATAATTTCATGAACGCAACAAAAAAAAATTTAGAAAGAATAAACAATAATGTATAATTGAATTTGTTATCAAATTGATTTATATCATAAAAGGCAAGGCCATAATTATAGAAAAAATAAATAACAAGTATATTAAAAAATACAAGGATGAAATGGTAAAAACACATATCACATCACCTTATAATTGATAGTACTAAAAAGAATTGTCAAAATACGGGGACCAATGTGAGACAAAAATGAGAATAGATACTAACACAATGAAATTAGAAGCATATTTACACGGGTATAGGCATTACATCATATATAGGTTGTTCAATTTTTCCACGGATATAGACTTTCATACTACTATTTTTCCTCGATTCTCCACTATACACTAAAAAAAATAGGGTATTTTTTTGTGACTATCACTGCTCACAGCTCACCGCTCATGGCTCATGGCTCATAGCTCACGCCCTAGCAATCCTGGGGCCAATGTTGGAGTCGGAGGGTCTCTCGGCAATACTCGTCTCTCTCAACCGTTGTAAAGCTGGCGGGGATCGAGGCCTTCTCGCCATAGCGGTCTCTTCCACAGAAAATCCCGTAAGCCTTTTCGCCATTGCTGAGGGCCAAGATGCTTTTGTCTTCTTCGTGGCCTCTTCAGCTTTTGCCACCTACTTCTTCGGTACAGCCTGCTTCGCAAACTCGGTCTTCCGAAGGACGATGGAGGAATCGCTCTTGAGCGCCGGCGCCAGTGCGGCCTTCCGGACCCTCGATATCGGGTTCTCGGCACCGGAATTCTTGGAGGCATCATCTCCGGACCAAAGACCGTCCTTCTCGGCGAAAACAGCCAGAGTGCCTACGTTATCGGCCTCATGATCAATGTTGTGATCTCCTCCCGACTCTGCCGACGAAGAAGTATCGTCACTGGACTCCGCTTTCGGGGGTCGAGGTCTTTTCCGAGAAGCCAACGCGGTACGCTTCTGTGGACGGCCCTCCACTACTGCCTGTGCCACCCTCTTGCCGCGCTTAATTGGGACTCGATTGATCGATTTCTCCTCATTATCGGCAGCCTTCCGAGGCCTCCTCTTCGTGGCTATTGGCTCTATGGTGGCGAAAACTGAAATGGCTTCTTCCACCGATGCGCACTCCCGAAGTCGTGCCACAAAGTTTGCCACATCCTTGACGCCCAAATTGGCATATGACGGCATCTTCATGCCCACCTTCCCCTTCCCTTGGTACAATGCATGGTTGCGGTGGAGGTTGAACATGTGCTTCTGGTGCGTCGTGTTGCAATGTATGTACAGTATCTGCTTGGGGCCGGTTTGTCCAGCCGGTACGATGGGCGAGTCCGGTCCATGCAGCTCGAGGATAAGGCCCCTCGCCTCCATCACCTCCCAGCTATCGCGTCAAATGTGGTCCTTCTCAATGACAAATAGCTGCTTGATCCTCTCCGTTTCCTTGTTGTAGGTGGGCGGAATCCCTTTCCTGTTCTCTACCGGGATCTCATCAAATAGTGCCTTGCAGAAACACCCTGAATGCTTCGGCTTTTTTACGGACCTGCGAGGGAGGACATTGCCAAACATGAAACCTTATTGCCTGCAACGATTATCGCGAACCCTAAAACCCAAAAACCCTTAACCTGGACCCTTTGCAAAATTTCCTACATCTTCACACAGCTTACTTTCCAACGTCCCACTTGGAAATGGAAAGAAAGAAGGGCAGGGAACTTACCGAAAAGTTACGTCGGCGATTTTAAGGTTTTGAAGCAACGATTGCTGACGCAGAGCTTGGACTTCTTGGATATGTCGCTAAACGGCAAAAAACACAGCTTGAAAGTGAGGGAAATGGTGCCGCCACACAAAACTTTGCCATGGCTGATTTAAGGTTTCACGTTGATGGTGATGATGAACGCCAATACGCCGCCTTAACCAAGTAGTCTCCTCCTTATATCCCAGGAAATGTAGGCGACAAGCTTGGACTGCTTCCTCTTCGAATCGCGCATCCGAAGAACCTTGTCACCGTGCTTCTTCAAGTAGTCTGCATGCGGGCCTTCCCGGAACGCGGCATCAAGGTCCTCCACCCCCTTCTCACACACGCCAACTGGTTTCGTTCTCCCTTGACGCCTCCATTTACTCCCTACTGCCCCGTTATCGGCAACAGTTGGTGGCGCCGTCTCGCCAGAATCCCCATTAGGCCCGTCATGTATGGGGAGATTGAGATCGAGGAACTCCATTCGCGTGGAGACAAGCACTCCCCTTCCGGCAGTGTACTACACGGCACAATGGATCGTGCCAAAGACGGAGCCAAACGCAAACGATGTGGATGACACTTCGCGCCGATAGCCGCCGAGAAGGACGGGTCCCACTCGAGTACACGTGCCGGGGGGAGAAGGGTCTTTCGGTGATCCGAAGAAGGCAGGGGGAGAAGGGGCTTTCGGCGAGCAGGCCAAGGCATGCCGATAAGCGATACGGGCAGCGCGAAAAAGATTTGGGCGAAAGTTTGTTATCGTGGAAAGAAGGGCGCATGGAGGCAAAAAGGCACGCGGGGAGAAGGGCCGCTCATCGCGGTGTCAGGCCTAAAACCGGGCCCTGACACCTCAAACCCGGATTGACTTTAGTGAGCCGGCACCATACTGAACGAGGGATCTCTATATTTTTCTCTATATTTTAGACACACACAATTCTAGAAGGGGGGAGGGGGGAGGGGAGGGGGTAATTCTGGCCCCTCTTTTATTTTTGGATGGGGATCTAATAAGAACATATTGGGCCTCTGAAAGTAATTTGCGGTCACATGCCCCATATTTGCCAATTTTTGTTCTGAAAAAACCTGTGGACCCCGAAAAAGGAGGGCTAGAACCATGAGAGGGTCCACCTCCCCGAAGCAGCTCGTGCGACCAAAATATAGAGATCCCTGTACCAGCCCCATCGCAGAAGGTTACCTTGTCTGTAAAGGAAGTGCAGCAAAAGAATTGACTAAGACAGAATGGGTTCCACCCAAATCCCGACACACGCCAGCAAGATCGCAGAAACATGACAGTTCACATGGCACAAGTCCCTCTCGTGGACCATTTTCGCAAAGAGGTCTGGCTTTGGCGCCGGGAAGGAGGCTTGACTGGCCATGCACCTTGCCAGACCGTACCTTTTGCTCCTGTTCACCCACGCGAACAAAACGTGGTGTTGGTCCGACCTTGACTTTTGCCGCGCTTCGCCTTGACGCTAGCCTTGCAGTCAGAAAATGCCTTCACTAAAGCGTTGTAAAGTCATCTGTACCGAAGTGCACTCGTTGACACCCACGTCCAGGACCCGTATAAAACACGCCATGCCAGAGCAAGAGCACCACTTACCGGACGAACTAGGCAGACCCTGATTGTGGCTTGCATTTCAACTTGACGTTGCCACAGACAGGAGTTGTTTTCCTCGTTCTTCCAAATGGCGTCTTGCAGTGGGTGCATACATTTTAGTTCTGTTCCGAGAGTGCGTGCGGTGAGAGCTGCCACAGGAACATCCTCGGCACCCTCTTCTCATGTGGACTGCCGGAGGGTTTTGGGAGTCGGTCCCAATGCATCTGCGCGTGAGGTGAAAGCTGCGTACCGCAAATTGGCGTTGCGGTTGCACCCGGATGTGTGCCGAGGGAGCGGATGCGAGGTCAGCTTTGTGGAAGTGAACAGGGCCTACGAGTTGATCATGGCTCTCCAGAGCCAGCAGCAGACTGGTGATCAACCGGAAGCCGTGTCGAATATGTACTACGGATTTGAAGCGAGTCCTGGGAAATCTGACGACGATCCGTGGGCGGAGTTTTGCCAGAGCCTGGTGAATGGCACGCACGAGGAGCTGCGAGAGGATTACTCATGCTACTACAGCAATCTGAGATTCTACAGGTCCAAAGCGAGTCGCAGCAAGCGACCGTTCTCTGGCGCGTCTCAATATTACCAGGGCAACTGGTAGCGGGCCGGAAATGATTTACAGTAGAGTAGATCGCTCAAGAACTTTTCTTGAGCATTCTTTGGAATTAGACGTGGACACCACCTTGGATCCAACCTCAGAGGAGGACGACTGATGATGGTGGAGGTCAATTCCTCCGATTCTTCCGAGAACTCTGAGTTCTCTCATTTGTGACATACTTCTTTGTATAATGAACGCAGATCGCGAAAACATCATGATCATCACTGCCATTCGCTTTTATTCTTTCGTTTCTGTCAATTGTTGTCATCCTACTTTAGAGGCTCAATGAGGTTGACATGGAGGCTGGAGAAATGATTGCCAAGAAGAGCGCGGACAACATGTGCGCATGCTGTGCAAGATACGGCCTGGACGAACACAACCGTGTAGAGGGCAAGGATGAAGTAGGAGTTGTTGAGCCTGTTGGACCACACGGACGAGGCGATTAACCCTTAAAGGACGGAGCTATGACCGTGGCATCAATCCCGATTTTCATTCTAATAAGAGCTTTAAATCTTCATCAAATATAGGCGGAAATATTTTTATTTCATTTTTCAGAGATGACACCACATGTTTTGTTCATTGTCACAAAAATCACAAGAATTTTTTTGAAAATACAAATTATTGTGATTTTCTGAAGAAAAATTGAAGAATGTTCATATCATATACAAATTTCCCGTTAAAAAATGATAATTTCAATGAAAGTGTACATTATTGTGCTAAAACTTGTGGTGTAGATGAAACTTCCGTGTTCAGCTAAAATTAGAAAATTGGTCATCCATGGTTGTAGGCCCAAAGTTCAAATTGCAATAGCTTACTCAATTTTATGTATTTTTCAAATTTATAAGATGGATTGGAAACTAGATTTGATAAACTTCATTTCATTGGTTGGACTCAATTTCAAAAATTATCATTTTAATGACTCAAATTCAGATTTAGAGCTAACGCTAGAAGTTTCTAAAATACACTACGTTGAGTTCCATGTCACAAACATTTTCTTGTTTAGAGAAAAAGTTACACACTCTATGACGGGTATCTACAGTGCATGTGGTACATGCACTCATTGACAACACCTGCATAAAAACTTGGATGAAAGTAATGTTTTACCATCACGTGGGAGCATTTTACATTCTTCCATCAACCAGATTTTGGCCGCCCCAACATTCAAGGGTTAAGCAAAGAGGATGGAGGTGATCGCGGCGCTACAGAAGATTAGGGTTTATTCAGAGGGGTATTACATAACAATGAATAGATGTCAACACTGATTATAAGTTAGCTGAGATTATAAGTTACCAGCAGCATTATAACTTATGGAAGCTTTTAGCATCGTACAACCACTTTTGATAGTTATGACAATACTCATGATCCATGCATCAGAACAGCTGAATGAATGCCGAGTCAGTAATTATAACTACTTTTGAAGATAGCTTCAATTCTATTACATCATTTCACAAATTGCAGGCTAGTTCACTTTTAACACAGTAAGGTACAGAAACTACAACTGTACTAGAAATCTATGATAGCTCCGGTTTCTTTGAAGTCGGCCATAGTCGGCAATTATGCGTCAGGTGCAGCTTTGATGTCCGTCACATGACAATCTCCCAGTCAACCTGCACTCCAATCAGTTCCATTCATCGTTGTGACAAGGTAATTTCGAGTTTCGAGGAATCATTTCAAGCCAATAGATACTACGGTATACCCCCATGACCACCACCTTCCTATCACTGCTACTCGCAATTCCACCCCAATTCCACCCCAATTCCACCCCATTTCCACCCAGCTACTCTTTGTCAACTCCAACTTAAGGCTCACTATCAGTCAAGACCCCTAACCTTTGGTTGGCACTAATGGGGGGGTACCTAGTGGTAGAAATAGGCTGACATGGCAGTCTCATGTGGGAAAATTCATAACTAATTCACATTTTATAGGAAAAATATAAAATCACTTGGGTTGAGATTGTAATTCTATTGGCTACCTCTTTAAAATAATTGTACTTTTATTTGGATTCTCCTTGTATGCACATTGCTTAACCCGTGAAGGACCAAATCTCCTTCGAGGGGATTTCTGATTTTGGGCAGGTTCCTAAAATTTGAAAAAAAATCCTTTTTCTCTAAAATTTTTATTCTAGATTTCCTCTAACAAGAGCTTTGTGGAGATGTTTTTATTTTATTTTTTGGATTTGTGGTTTGAAAGTTAGTACCACTTAAAGCCAATAGTGGGGACTCCGGGCACCTCCAAATTTTTTGACAAAAGTTTCTATTGACATTGAGATTCTTCACACATATAAAGAATATCCCCTTCTTTGGAAATTTCAAAAAAAAATCTTGTCTTTAGTGTAAAAAGGCATTTTATTCCAAGTCAAACATTTTCACACATTGTCGGGCAACGGGGGGAAAAAAATTCATCTATTCTACATAAAACCTAGAGATCTTTATATTTTTCACTTTTTTTTTTTCAACAAAAATATGTGGTGAAAACCTTCTTCTTGACCGTTTGGATTATCATTCAAATACATACGTAGTTCTCAAAAAAATAAAACGTGAAATGGCAATTTTTGAACCTCCACTCCTTGCACACTTGTTTTGAATATGCTACACCCTTTTTTTACCTCTAAAAGTTGGTGTGTTGGGAAATAACATCATGCTTAAGACAATGGTAAAAGATTTAGACCTTGTACAATGCAAAAATTTGATACAAAGTGAAGTCAAAGTCTACTGATCTACTCAACGCAGGGAAGAAAATGAACCATTGTTTTGACTTTAAACACTAAAATCTATCAATCCGTGCGGTGGATTGCAACCAAAATTTGTTGGCATGTTTATGTAGAAGTCTATTTCAAGATCGTACGGTTGAAAATCTAAAATTCACTTTAAAATGTGATTTTCATGTCTCTTTTTGGCAATGGCAGTTTCGGACTGGTTTTAGAGCGAAAGTGGTCGTGGTCCTTTAGGGGTTAAAGTGTCGGTCATGAGGGATATTCATATAAATATGGAAAAGCAGGAATAGTATTATCTCCACAATGCAGGACATATTGTCTAACCTTGATAACATCGCACCCCGTTTTTCACTACAAAGTGTGATATAAACAAGGTGTGACATATTTGAAATGATCACATTTGGAGGGTTTACGCATAATGTGATATTACAAAAAAGAGGTAGTAAAACATATAAAAATAAAAAATAACACTAAAATTATAATAAAAGAAGAAAGGTTGAAACAAAAAATCATTATCAAGATTGGCGACATAAGAGAAATTTGAATTATCTCCACTTTCTCCAAAAAAAAAAGAAGGATATTAGCTAGAAAACTCCACTGATTTCCCAACAAAAACCAAGAATATGGAATCATCAAACTTCCTATCCGGAATGAAATAAAAGATAGAAGCCAAAACACATCATTTTTGGGTGCTTCAAAACTTCATGCAAAGCAAGATATGGATAACTCACATGCAAAAAATGTTTCTTCTTTTCAACTTGCAAGAAATGAATGGTCCATGCAGGTCAATCTAGCAGCTTGTTGCTGATACTCTTCGGCAATGATGAGTTGTCAAGAGCGAGGGAAGGCCAGGGGAGCCTGTGAGGAACTAGTTTTGGTGAGGGTCGGCAAGGGCTTGAGTCCAAGGGCTACAGCACCAAGTAGTCTTGTAAGGTCGATTTTAGCAGGCAATTTCAAACTTTCACCGGCCGATTCCAAAGCTTTTGCACTTTTCAGCCAAGGGCAACGGGACATGTCAGCAAGATGTCATCGATCCAGTCACTTTTTCATCTGTGCAAGTTGTTATTGTCACACTTAGGGCCGGTTTACATTAGGCCTGGGGTTGGATGGAAGGCCGGCATGATTTGCCTTCAATCCGGCCCCAATTCTTCCATCCGGCCCCAAATAATGTAAAGCATTGAGGCCGGATTCTAGGGCTAGATTTCAAATTCATCATCTCGGCCCTAATCAATGTAAAGTGTTGGGGCCAAATTCTAGGGCCAAATTTCCAATTTTTAAGTGTATTAGATTTTCATAAGGCTTAACTAAAAATTATAGAAAAACATATGTCAAGCCTTTGTCTTTGTTTCTTTCCTAGTTTAAAGAAAAATAGGTTTCATATATTTACTTCATATGTTTTCTTTCCTTATACATTTAAAATTATAAAATAAATAAGATTTCTTTTCTATTTTCATAAAAGAAATATTTTTTCTCTTATTTTGAATAGGTCTAAATAAAACAGTTTTTTTTCCATATACATGCAACTTTAAATTCCTCTTCCTGTTTTGACTATTGGAACAAAGAGTTTTATTTACTTTATTTGACAAAATCCCTTTTCTTGGATGCATATCCAAAAGGAAGGAGTATTTTTACTTTTTCAAAAATTTAAAAAAAAAAAAAAAATCTATCAATTTTTTTTAAAAAAATTGACGGCAGCGATTTGAAGGATCCAACAGAGGAACCGAATCCGGCCCTAGATGGGATTTAAGGCCACCCCAAACCTCGTTCCAATTGCTCCCTTGGGGCTGAAAGGTTTGGTGCCAAAACCATGCCACCTAAGGCGACACGTAGGATGAAATGTAGTTCCGGCCGGCCCTAAGTATAAAGCTCTTGGGTTGGATTTTGAGAGATTGAAAGACCCTATTGGTTGAAACTTGGAGAGTTCCGCCTGGCCCTCGATCCGGCCCCAAGTATAAACCGGCCCTTAGACTACACTTTTTGAAGAACAAAGGTGATATTATCCAAGATGATAGGGATACTAACCCTTAAACGTCAAGGCAACCAAAATTTTGTTGATGGACAAATGTAAAATGCCCCATGTGATGAAAAATCATTATTTTCATAGGAATCTTTTTCGAAAAGTTCATTGAATGTGTAAGGAATAGATCATGATGAAACATTCCTCATTGAGGTAGTCAGGTTTTTTCTAGAAAAGAAAATCTTTGCAACATGGATCTCAATGTACAGTGTCTCACAAAAGTTCTTGGCCACTGTTTGGAAACTTAGAAATCTAACAATATCTTCTAAACTAGTCACAATTAGTAGGCCAGATTTTTCATAGATCATACCATATTTGCTATCAAGAACATGTAATTAAAATTTCATGCAAAGAAAATCTCATTGTAAGCAAAAATAAAACAAGTGTGCAGAAACCATGGCCAAGAACTTATGTTGATTACATAGGAAATCATTGGAATACAAACTAAATTTGGAACAAAAAACTAGTAAGTAGTAAATGATATTTTGTACATCCTATACAACTACTACAAGTCTACCAACGTGTGTATCCACCCTTAGCTGCAAGAAGATCAACTACTCTTGATGGCATTGTACAAATGAACTTATGTACAATAATGCTATCAATGCGGTACAGGTTTCCAACACCTGCCCAACTCATCCATCCCCATACCATAATGCTACCACCACCGTGTTTAACCGTAGGTTGCACATGACTATCACGTAGAGGCTCTGTAGGTCTTTTCCAATACCATTGACGACTATCTAAACCAAAAAGATTGAATTTTGACTCATCTGACCAAATTACATGACTCCAGTCTTCTATAGTACAATCCTGTGAAGCCTTTGCCCATCGTAATCTCTTTTGTCTATGTTTCTTTGCCAACGATGATTTTTTTCTTGTCACTCTTGATCCAAGCCCTTGCCTCCGGAAACATCTACGAATAGTCTCATCACTCAACTGAAGACCTAGAGTTCTCAATTGGTGACCTACAGCTACAGCAGTTCCCAATTTGGGTTGATTCAACATCCTCACAACAAGCCTCTCATCCGGAGTGCTCAGAAGACGTGGTCTTCCTTACCTTGGACGATTACGTACCTCTCCATCTTCTTTAAATCTTGCTAAAATGCTTCCCACTGTGCTACAAGGAATGTGCAAACTATTTGCTATGAAACGATGTGAGAATCCTTGCTCATTCAATGCTATGACTTGAGATCGTTCATGTAGACTTGTTTTCTTCATCTTGACCACTCACAAATGTGAAGAGTCTCAGCACATGACTTATGGCAATCCTCAAAGATTTCTATGCATAATAATAAGAACACCAGTCACCGAAGGTGACCTACGTGAATAAATTGTCTTTTTGTACCACCATCACTTAAAAGCCCACTGGACAAAGGAGTGGAAGCATGGAACTACTTCCCCTTTTGAGGGTAGACACTATAGAAACCATCAGAGCAATTAAAAAGGGGCCAATTTGTCAAACTAAATTTACAGCGGGGAACGATTCGATAATGTTTTGCTTTTAAATAAATAATGGTATGCATTGCCTGCGTTTTGTTTAAGTGGTATCCAGGTTAGGGAGAGGTTGGTTGTTTTCTGTTCTTCGTTTATGCAGAAGGATGGACATGACGTGTTGGATAGCTATGGTGTTGATGTCTCTAAAAGTGTTTTTGATGTGAGTCTCTGGTATTTTGAATTTTTTTGAGATGGCGTTCATGGAGGGAATGTGCGTGGTTGCTCTAGCTCCGGCTGTAATTACAATGAGTGGGTCAACCTTCCATCCGAGTGTTTGTATTTCTTGTATGAGTGGTAGGTATTTGTTTGTTTTTTGTGCGATTGTATATGGCGAGAAGCGGTCGTTGCAATATGTAAATTCTATAAATTGTATGGTAATATCTGGGTTGGGAAATTCTAGTGGGGGGTTTTGTATGGTATGCCATGAATACATAGCAAGTCTGGTTTGAGTCTGGCATTGCAGTGACATCTTTGTGTGTTACATGTGCATTGTAGGAGCCATGGGGGACTGTGTTTTTTGGGGGATTGTTGTGAAAGGTACCAGCGTTCGTATGAGTGAGGCATCTAGTCTGACTTTGTGAGACTAGTAGTTTTATGATTTCTCAAACTACCTAGTCATGTCGTTTAATGAGTGTATATGGTTTTGTTTGCATTTAAGCAATACGTGGAGCCATGTGTCATAGTCTGTGGAGTTGCATATGGGGCAGGTTGTGGAAGGAAATCTTTCTCTTCCAATGAAGACTTATTTTTGGAGATTACCCATATATTATCTGGTTTGGAATTTTACTACACAGGTTTTCTGTGGATCTATGATGCGAGGATTTTCCCAGAAGGCATTAGAAAGTTGGTTGTCTACGTCTAGGTTATTCGTCCATTTATCTATGTTGGGGAAGTTTTCTGCCAGTTCTTTTAAGTTGTTGTATAGGTCATGTTTTTTAATATATTTTGATAGGAATCTAATGGAGCCTTTATCAGGGGTGGCACCCATTGATGGCCATTCATTTCGTTGGAAGTAGTAGGGGGTTGTGTGCGCATGCTCAAATGGGTGTCGAGCATCTTTGTGATTTTCTTTGTCACGACCCATTTTGGCTAGTTTATCAGCCTCTTTGTTTCCCATGATGTTGATGTGAGCTCGTACCTTGTGGAAGCTATTGGGGTGTGAGCGAGTTTGAAGCATTTGTACCATGGATTGGAAGGTGGCAGTATCCGGGTAATTGTTGTGTGAGGTGGGGTGGTGTATTTGTGTGTTTAGAAGGTATAGAACGTTTTTGCAGTCCGTGAATATATGGGTTGGTTCGTTTGGGTATTCATTGTTTAGTATTTGTAGTGTTTTGTGAACAACTATTAGTTCTCCTCTGAAAATATTTTGTAGGCCATTAAGCCGTTTGGCCTTACTGATTGCTTTCGGGCCATTATATATTCCATAGCCTGCAGTTTCTCGGGTCCAGTGTCCATTTACTTCCAAAGATTCTTTAAATGAACCATCCGTGTAGTAACAATATTTAGGGTTAAATTTAAGGAAAACTTCCGGGTTATAGTCTAGGAGTGGTGGTGTGTAGGATAGGGGTGTGTTTTGGAGTTCTAGAATTTGGAGGTTTGACCAAGTTTTGTTGCGGTTGACAAGGGTGTCCTTGGAAGTTAGCGAGGCAATGCATGTATGTATGTTTTGGATGTTGAGTTGTGTGGTTACTATTTTGAGTTGGTCAAGGCTTGCTTGGTGACCTACATTGGTTTCTTGGTGGTGTATGCATAGGATTTGTAGGGTGGATTGTTCAGTTTTTGGTTTATTGAGTTCAGGGGGTATCGTTGGTTCTGTATATGTAATGGTGTTAGCGTCAAATAGACATATGATGTGGAAGTCTTGGAAAGGGCCTTTGTGGGGATTTGTATTTTGATACCAGTCTTCATCTCGTAAAACAAGGTTTGTTATGGTTGAGGGGTTTTCTTTAGAGGCAAGGCGGGTCCAGCGAATAGCTTGGTGTGTTTCTTCTATGTTGTGTGGGTGTGTGTATCCGATGCCTACCCATTTGAAGTCAAAGGCTTTTCCTAGTGAACCAAACATTTTATCTCTAGTAAATGGGGAGAAAATTTTATTTAGTGTGGTGGAGCACGTAACTCGGGAGAAGAAGTAGGAGTGTTGTATGTTATGTGATGTAGTGAAAGTGTCAAGTATATCTGTTGGAAGTGTAAAATGTGTCCGTTTTAGGGGGTTTGTTTTTAGAATTCTATGTCTATATCTTTGATATAACCACACGACTTCTATTTCAAATGGTTGTGTCATGGGTTCAAGGTTATTTGGGATGTATAGTGCGTTTTGGTATTGTTTCCATAGCCATTCGAGTCGTTTTGTTGGTATGGTTATGAGGTGTTTGCCATTATATTCATATATGTGAGCGTCATTCCTTGGATTTGTATGGTAGGTATGTTTAAGTCAATATCTTTATGTGGATTACATTCAGTGATGGAGATGTGAGCTAGAGGTATGTTTGTGGGGGGGGAATACAAATCTTGCATCTCTGGTTTGTGTTTGGGGTTGGTGCACATTGAATATGTTTTTCCAAACATTGTTGGATCGTTCTCTGTAGTATTTTTTGAGGCATTTGAGTTGAAGTGAGGTGATGGTGTGGTTGTGCCAAGGAAATAAATACCTTAGGATTTGCCATTTGTTGTACGTATGGTCTTGTATTTTCCATTGACAGTGATATGTTGTTATTTCTATAGGTATGTCGTTGGTATCGTTCTGTATTCTATATTTGTAGCCTATGATTGCATATATTGGGTATGTGAGTGGATTTTTTGTTATATATTTTGGGGGTTGAGGGTAGTGGGGTGTCTTGGGCGGTAGGGGTCGTGTGGGTGGAGGGGTTATGTTTGATGGTATATTGTTATTTTTGCAGGAGTATATGTTTTTTAGTGTCAAGGGATTTGGATGGGTGTTGCAAGGTTGCAGGCATGTTGGCTGACATTCTAGGTGGCAGAATAGTTGTTTTGCTAGGTTTAGAGCATTTTCAACTTGTCTTGTTGGTTTGGAATGGTAGCGGATTAATTCTTCCACATTCATGAGCTTGGAGCCACATGGTGTTGTAATTTGTCTTAAATTTGTGATGTTTTGGATAAAGAGTTTTTGGAGTAGTTTTTGTGACGTTTATTCTATTAGTTGTGGCAATGTGGTGGCTTTTTGTAGCCATAGTGTTTCGAGTGATGCAGGTTCAATTAGGAAGTTTTCTAGTGTGTTTTTAAGGTATAATTTTCCTTCCGTTTTGAAGAGAAAAAATGTTCTTGAGATTGGTGATCTGTGGCAATCTAAGCTTTTGACTCTGGATAGGTTTTCTACTCCTCCGTATTTGGCTAGGATGTAATGTACTAGACCTTTGTAAATTCTGCCGAGTCTGCCTTAATCACTTAGAGCATTTAATAATTGTTTGCCTATACATCTTAGATAGTCCGTTTTAAATGAGAAGGCCTGTGGGAATCCGTTCCCACAAGGTTCCGGATATAACCTTTAAAATCCAATGAGTAAAGAAAAATTAGAAAAATTAGTGATTAGAACGGTGTAGACTAATATAACTAGATATGAAATAGGAAATAAGAATTCTGTGTTAAAACATAATCGTTTGAAACCATTGTCCTTAGCAACTTTCCGGAAACAAGAAATCCGGATAACCGAATAATGTCCGGAGTATTCCGGAAGGTATCCAGAAGCGGAACCGTCATTATGGTGTTTTGGAAGTGACGTCAGAGCTGTTATGGGATTTCGTATGTCGCGCCCATTATAAAAAAGGGCAGAAACTGGAACTCCTCATGGTTGTCGTTTCCGTTCTTTCTCCTTCTCTCTCTCCCTCGGTTTTTGCCCTAATATCCGTTTTCTTTTTAGCATCCGGTAGTATTTCAATAGTTCGAGTGCTTTTGTGAGGTCAATGCGTGCAGGTGCGATTGGACGGAAGGAAGAGTGACCGCAATGGCTGGAGGAGAGCGAGCCGGGAAATTGGGGAAGGTGAAGATCGCGACTGCCAGAGGCTGCCAATTGTAAAGGTGGTGCCGGAGTAGCTGACGAAAGACAAAGACCTACACGTGCTATTTCACTTCCTCAACAAGATGGGGTGTTCCGAGCCTTGGAGGTGGCGTGGGGAACGAAGGAGGAACGGATGGTTACGGAGTTGATCGGGGACCCAGACAACCGGTATGACGGAAGTCTCCGGGCGCACCCGGAGAAGTGGACCCGGTCGGAGTGGAAGCGCACTTATGGCTTCCAGGATGGGGACGTTAAGGTGGCAGAGAAGAAAGACGACATTGTGGACATGGAGTTCCACCGAAATGCCGGCCCAAAGGACGGCTTCACGACGAGTGACCTGTCGACCCTCAGGCCCGGATCGTGATTAGGTTTCTAAACCCAATCTTCTATCCGGAGAAGCCCAAATGACTGGTGTTCAAGTGAGCGAGTGTCTTTTTGGGAGCAATGCGGAGGAAGGTCACCGCCGACTGGTCGTCATTGATGCAAGACATAGTGGAGAGGTTGGTCAAGAGCCTCCACCGGACAAGGAAAGCTGGATCACCACTTCCGGCCTACCTGACTCACCTCTACTTCCGGCACAAACTGTTGAAGCCGGAGGAGCAAGACGAATACAACGAACTTTTGCCCATCCAGAGGTATGGTGGGCTAGAGATCGATTCCGAGGAGGAGACCAAAGATGCAGATCCGCCTCCTGCCGAATCCCCTCGGACCCGGAAGCAAAGTAGGTTGTACAACCGGAATCGACACCAGCGGGATTGCCACCGACTCGGATGGACACGACTTCCGAAGGTCCGGATGCGGCAGGCCCCTCTACACGACTAGAACGAGTAGGGACCCCCGAACCTCCGGAACTCACCGGGAAGCCGGTGGAGGACATCATGGAGTTACTTTGGCACGTAGCCTGGAGGACCACGCCGATCAACCAGTACCTCGCCAATAGCTCAGCGCTAATCTACGAAATCTTCGACGAGCTCAAGGTTGACGATGTATCAGAGATCATGCCCCGATTGAAGGATCACCGGCATGTCGAGGCCCGATTGCTGGTGATGGAGGAGTAGCAGTTGTTGATAGTCTAATCCGGGTCAAAACTGCAACAAGACTTGGCGATGGCGGAAGCCATGTTGATGGAGGCACGAGCAGCACAGAAAGAAGCGGAAGACAGGGCCACCTCATTTGCTCAAGCTTTCGTGGAGGTTCAGGCGACGCTAAGTTTTTCGCTGGGCACGGTCAACCAGAGCCTTCTCTTCAACGAGTGCTTAGAGAAAGAAAGTAAGGTGAACCGTGCACAGATTATCAAGTTTCTCATGGACCACGCGCGGAAGATGGAGAAGACATGGGAACAGATACAGCTGCTGGCAAACAACGCGGCCAACATTGTGGTGCGGGAGGAATCGATGGTGCCAAACTCCCCAATTGACCTCGACTCATCCTCGGATGTAGCTGGACCATCAAGGAAGACGCCGGAAGCTTCCGGCAAGGGTAAGCAGCCGTCGGATGAGACCCTTGGCACACCCAATGTGGTCTTCCGGAAGAGACCTCCAGTGTCAAGGTTGTGGTGGGGACGACGACCGGCACGATAGAGAAGGCCACCCAGGCGGCACCCTCATCCGACAAACCGGAGTTGGAAACCCGAGCTTCCGGACGAAGGAGACAGGCACTGGATCTAACTCCGGAGAAGACCGACAAGGCGACGGAAACGGTAAAAGCCTCCCCGCTGTGCAGGAGCGGCCGGAACAAGAAGACTCCATAGCTAGGGTTAGGGTTGAAGTTAGGAATTTTCAGTTACTTAGGTTTTGTAGCGATTAAACAATGGGGCTCACGATTGCACCCAGTTGCCAAAACCTTAGGTTAACCAATTCCATGAACTTCTTTACTAGCGGGAAAACCGGATCTGAGACCCATAATTTTGGACCTGAGATCGAATTTCCGGATGTTTAGGGATAGGAACTTTTTTTTATTGGGATAGGATTTTCCGGATTCCTCGCGGATAAGGTAGATTCTAGATTTGGAAATTAGTTAGTACTTAATTGATGAGTTTTAGACAACTCATCATCTTGTTTTCTCTCTTGAAAAGTATTTTCCATCTATCACATTTTCTCTTCTTGAACTTGTGGTGATTAAGGGTTTTTCTTGTGAGGAAGCTGATCCATTGTGGTTGGAGTATGGTGATTTAAGTTCTTATGTGTTGAGTGTTGAAGGGGTTGTACTTAGAACAACCGGTTGGGACTTGCATTGGGAGATCGCTCGGAAGAGCTAGAGGAGAGGTTAGGTAGAGACCTGACATTCTACAGGGACGGGAAGTAGCTAGGAGGGGGAAGAGACGTATTGCAGGGGTGTGCCTAGTAGTCTATAGGGCACGGAATATCCGTGTGAATCCAAATTCCAATTGAGGCCGGAATTTCCCCCAATGATAGGGAAAAAGCCCAATGTGTATGTCTAGAAGGAAGTTTGCTTACAAACTGTAAAAATCATTCAGTAGAACCACTGTAGTGCCAACCGGAATGTCGTTGTAGTCCGGATTAACCTCTGCGTGATCGCATCCGGATGGTCATCCGGATGATGTAAGGGTGTAGGTCCGACTTCAACAAATGTCCACCGGTTAGCGGAGTAGGAAGAGTGGGTGTCTAGCCACTATAAGTTACGAGGCAGTGGGTGTCTAGCCACTTTAAGTCACAAGGCAGTGGGGAATCGGGCCACTTACACAAAACACGATTAGTGGCCTTTTGTTCACTTGTTTAAATCGTTTGAAAGACTCTCTGAGGAGGACCAGAGATAAATCAAACTATCCTCCGGCTGTGTGGAAACTAGTTTCCGGAAGCTATTGTAAGAACTCTGGAATCTGGAAGAATCCGGATCGGGAGCAAAGGGATGAATAGGAAAGCTAACCTGTGGAGTAGTGTTTTGTAGTTAGTTTTTGCCTATCATTTAGAAAAGGAACAATAGGTCTCTTTAGGAACAAACTTAGAGCAGATACTTTGGATACATTTAGCACAATTAAGTGCTATCCGGAGGAATACTTACTCTACAACTTGCAACAAGGGCTCTAGGCCAAACATGTCATGGGAGAGTTGTGTGACAACATTTGCTGTACATTTTGGGAGGCCACATATTGTTTTTTGTGTAGCTATTATGCTTTTGTGTAGTTTTTTAATCGTGGGCATGGAGTATGGTACTGTGTAGAAGCTATAAGAAACTCCTGGTCGGATGACCGTGTCTACCATGTTAATTTTTGTGTCATTGTAGCTCGGCTTTGTAATAGGTCTTTACATTGTTTGGTTAGTTTTGCAAAGGTGACATGGGTTTGTATGTGCCATTTCAATGACGGGACTACATTGATTCCAAGATATATGTATGCCTCATTTTGAAGTAGGAAAGGGATAGGTTGGTTTCAGTACTTAATGTTTGCGTTTTGAATTTTTGTTTTGAATGCGTCTGGGTTAGTTTTTACTTTGTTTGGGCAACCTGTGATTGCACATTTTGGAACTCCAATGTCCATTTTTGACCATTTGCAGAATTTGTCGATCTTGTCGATTTGTGTTTGGATAGTTGTTAGTTTTCCTGAGAGGATTGCAAGATCGTCCGCGTATGCGGCCGAGTTTATTGTGATTTTGGAGGTTGTGAAAGTGTAACCATTGTCTCCTCTTTGTAGCCATCTTAGTAGTGGTTCTAGAAATATAATAAATAAGTAAGGGCTAAGTGTGTCTCCTTGTATTGTGCCTCTTTGGATTGGTATCGGGTGTATTTTCCCAAAGTTTTTGCCTATGTACATGGTAGTTGACCGGGCATATATATTACCTACCTATTCTTTGGGGTATCCAAGATCACTCATGATGGCTAGTAGGCATGCCTATCCCATAGAGCCGAATGCATTTTTGAAATCTACGTCTAAGATGTATATGTCTTGGTTGGTGAATTTTGCGTCTTCCAGTGTTCTGATGAGAGTTTGTATCTATCAAGTGATGTATTGAGTTCTGCCCTAAAGCCTTCCTGGCTATCATGTATGATGTTGTGCATTTTTCCATACGATGATAGTATGGTAGTAAGAGTACTTGTATATAATTTATAGATGGTATTGGCTAAGGCAATGGGTCTATAATTAGTTAGTATGTAAGGGTCACATTTTTTATATAGAAGAATGGTTACACTGGTTTTCCAGAGTTCAAGAATTTGCATTTGTTTCTAGCAGTGTAAAAAAAAGAGGTGTAAAAGTTTGTGAAAGTATTCCGGCATATTTTTGAGAATTGAGTTTGGAATTCTATATGGCCCTAGGGCTTTGTTGCTACTTCAATTTTTTAGACATTGGTCATATGTTTCTTTCTTGAAGTATGTATGTAGGGGTATGTCCGGGTTCCCTCTTTTTTCTATGACAAATCCGTCTAAGTCATGCCATGGGTATTGTTTAGCGTTGCAGGTGCATGTTGGAGGATGTTTGGTTTGGTAATTGCAGGGAGGGGTGGTGGGTTGGTTGATTTGTAACTGTTGGAGATATATCTCATTTGCAATGTCTGTCGGCTTTGTCAGGATGTTGCCATGTTGATCTAAGATGCAGTCTAGAGTTTGAGGGTTTTTATTGCTTCTAAAAACTTTTTGTTTTATCTTTTTGGGACTTTTGTTGTAAAGTTGTTTATATTTTGAGTTGGCTTTTTTGATGCAACTGAGGTTGTACTTTGTGGTTATTTTTCATGCCATCTTTTTTGCAGTTTTGGCCAGTTGGGCTACTGTGGAGATCCAATTGTCTAGGAGGTTGTCATCTGTGGGTGGGTATGGGATGTCTGGGTCTTTGTGGTTTTGTATATTGTTTAGAATTGGGTGTGTTCCCCATATTGGGTTTGTTTTTTGAATGCGTAAAAGTTCTTTGATGGTGAGGTATGTCGTCAAGTGATGTTTCCAAGGTTTTGCTAGTTTCCTGGGTAGGTATCCTCCTTGTTGTGTTGTTTGTAGAGTTAGGTATGGTAGTGGTTGTGCTTGACATGTGAATTCAATTGTAAGTGAGATTTCTTGAGTCAATTTATCTAAGATATCACATGTGTTAGACCACTGGGTTTGAGAGAGGTTATTGTTGTTTGCTAGGATTTATGTGAGTTGGTCTATGGTGTTTGAGTTTTTTTCGAAAAATGCTATGTGGAATGCTTCCATGTTTTCTGAGGGGATTGAATTTAGAATTCTTTTTGTGGAGCTTGTTGGTTTCTCTGGGATCTTTTAAATAATGTGTTGTGTGGGATGTGGAGTTGGATGGGAAAACGATCAGAGTTTAAATTATTTTGTATATCAATTGTGCATGTAAACTGATGGTGTGGTTTGTTAGTGTAGAAACCATCAATTAGGCTTGTTTATGTGTAGTTATGTCCACCTTGTCTAGAAAAGTTTGAGTTTGTTGGGATGTATGTGAGTTGTAGGTGGTTGGTAAAGTTTCTCCATTTTTAGTCTTCAGTCTGCGGGGGTGTGAGGTTATTGTTTTTCCGTCTTCTAATTAGGGCAATACCCCTATTGAAATCCCCTGTGAGGATTTGTGTTTGGTTCGGGTGGTTTTGTGTGAGGTTTGTAATACTGTTGTATATTTTTGGGATGAGAGCAAGGTCATCTTGGTGTGATGGCATGTATAGATGTATGATAAGCCAATGTTGGAGTGGATTGTTGGTAATTTCTCACTATAAGAAACCCGTGTTTTTTGTCACGTCCTGAATCATGTCCCAGGAGACATGTAGACATCCGAATTTACATCCCTCTGACGTACTAACGCGTGTAACACGTTGTAACGCGTGGGGACATCACCAAAAACGCGAGGACATCCCTACGACAGGGACGATTTTCGGAGATTTTGGGAGGCTGGAAATGGTGCCAACTGGGCGCCACGTAGACGACACCTAAGCGGCAGGATGACGGGCAATGCCACATGGCCGGGAAATTCATCCTCTCCATTGGTGACGTGGCATCTGACGTGGCATGTGACGTGGACCCACGAGGCCTCTAATGTGGACCCGGGAAAGAGTGACGTGGCGTGCCACGTCAGCAGAGATTTGCGTGGTTTTTTTTTCAGATTCGTGTTTGCGGGGACGTCATTGGTAACATGGCTGTGTTTTTTAGGACGTCCCGGGTTGACGTGGAGATGTCCTGCTCGACGTCTACGCCAACGCTACCTGGATTTTGATGCTGATTTCGTTGAACATCGCCATGCCCTAGAGGACGTGGCGATGGACATGATCGCGTCCTCCAATACGTTGCCGACCCATGGTCGTCGGCACTGAGGGTGTCATTGCAGACGTCTCAAAGAACTTATGCGTGTCTGACGTGACATCCCCTGATGCATGGTATTGTTGACGCTGTGTATGTGATAGTGTTTTGAGGGACATCAAGAGATGTTGTACAAGACATGAATACGTTGTACAAGACATGAGTATGTTGTACAAGACATGAGTACAAGACATGAATACCTCATTTTACATGTAACATGTACATTCATCCAAATTCATGCTTACTGGCCTACTTACAAATGTGGTAATATGATATACATGCAATTTAAAATATGTCTCCATAGACACTGGGATGTTTCAAAAGACGTCCCTGCGTTTCCTAAGTGCTGCGGCATACGTCTTCTACAACATGGTCACGTCTATATGTCGCTCACAGCACATTGCATGTCCAACACTGCACCTCTAACCTCTACACTTAAAACTCTAACCTCTACACTCTAAACTCTTACCTCTACACTCAAAACTCTAACCTCTACACTCTAAACTCTAACATTCTAACTTGTAAACTCAGTCTACACTCTAAAACTCCAACCTCTACATTCTAAACTCTAACTACTTGGAGAAATGAAGGCCAAAGTGAGCTTTGTGCAACCTCAAATTCTACTTAAAGGTCTCATGACCTAACTATGGCTGCAGTAGCTAACCCTAGCCGCCTCATGACCTAACTATGGCTGGAGCAGCTAACCCTCGCCGCCTCTATTCATCCAATCAACTTGACGAAATTCATCCTACTTGATGGTTATGTTTTGCAAGACACGATGATGTTTTCCAGGACATGTCGATGTTTTCCAGGACATGTCAATGTTTTGCCAAACACTGCTGATGTTTTCAGAGACGTCTCTGTGGGATGTCCTCAAAGACATGTAGACGTTACTCGAGACATCTTCAATTGGATGTCTCAAGTGACGTGGACCTATACACAGAATGACGTGTCACCTTGTCCGACATGGAATTGTGTTTGCCATGTAGATGAAGTGCTGTAAACTACAAAATATATAATATGTCCACATGGGTAAGCCACCAAGGACTTTACAAAATCACCCTAAATTCCTTATAATTCGGGTTTTGGTAGAAAAGTGGTATTTTAATATTATATTAATTAATAAATATTATTTAATATTTAAATATACAGTACTGAATTTAATATGTCCGCTTTAATTACAGAATAATCAGTTTTTATAAAATATTATTACAATATTAATTAATATTTTGTATTTTTAATATTTAAAATTAAATTTTATTTTGGAAACCATTTTGATACGAAGTGGACAAATCAAAAATTTCAGAGGATCAAAGTTAATAAATATAATCAGAATATTCTTCAATTTTATATACTTTATTTTTTTTATTTAAAAAAAAAATCTAGTTTTATAAGGCTGGTGCCTTTTTTTTTTCTCCTCTTGCAGACCGCTGCCCGTTTCGTTGTTTTTTTTAACGTTGGGCTACTTTCTACCTTGCACAACAGTAACTTCGACATTCTTACCTCAGGTGAAACGCTTGTCCGCTACCAGCGTGGCAGTTTTGCGTCACCCAAGATGTCCTCGATGACGTCCTCGGAGACGGGCGCGTTGTTGGAGACATCGTCGCGTCTCCTATTTCGTACGCGCGTTTCGGGACCCTCCCACCTCCACTGTTCATTATTGACGCGTGGACATCCTCACGTTCACGGGGACATTACTGGCTAGCTCCAAGACATCAAAAAAACACGCTGACATGATTAAGGACATAACAAAAAACACGGGTTTCTTATAGTGTCTATTGTTTGTAGGTATGGAGATATGTTGAAGGGGGTTGAAGGGGGTTGAAAGTTTTGTAATATTCCCTGGAAATGTGTATTTTTTGTTTATAAGAGTGAGGAGTCCTACTGTGATGTTTAGGATTTTTCTTTGTTGCACACACCTAGTGATGTTATGTGTATTGTTAAAGATTAATTTGTATTCTGGAAATAATTTTTTGATATAGTTCGTGGATTTCGTAGCTGTTATTTTTGTTTCTTGGATGCATATAATTCCTGGTGCAATTTGAAAGTTTTGTATTAGGTTTTGGATGCTAGGGAGTGTGGTATTTAGAGAGGCTGCATTCCAGGTGATGAGATTTGTGTTGTTTTGATTGTTGTTTATTGGGCATGTTGGGGGGGAAATAGTTATTTTCTTGGGAGGGGTGTGTGTATTCTAGGATAGGGTCCAAGCATTTTAATGATTGACTTGCGAGTTTGTCTGAGATGTAGGGGAATTTGTTTTTTATCATACTGATTGTTGGAGGTGTGTTATGTTTGTGTATGTAGTTATATAGTGATTTATGTATGGATTTTTTAGGATAGATTATGTGTTGTTTTAGATGTTTAAATTTTGTGTATGCATGATCTGTATGGATGTGTCTTTCCGGGGGATTCAAAAGTGTTGTAAGTTTTGAGAGAATGGTGTGTGTCCAGTTATTTGTAGTGTTAAGTTGTGGCCATGTTGAGACTAAGGTATTGCATTTGTTTATAGAAGGGCTAATAGTGACTATGATAGCATATAGGATATGCAAAGGGGGGTGATGTGATAGTGTTTGTAGGAATTGGGCGATGTGGGGGTATATGTTATTATGTTCAACGTGCTCTGGGTGTAGAGGTTTTAGTAATGGTGCAAATTGTTTTGTTAGGTGTGTGTATTCTAGGTATAGTTTAATGGTGCCAGGTACGAAGTACAGTTTGGCTCGGTTTTTGTTTATTGTGGGGTGGTTTTGAAGGATTTTGGGCATAGGTCCTGGGTTGGTTTCTATATCTCCACTAAAGAGGAGCAACATTTTTTGTAGTTTCTTTTTAGAGAGGGGTTTTTTGAGTATGGTGGTGTAATGTGGTCTGTTTGGTGATTATCAAATGTTGATTTGGTGATGTGTTGTAGACTAGTCAAGTGTGTGATATTTTGAGGCGGGAATTGAGTGACTTGTGTAGTATAGTGTTGATAAGGTAATTGTATAGGAAGTTTATAGTTAGTTTTGAGGGGGGTTTGTCTGAAATTTTTTGTGTGGGGTTGGCCGCGAGATTGGGTGCGGGGTTGGGTGTGGGTGGTTGTAAAGGTTTTTAGTGATTTTTGGAGGAGTGTTGGTATTGTGTATTTTATAGGGGGTTGCTTTGGATGCTTCGTAGATAATTGTATGTGTGGTTGGCTAAGCGGTTTGTTGTAGTAGTAGATGGTTTGTTGTTTGGGGATTTGTGTGATTATATCTTTCGGCGTTTGTATGTTTGGTTTGGAGTTTTTTTGATTGAGGATTTGAATTTTGAGAGGGATAGATGTTTGGTTTTGGGGATAGGTGTATTAGTTGTATTGTGTTTGGAGCTGTTGTATTTCTTTTGTGTTGGTAGTATTTCATAAATACTAGTCTTTTGTGGTTTTTTTAATTTTGGTTTAGTATTTATGAATACCAATGTTTTTGGTGTTTTTTGATGTTGTTTGTAGCATGATGTTTCATTTGTCAAAGTTAGTTTGACTGGTCCATGGAACCTTCATCCCCTTCAATCATCATCTTCTGAGGGATGTTTGTTGCAAGTTTGAGTTGACCATAGAGTGCTCTCATCTCCTTGCAAACCGCATGAGCTAAAGCTTTGACAATCTGGTCTGCATAAGTGCATGATTCCTCCACCATTGTGTCCTTGAAGGTAGCAAGTTTCTGTCTCACCTCAATTTTGGTGGCCTCTGCACTTTTAGCCACTGCCAAGTCCACAAGCTTGGTAATGTCTTTTACATTTCGGTCATTGGTTTTTGTGATGTTTAGAGCCTCAACCGTGTCTACTATGGCAGTGTTAATGTTGCCAAAGCCTAACCTTAACAACTCCTTGTCACTTGGCTTGCTAGAGCCATCCATACTCTTAGGATGTGGTATGAAAGTTACATGGTGGCCATGCATCTCCCCAACCTTGTTCAGGAATTTTTTGTAGATTGCGGCATTCTTGCATTCAATGTTACAAGACCCTTTACTCTTGCCACCTTTAGTTTTGAAAAAAAGTTCCACAATGTTTTCAATTCCCATATATTTTTGTATTGCCTCTTTAAGTTCTTTGAGTTTATTCACCTTGTTAAGCCCTATGGCAATTAGGGATATGGCATGTTTTTTAGCTTTGTCATCAGCCGACATTTTGCCTCTAGGAGCAAAAGTTGGGACAAACACTTCATTGTCCATAAAGATTTTTTCTTGTCTTATTTTTAAAGCTTGATTTGGTGTTGGCTCTCACCCATGCAAAGTCTTGTTCCAACATTTTAGTGACACTTACGACCTCATAGTTTGAGCCTTTACAAAAGCCTTTGTCCACGATTTCAAGGAGAATCTCATGACGGTCCTTTCCTTTTAATGATGAACTGTTAATGCCTGTGTTAAGCATATTGAGTGGAGCAACAATATCATATGATCTGCATACTTTAGCTCTGAAGGTTGTGTAATAAAACTCAAGGACAAATGGGCGAGCAGCTGAGAGGAGATCACATCCATCAACTTCAGGTGTCAGGAGGTGGACTTTAAGGATTCCATTCCATTTTTCAGAGTTGTGTTGACACATAGCGATGATTAGTTGGGACTCATCCATACTTTCACCCAGTTTGATTTCCATGACTTCAAACCTTGTTCTAGCCATATTAATGATTTGATCTTTTGTGAGTGTACATTCTTTAATTTCGAATGCAAGTGCAATTTGGTAGTTGAAGGAAAAACCATGTTCATCCACCTCCAACTCACTAGGGAGTTGGGTGAGATTGAAGTGGTTTCCTTCAACTCCATCCACGGGCATTATTCCACTCTTCTTGCACTACATAAGGAAATGAAGGAATGGAGTTGATGACATCATCAACTTCATTTGCATTCATTCCTTGCTGTAATAGTTGTGATTTGGTTAGGTTGGTTTCTTTAGGTGCATTACGTCTTTGATCAAGTGCGTTTAGAGTCGCAAATCCAAGCCACTAAGGGATAGGGGTATACACCTCATTGATTGTCATGGTGGTGCCTTGGTCATGAACACCAACATCCTCTCCAGTTGTTGCATCCATATCGAGTTGACATGTAGGGTTTGTCTCCAACTCCTTGTTCGGTGTTTGAATGGGAGTGGAGGTGTCCTTTCTTAATGTAGGAGTAGGTGTCATCCTGTATATACAATAAAATGTGTGTAAGAATTTTTGTTTGCAAGTATTCTCTTTGTCCTCATGCCAACTCCCCTCCCACATAATAAGGTGTGGGTTGTACGTGGATATTGGTGGAGAGTAGTTTTGTTGCAATTTTGAGGTCAAGGGAAGATCCATTTGGATTCCACTTGATCTTGTATTGCTAGTGTGGGTATGCCCAGTAGTGTGGTTGTTGTGTTGAATACAACATTTCCTCGTTTGCATAGTTTGAGGTAATACTAATGGTATCAATATTGTATACGTTTGTATGAAGATCACTTTGTTTGGTGTTGGCATGTTGATTCCTTTGCTCCAATTACCGTCACCTTCCCACACAGTAAAAAGTGGGTTGTGCAGGTGAAGAGTAATGGATTGAGATACAAGCATGTAATACGATAATGTGCTTGATTTATGCAATACATGGGGTAAGTGTACATCAATGTTGATGCAACTTTGCACCATATTGCAATATACTAGGTATTGTATTACTATTGGTTCTTTTCTTATTATATTAGAGGGTATTACTTGTGAGCTATCCATTCTACCAATTTGTGTGACTTGTGGAATAGGATATTGCCACCATGTTTTATAGTGTAGGCTACACATTTTAGCAATTTGCAAGAACAATGTGGTTTGAAAGCGTTTTCTAGAGTTTTTAAGGGACTTGAACCTCTTAGTGTATTGTATGACACATGTGATTATGATTTTAGTATTAGCAACTCTATGGGACATAGATAATTTCATGCAATAACTAATGTATATGATAGGGTGGGGGTTCTTAATGTTGTTTAGGGACCTTCTAGGAGTATAGATGGGTGACATATTATTCTTGTAACTTAGCCCAAATTCGGATGTGATAGAGTAGAGTTTATATATCAAACCTGATGAAATCACTTGATGCTCTCTTGCTATGTTTTGATTTTTCGGTACTTGGTGCCATTTCTCCTTGTCTTGCTTGTGTTGGAGTCTTGGTTGAGGTCTTCCTTTTATTCTTGTTTTTTCTTGGGGCGTTGTCTTCCACTTGTTGCACACCTCGTTTTGATCGTCTAGCTTCAATTTGAGGATGTTGCAAGGAGGGGTCGTTTTGTCGAGTTGCTCTTGGTCTTTCTTCGGCCGCTAGCGTAACGACTGATGCTCTAGTTCTGTCCCAGCTACACCCACACAGTTCCAACAAAGCAAAGCAAGGTACTTTCTCTATTTTTTGGTTGTTTTAGTTTGTTTATTTTATTGTGAAAGGAGACTCCTAGGCTTATCACTTGTTTTATGTTGGTGATTATGTTTGTTGAGATTTTAGTATAGTTAGTCTAGCAAAAGGGGGTTATATTGATGTTTCTATGATTTAATGTGGAGGAGGTAGGTAGCTTAGGTAGGTTAGAGTAATTACAATCCAGCACACATACAACAAAGCGAGTTTCTATGTGTAGTACTTTGCTCTTAAGTGTACTGATGAATACACAAGTGAGGTAAGGGGACTTACCTCTTACAGCTGGATCTAGTGTCCGGCTCAGAGCCTTACTTGCTGCGAGCCTTGCTTTTTCTCCTCCCGAGTACAGTCCATGCTGCCGCGATACTAAGGTTCGGGGATGAGTTCGATTCGATCTTTCGCCGCTTTCTTGACTTGCGTGCTGATCTTCTCAGCCTTTTGTAGAGTGTGGTCCACGAGGCTAGGGCGCGGGGTCGCTTGGTTTTGTATATTGTGACCGGTTGCCTGGGTACGTTATGAGCTACAAACCGCTGCTGATTGGTGATGCCGTTACAGGTTCTGCACGTTGAGACTAACCGCACACATGCAACATCTCCGTTCGTTCTGACTTGTTTAATGAGTTCTATTTGTGTCAGGGTTAGTTTCAGTGCAAGGTGCAGGTCCTCAGCTTGATAACACGTGATGTGAATTTAGGCATAGCATGCAGTGTAGAACAAATATTTGAACTTGTGGAAAGTATGATTTGCCGTACCTTTGGTCGTTGTGCGGACTTTACTAAACTTGGGAGTGTAGGTGCGGTCTGTCAGGAGGTGTAGCTTTGTTCTTGTTCCTTGTATGCTCGGTGCGTGTGTCTGAGTCTTGTTGCTGGTGTAGCAGGTATCTACGTACCCTCTCCAGATTGTAGTCCACGGTATTAGGGCACTAGTGTTTCGGGGTGGATTTGTTTGATCTTTTGGTGACTTGTATGGTATGCATGTCGATCGTCTTCGCATGTTCTTGATTGTAGTCAACGAGGTTGACATGTTGGACAACTCGGCTTTGCCTGCTGCGACCTTGCAGTCTCGTTGCAGGTTTGTGAATTTAGGTACGGATAGCTCCTGTTGCTGGTGCCCGTCGTGATCTTCGAGCCGCTGCTGGTTGGTGATGCCCTTACTTGTTGTGTTCCTACACGTTAAGCCTAACAGATCACATGCAACATTTTCGTTTTTTCTAGTTTGTTTTATGAGTTTTTTCTGCGTTGGATTAGATTCAATGTAGGGTGCAAATATTTGTCTTGATAACAGGTAGTATCAGCTAAGGCATAGCATGCAATGTAGAGCATGTACCATAATGCAAGTAAGAAATGATAACTAAACTTGTGCGTGGTTTGGTTAGGTGTACCTTTGATTTCTATGTGAACTTCGCTGAACTTGGAGGTATTGGTGTAGTCTGCCAGGAGGAGTGGCGCTTTTGCTTCCAGTATGATTGGTGTGTGTGTCTGGTTACTGTTGTAGGGAAGAGCGCGTAGAGCAAGGATACTAAATTCTTCACAAGAGGCTGCAAGATTAACGTGGCTTGCTTCGGCGGGATTACAGACTCCGAGACATGAGATCAACTCGGATCCTTTATCTACGCAAGTCTTACTCCATCGGCTAGTACGTGAACCTAACGCCTTTGCAGCACTTGATCTAGATTTAGGGTTGAAGAGTGTGACTCCTCAGTTTCCAGACCTCAACCCTATTGTGCAAGTAGATCACCGTGCTCCCTTCTCAGCTGAGTGCAGACGTCTACACGACCGTGAGTCTAGGGTTTCAAAGTGGGGGCAGGGCAACACCGACGCAGCCGCTTCGGCATTCTGTCCTCTCCCGACTTCAAATCTGTTACTACAAGATCAGGGAAGTGAGGGTCTCCTAGGCATCTGTGCTTAGAGTATTTGTTTCCATTCGCAGCTCGCAGATCAAAGGAACCAACACCGCCCCAGCTCTGCTCAAGACTTCCCTTCCTCACGATCTACAGCCTTGCTGACTAGCGCAAGAGGAGAGGTGTAAGTAGCCGTGGTTCGCTTGCACTTGAACCCTACCAACAGAAAGTTTTCCCCTTGCCTCTCCATAGTTCTATGCTTCTGGAGGATATCCACAAGAATCAGGGTTTGTGCAGAGGCCAACCCTCTCTACACTATTCTCGCAAATCTGCAGTTCCCTCCCCTAGACAATGTCACTCACCAGATCCCACTTCTAATTTAGTTAGACATTGCTCCTTATGACACCATACATGTAGAATGCAAAGCTTTGCATGATTTCTATGCACACACAAGAGACAAGTGACAAAAGGAGTCACTAGAATCCACATAAGTAGTTGGCCACCTTCAAAATTCATTTGGCCTTTCCCACAAAAAATGTGCCACTTGTATTTTCCAAACAAAGCCACCTAATGTTGCCTTAAATGAAGCTCATTAGCTGTAATCAACTACAACAGCTGAATTTTAGTGTTCTTTCTCTGGTGGCACGCCAAATGGATTTAGGGGAAGAGGCCAAGAACTTTCGTGAGTGACTGTAGTGTATTTTAGAAACTTCTAGCTTTTGCTCTAAATCTGAAGTAGATTCATTCAAATGATACTATATGAATTTGAGTCTAACCAATGAAACAAAGAATAATACTTTTTGAAGTCTAATTTCCATTCCAATTTGAAATTCTGAAAAATACATAAAATTGAATAAGTTATTGTGATTTGAAATTTGAGCCTATAACCATGGTTGACCGATTTTCTAATTTGAGCTGAACACGGAAATTTCATTCACACCACAAAAAAATTTCCCAATAATGTTCACCTTAGGTGAAATTTTCAAATTTTTTTAGCATTCTTTGTATTTAATATGAAATTTCTTCACTTTTTCTTCAAAACATCAAAATAAACTCAAATTTTTACCCAAAAATTTGTAATTTTTGTGACAAACAAAACATGTGATCCCGTCTATGAAAATTGAAATTAAAAAATTTCCACTTATATTTAATGAAAAATTAGAGCACATAGTAGTATGAATATTGGGATTGATGCTTTGGTCATAAGCTTTGTCCTTTAAGGGTTATCAAGGGAATTTCAAATTAGGAAAATGAATTTCAAGGTTTCAGGTGAAAATATCAAGGTGGTCTATCAACAAGGGTGATATTATCAAGGTTAGATTGTACATGTCCACCTAATGAAATGAAATTTGTGAAATCTAGTTTCCATTCCAATTTGAAAATTTGAAAACTACTTAAAATTTCTGAAAATTTGACATAAACAAAACATGTGACCTCACCTCTGAAAAATGAAATAAAAAACTTTCCACTTATATTTGATGAAAAATCAGAGCACATAGTAGAATGGAAATTGGGATTGATTCCACGGTCATAGGCTCGTCCTGTACGGATGAAACAATTTGTCACACAAAGAACTGGTATCGTTTCTGGGTGGACAGAGGAAATCATCTGATCAAAACTGAAACATGGTTTTGTTCTGGATAGTACACACATTTGACACAGGTGTAATACTCACATCTCTGAAATCTAAGGGGCTCAGCAAAGGAATTCCAAATCTATGTACAAGTATAACAACACTAACTCGCCCGTCCCAAGAACGGAACAGGAAATTTACGAAAACTTGCCTAAACACGGGGAAGTATGAGAATGGCCTACGCAACCACTTTTTTGGGTGCGGTCGTGCTCACATTTTTCTCCTCCCGAAGCGCAACGAAGGAGCGAACCTCACTTTCCACGGAGTAAACAAAACACGGCCAGGGCGCTTCGCTTGGGGCCCTCCAGACGGGAGTCTCCCTCAAGGTGGCATCCTCAGTCATCTCCTCTTGCACACACCACACCACGTCCAGCCCAGGCTCCTCGTAGTCTGCACACACCACGCATCCCAGTGCCACATAGCCTTCCGGAGCCCTAGGCATCCATATGGAAACGGGGCACCCGGACCCATCTTTCCAGTTTCTCCACACCTGCACAATTTTTACTTCCTCGTCAGAACTGTGGTCTGTCGACAGGAAAATATACTACCTCTGGCTTCACTGATTATGACACCTACAGTGGTTGCTCAAGAAATGGTGTACCATTCTATGCAGGTTGAATCCTTTTGGCCAGGGCCTCTATCATTCCAATTTCCCTCTTGGTAGACATATTCATTATATGAAACGCTATCACAGTGAATAGTATTTGAACTGAACTATTAGAAGTCACATAACAGAGTTTAGGGTTTAGAGAGAGATGTCCGTACCAGGTCGAAACCCAGAGGCTTCTCGAATTTTCCCTCGTCGTATCTAAAGGCTACAACGGTTTCACTGTCCGAGTAATCTCCAGCATATGCAACGTCTCCGACAGATACATACCTGCAGAATCAATTGTTTAGGTGTCAAGAGAGCTCATCAGCAACTGAGATTATTATGCTTTCATCGGAGTCTCGTTAACAGGATTTCACAATCCCGAGCTTTACGCTCCTTGTTTGTGCACGGAGCAATCGATAGAAAGTATTTCCACTGCTACGACACACAAGTACTGATAAGTTCAACAAAAGGAAAATGTAAAGGTACTCACCCAGATGGTGGATCAGGCCGCCAAAACGAGATACTGTCAGCTCCTGACGACCCCTGCAACATAGGAATGGTAGTATTCATGAGCACTTTTAAACAAACACAACAAAATCGAAGTTTTTTACTTATCATGTTCTAGAGAGAGGCGAAATTGCTGTGAGAAGGGGAGGCTCGTACCAAGCAAGAACCGTTGGTGTTGTTGGAACGCCAAATGAGGTTGCCCAAGGAGGTTTCTAACCGAAAATCGTCATCTGCTGAGGTTGTGGGATCTTCTTGCACTTCCCATCGTTGGCCAGAAGACTCTGAAGTTTCAAACTCCCCGGCATGTGATCGGCTGGAATTTGCTTGGCTACTCCTGCCACTATGCTTTCCATTCTGCCGGGCCGGTCTTGAGGCGAGCCGCCTTCGTAATCTTCGAGACTTCTGTTAAATATTTCCTTGTATAAGTGAAACTTTTAAAAAGATGCAATGCAAGTGTTATAACTCTTAAAATTGATAATTATGAAATTAGTTCAAGTTCATTTGTGAATTTCTCCAGCTTACACCTGAAATCACATAGATCTTTTTTATCTTTTTACGGAAAATACTACGACCAATAACCTGCAAACATTTCATTCCTCTCACATTTACGTTAATACTCTGCATCAAATCGATATTAGATATTACATTTTCAGTCTGTTGAAAAAATCATGTGTACAGTTCCTCTATATATTTATGAGTTTCACTCTTAACTTAAAAATTGTACAAGAGGATTTTGTTCATGTGCGGAAGAAGGTCCATACCTTGGCCTTGGAGGGATCTTCAGGAGTTGGACAAAATGCTCGCCATTGATAGTTGACAGCCCTGTAAATTTCAGTGGCTTGAGGGGTCTCTGATTCTTTGGAAGAATTGCACGACACAACCTGGGTAAACTCCTTGTTGGAGTGCCTAAGATGTAGCAGGACCTGAGTCGGCCCCGTTTCACTTTGCCCATTCGCCACCTCCATGGTAAGTAGGTTGTTCCATTGAATTTCCCACTGGATTGTACAAGGATCTGTCAGCTCCTTTTCCGCGTCACGTGCATGGGATGAAGGCCGCTGTCACACAATACAAGTGAAACCACGTCTTAAAACGCCAGTTCCAGCTACCCATTGCATATAAAGGGCATGGATTGCTCTGTACGCCATAAAAACTCACGTACAAATGATTCTCGTCAATGTAAATGCTGGCAATTGAAAAGTCAAGCCGACAATTGAAATGTTGGGAATTGAGACGACAATTTCTTGGATCGAGAGTGTGAAACAACTGACTGAGCATGTTAACCTCGACAAAGTTTATGCCGCTTACCACTAGCATTAGGACTCTTCGGTTTGTCAGCATGAGGATGTTGTTCTTAGGCAGTATAAAGTGGTCTTGGTAAAAGTCTGAAAACGCAAAAACTCCAGCAGTTTTGAACGCATCCATGCTTCCGGTTATGCCGCTACTTTGTGCTAGCTGTAAAATGGTCTGTAATCACCAAGAAAATGAGTATAAACCACTGTACACTACCATGCCAAAAAATAAAACCCCCGCTCGCAGCATTCCCACTAGTGATAGGGATTCGGATCAGAACAGGTATTAGCTGCCTACAAACATATAAAAGGCTAGGATTCCGGAGACACAAGTAGAAGTCACATTACCTCAATACATCTCTTTTATCCTTTTAGAACAAATTTTTAACTACAGTTCATTGTAGCACAAAAGCTGGATTTAGATCCACTATTTTGCTCAGGAAAGACAAAACTGCATGATAATCATACCTGGCCTCGGGCAGCATGAGGATCATAAGGAGTAAGGACGCCGTCTCCCTTGATTGCACGAGGAAGGCGATACCGTTCAAATTTCCGGTCGTGATCAATGAAGTCGAAGCAATTTGAACATGTCGTGCCTATGCCACTGACACTTAAAGCCATGAAGTCCAAACAGCCACTGAGGGGCTCCACAACAACTCCAACTAAGGCCTTGAATACACCTTGGATGCATCCCGCAGCTCCGCTGTCTTGAGCACCATCGAAGGGCTTCGTCACTATTCCTTTCACCCCATAACCCACACCTCGAGCGAGAGATGTAGTTCCTTGGACTACGCCATCTCCCATGCCTGTTATCTTTCTTGCATTTTCCTACACTCACCACAAGGAACTCTCTCAGAGGAGCGGGATTGTACAGAAGGATGGTGCGGTACATATCAGTATGCAGCTTTGAAACCATTACACATGAGTGACATACAGAATGAAAAGGCTCAGTAGTAATTTGACCTGGTTAGCTCTGCTACGCACAAAATCATCATCTTTTGAAATATTTGCGGCACCTCGGCTCATTGTCCCAAGTGTGGAACTTGTCATGCCAAGAACGTTCACACCTGTCAGAAGCTGAAGCGGTTGATGAATAAGATCCCGTTTCACTCGGTTCAATATCTGTGTTTGCACCTGACTTTTCCGCATACGCCGATTTTCCCGAAACACCGGCCGGAAATTAATCTGTCATCATCAGTGATGGTCTGAATTAGTTACATAAAAGAACTCACCTTTCTCTAACCACAACTAGGTTCAAACCCTGCTGATGTTGAAGATTGAAGCCAAATCGGAGACACCTTAAAACGGTTACTACAACAGTAATTGTACAACCTAGAGCCTTCAGTTATTCACATTTTCAAGAAGTACAAATAAGTAACCATGACCAGACACTAATGTTGTACAGATAAAAGTTAGTACTGAACAGCACACATGAACACAAGGCATCGTCGCTGATGGAAATACTGACCGGCATTTTGGAGATGTTGCCTAAAGTGGTAACAGCTGGACCCCAGATGCCTAATTTTCCCTGTGGCCGCTGATCTGGACTTGTTTCCACTGAGATCTTTAATTTCACTTCACTCAGATCCAGTGTCCTGCAAGTAACAAAAAAATAGTCTAAACCTGGCTTCTTGACCTCCAGTATGAACGAACATAATAACAGAATACTTGGTTGGGTAACCGAAAAGTTATACAAGCTTACAATCCTTCAGACCACTGTATCTTGGTTGATTAATAAGGATAATAACTGCACATGACACGAGAAGTGCAGAATAACATGCATCGCCATACTAGATGCAGAACACGGGTAGCAGCCATTGTCAAGAATCAAAGAGAAGGAAAAGATAGCATACTCTAAGCGAATCTCTGGGTCCACTTGAACAACTTCCGAGTCAGATGCAAGGCGATCAAGATGCAGACTGTTGTACATCTCCAGAAACGCCCATATTAATGCTTCGTGTACATTGATACGCCATGCGCTCCCAGTTAACTGCAAAAACATTTCCGGTCGCTTCAATATCGCAGCTAATCCCATGTGCAGGGGCACCACAAAACAACTCTAAAGATTTTGATAGATAAGCTCTGCTAACCCGATAACTTATCCGAGAGATAAAATTCGAATATAGGCGCAAAGTATCTACTATCAAAAGACCTTGAATATGTAGAGAGGTGTCGATTAAAGTCTTGACCTAAAAATATCATTTTCAAGACCAATATCAGCTGTTGATGGGCGATCGAAATGATCAACAGAGCAACTCACCTTCAAACCCAAGTATGGGTAGACTTGGACCGCTTCATTAGTCTCTGCCTTCATGGATGCAATCCCCTTGATGACGAAGTCCTCACCTTCCTGTAGCTCAGGAGCTAGTAGAACGGGCATAGGTGTCAGAGGAAGCTGATTGTCTGCTTGCATGTATCCAACCATCACTGTGAACCTGCACCACCTCAAAAGACCAGAGCACACAATGAGTGTAGAAAAAGAGAAGAGTGTTTAGAAGAAACGACTTCTGTCTCATAAAAGTGATGGAGTCGAAATCCTGCACTTACCGGCTAACGTTTTCACCGAGCCCAGTTGCATAGACAACGTCCACCTTTTGCATAATCAGAAAAACTAATTCTCGTGGCTGCTGGTCAACAATTGACAGACCAAATTTTCCAACGCCCAAGGTGATCTGCATTTGGGATGGAGCCTCAGGCCGTCTCTCTTGCTCATCTTGCATGGGTTCCGTTGCACCTTGAGTTGGAACTGCTTGTTCGATTTCGTCATCTCTACCATTTTTTTCTATGGTTTGAACCTTCATTTCTGGGTCAAAAAACCTCACTACTTTGGATTCTGGAGCATCTAACACCTGAAAATAGAACAGCTCATGTCAAGGTACAAATGCAAGTCATATTGGTGGAAGGAATAATCAGCAAGCACACATCATACAAATATTACGGTTCGCTGGTCAGTTCCTGACCAAAATTCACCGATGCAAGCATTCTGAATCTTGATACGTGTTTGCAACAAGTTCAGTTTACAACAATACACACCATATTCCATTGATGGATTCATAGCTTAGGCTGTAAAAGAATAGAAACCGAATCAAGAATTTCATACCCGAACGCAGATATTGGCGCCAGAGTTCCCGTAAATCATAGAATGATCACCCTTTTCTCCAACATCAATTTTAGCACTGCGAGAGGCATCTCCTCCGTCGTCGATCACCTCCAAAAGCTTTTCGCCTAGAAGATTTTCCCATGCAAAGGTGGCCGAGGAATGCGGTTTCACAATTCGCCAAGCATTTTCGTCTAAACCTACCTGTCGATACTTGATTCGTACACGACCCGTTCTATTTTCAATCCTGCAAAAACCAGGAACAAGTAATTTTCATGTTTAGTGTAAGTTTATGCATCTCCAGTTGCTCAAACAGTGAAATGCAACAGTAATATGCAACAGTGAGTAAAAATCGGGAAGTGGACCTGCTGTGGTGCCAAGGACTAGAGACGGTAAATGATACAATAGAAGATTATTTGGATCCAGTTTCAGAAGAAAGGCCTACACGTACCTGTAAGGACCTCGGAAGGAGCCCAACTGGAAGATAGCCATAAACCGAGATCCATTGTCATGGCCCCGGACATCAAGCCTGACCGATTGCCTCTCGTTACCATGGCGCACACTTATGTCCAGAATGTCTTCACGATCAATAGCAAATGGGAACGACCATTCTGATCCTTCCAGTCGAATCTGCGACAGATAATATCATTAGAAAATAAGACATTCATGGAAAAAACTCAATGCCGACCAACAGCGCATTTTAAAGTCTTATTTAGGCTATATTGTGCAGCGTAATATTCATTGAATAATGTTAAAGTACCGGTTTCGCACTTCGATTCCTCATTTTTAGGTCCTTCTCACCACACTTATACACAGATTGAAGATAAATTCAATCTATACCACTATCTTGAATTTACATACGACAACGCATAAGTACACTGGCGATGCCTGTATGTGAGGATTAAGATGATGAAATGATAAGACTACATATTATTTTTCAATTCAAAGAGAAGATCTTTCATTCACCTGCAATTGAAGAGGCTCCTGGATCGCTGGGAACGAAAATGTAGTTCGCCAGTCCCAAGGATGCAAAGTAATCGATTGGTCCACTCCCGCTTGCCTCAGCTCCAGAGGTAGTCCAAGCCGATTTGTGAACAATGTGTAAGGGCGTAAACGAACGACCTTTTACCATTCAAAACGTCAAGTGAATTAGGAGACCAATCATTCAATTTGAAGATGCAACTAAAATTTTCCCTCTTTCAGTAAATTGTTAAAACCAGGTAATACGTACTTGTGTTTGTGCAAACCCATTTGGATGTGATTCTGTTGAAACAAGGAATCTGAAGTGGGAATTTTTGTTGTCAACAACTCGAAGATCTACAGCCCCGTCCTGCACAACACGACATAAACCAGTAAATCACACTTCAGATTAGCCCTCACAACCTAGACATTTCACTGATAGGTCCTACAAAATTGGGTCGAACTTTCATCTAAACACAAGGGTGTAACAGTGACAAGTTTTTTCAGTGTATTGATAGGTTCTACTATTCTAATCTTCATAAATCCCACCCTCCTTTTCCAATTTGAGGTTCTTTCTTACAGATGGTTGGTGACTTACGGGACCATCCAAGGGATCCAAGGGTGTAACAGGACCAAATTGTGTGTTCTCGGATCCTGACATAGCTACCGCTAGTCCCATCGTCTGGCAGTCGAAATGGGAAATCATGGTTGGGTACTGATGCATGTCCTCTTCATCAATCTGCTCCATAGACTTCTTACTCAGCCAACTTTTCTCGCTCTTCTTCTTATGACCGCGACTCTCGACACATACCAACTTGTATTTCAAAGAAGGACAACCAGCACTATCCAACCAACATGGGACATAGAACTGAATAACTCTAGCCGATATGTCCTTGTTTCCACCGTTGTCGTATTGCATGTGAATGGCCAAATCCCTGCAATATTCATTGTACATTAATCACTCTGTAAAATAAAATTCAAATGCGACCATTCACGTGCAAATTCAAATGTGAAAGATCCCCCTTCCAAATGACTACAAGCACGATAACATGAACTGCAATCCAAATAAAAGAGAGGGTGGCTATACACAACAGTATGACAGCAGTTCAAACTAGAGAAATCGCAGTTGAATGAATTTATGCTACAAAATTGAATCAAATCAGGTTCCAGGCACCCGAAACCTCTACAAATCATGAATTAAAAAAAAGACGGTCTAATTTGCTCTCAAAGATGACAGAAGAATAAGGAAAGTGAGGTAGATTATATACCTCACTCCATTTGTGACGATCACTCCCTTTGCCGGTTCCTTTCCTGGCTGTGAGATCAAGACGTCATCCTTCAAAACACAAGCCCATTTGTGCACAGACAGTCAGTATAACACTTTGAAACTGGATCTGAACGAATTCAGAATGACTACTAATCTGGTAACAAAAACAGACTCAGACTCGTTCTAGTTCGGGGATCTCAATCCATGCAAGCTTCTAGGTGACGGGTTTTCTAAAACAAGACAGTAACAGTTAAATAAAAGAGACAATGCTTACCCCCTGGGGTTGCCAGCCACCCTCTGGAATCCACTTTAGAAAGAGAGCTTTTCGCAGATCAGCAACGAAGATAGCCTTTGACTCCCCAGGATTAACCATCCCACTCTGCAGTTCCGTAAGTCCATTTCTAGTGGCATTTTCTGAGACAGTATATTTGCATGCTACTGGTAAGAAGTTCGTGAGTTCCAGTGGTGCAGAGATGACCAAGCTCCAGTCCTCAATGGGATTCAGCTGACTGCTTTTTCCAACCTGATTGGACTTGCATTGGAGACAGAGCCAGACATTTTTATTATCAATGTTGCTGGTGCTTGCCACAACAGAACAGTTTAGAAGCTCCTCGGCATTCTGAAGCCCTCGAATGCGGAGCTCCTTTGAAGGTTGCCTACCCCTTCCTGGATCAGTCTTCCATTTGTATGATGCAACCGAGCTCCAATTACATGCCACGCCCGGGTTAACTGATTCCGCACGAGGCCTCAACTGCAAAAAGTAGCGTTTCCATTGGACGTTAGCTTTGGCGAGAACGAGTTAACGGTAGAAAAGTTAATAAAAAAGTTCAGAGCTATCTGAGCTACAGCTGAGAGGATTCTCGACAATTAAAATTATCCCGTTTTAAGTCGTGGATGTGAACACAGAGCTTCTCCAGGAAGTTCAAGGAGACACTAGTGGGCTTAAACAAACCACCACCCTGGAGGAATTTCATGCACTGTGAAACATGATTGCGGCTAAAAATCCATACCTGAACAACATAATCTGGTCCACCTGGCCGTAGACTTTCAATTGGGCAGGCAGCAGTGGAGTGAGGCTCTAAAGCTCCAAGCGAGATCACCAAATTCTTGGAACTATCCTTGCGTTGTCTTGAACGCGTCCACCGACGTCGTCTTACAGACATATAACCTTTTTCATAGTTACTACCAGTAGATGGAGGCCAGCCCTTCAGCGCACTGAAGTCATTTGCGTAGGTCCATCCATTATCATCAACTGCTCCGGTTCTGTCGAGTCGCCAGTCGGTCATCCAGACCCAACTCTCTGGAAGCGGAATCTCAGGGAAATCCTGCACGACACGTATCTATTGAGATCAAGGAGACTAGAGAGCATAAATATCAGTCTACAGGGTGTACGGACAAACTAACCGGTTCCTAAAAAATATATGGATCTAAACAATAATTTGTCCTAACAAGATGACCGTTCTAAAGTTCAAAACCATGTTTGACGTGAATGACTTACGTAAAGCCTTGACTGAATGTCACTATTACAGTAATTTTAACTACATGGTCATTGAAAAGATCAAAATCTTTACCTTCGAGGACCCGGACAGGTCTCGTCTGCACCAATGACCTGGGTCTGTTGGCAATAACGAATGACCCCAGCCATTTCCAGATTGACTTCTCTGGTTCTCAAAGATTTCTTCTTCCACAGAATTGTCTGAATGATCGGTACCCAATTCATTTTCCTCCGTTTTTTGATCCACAAGAAAATCAGGGCACAGACGAGCTTCAAGATAGTATTCCGAATCGTTGGTGAGCGTCACCAGAGTCCGGATAAAGAGATGTTTCACTCCTTCGTGGACAACCATTTCACTAGCCAAGTGATCCCTTCCCAAGTGCCAGGGTGCTGGACCAAGTCCATAATTTAATCTCACTGGGGACCAAGGTCCATTTCTGGTGACAGATACTTCAATTGCGCCAAACTTCTGAGAGCCAGCGCTTTGCTGAGAATCTGTCTCTTCAGAGTCTTCATCGTCTTCCTCTCCATAAACGGAAAAAAAATGTGTAGCCAGCTTAATGTGACCGTTTGCACCATCTTCAATTTGCGAATCAGCAGTATCCTGCAATTATCATGATGCTTTTCAAACGTTAATATTCATGATCTGGCTGAAGTATAGAGCCGTGAAGAATGATAAACTCACAAATAAGGGAATTTTTAAAAACGCACAGCTGATTTGTCGAGAAATCATTCATGTAGTATGACCTACTCGTGAGCTAAGAGCTGAGAGTATTTTCACATGAAGTACTCGTCAACAACCTCAGAACGAGTTCTGCAACTATAAGCTGACCTCAATGTCCAAGCCTTCAACTCTCGGCGCACAGAACAAAGCAGGATTCTATAGAGTGCAATTTACCTCTGCCTTTTTAGGTGGATAAAGAGTTTCAGATCTTAGTGCAAGAGAACTCGAACCAGCGAGTTCACCTCTGTCTTCTCTCAGTCCAGTCTTCTTCTTATCCGTCAGCTCAAATGTGCAATATCCAACAGGAGATCCTGCCAGCGATCGAAATGAATGACAACAACCGTATTAGGAAAATTATAAGTATATAAAACGATACACAACATAATTGCATTTTCAACTATTTAAAATCTTGCCTAAACAAGGTTTGATATCAATTCCATAGACTTAAACAACTATCCACAACAACAGACCGCGCAATTTCAAAGTAAATGTACCTTTCGCAAGGTCAGTCACCACAATTTCAATACGATGTACTTCCTGCATGACAAGTTAATTCAGCCTCACATGCTCATATCTTCATAATAGGAAAACAACATAATAAATGCTCTACTATAATCTACAACAAACATAAAAAAATCTTTATGAAAAGAAAAACGTACTAAGTTCCAGATAATCATCCCTATACATCCAAAAGGAATGCCAATAAAATGAGCTGGTAGACATACCCCTGATTTAACTTCAAATACAAAAACCTCATCCCAGAAAACTCGCACTTGAGTACCATTGTCTTCGTTTGGGTTCACACATCGAGTACGAGCACTCTGGAAATGTAGTTGTCTGCTGTCGATTGCAGCATTTACAGGAACCATACGAACTGCTGCCATGTACTCTCTCCCTCCGATGCCATGATCCTGCGGCAACTGTAGCCCAGACATAGTTATGAGAACATTGAAGTATGAAACAGTTGCTGATAAACTATTTAATGGTTCGATAATGAAGGAACTTAACCCCTAAAAGACAATTGTCCCAAAACGGGTTTTTTGAGAATTTGGGCAGGTTCCTATGATGTCAATTTTAGATATATTTTATTGAAACTTTTTTTGAAGGTGTGGTAATATTAGAGCTTCATGGGGATCTAATTTATTCATCATTTGGACATTGGGAAAAAAAGATATGATGCCCAAAGTAAAAATTCCTACTCGTCGGGCACCTCGGGCAACATAGCGAAAACACTCCATTATTTATGATTTTTTTTTAACAAGAAGCTAATATTATACTATTTGGTGATTTTGAAAAAAAAACTACTTTTGGAATTTTTGTCTTTTTTTAAAAGAGAATCAAAGTTCTCACACCTTTTCGGGCAAGGTGCCAAAAAAAATTCTTCTTTGCCATATAAAAGATAGAGATTTTGTTTTTTTGTACTTTTAATTTTTTCTACTTTGAAAAGGAGTATGAAACTTCGATTTCACCGTTTGGATTTCGAATTTTCAAGATCCACAATTTACAAAAAAATAAAATGCAAATAAGCAAGTTTTAAATCCCTTCTACTTGCAATACTAATTTGAGAATGCTACACACTATTATTTCATTTGAAATTTGGGGAAAGTATAGCTTATATGGTCTATTTTTATTTGGTAAAATCTCCTCAAAAGAAAAGATGCAAGAGATATTTTTTCATGAGGAAACATAGTGTGTTGATCCTGTTTTGAATGGTCCCAAAATGACTATGTTTTTCATTTCAAATACTATAATCTTCTAATTCATATGGTGAAAAAATTTGAGAAAATTACCACTTGTTTTTGTCATATTCTAAATTAAGATCTTACGGTTAAAAATAGTAATGGAAGATTTTTTTAACTCTTACCTTCTCGTTTACTAGAATATGTAGTTTTGAAGTGTTTTTGACAAGAAAATCGCAAAGAATTTTAGGGGTTAACTCGTTTACGACAACTTTGATAACTGAACGTAGTACGAGGTACTACGAATAATCTTCATCATTCTTAACTGACCAAGACAATCGAGCGAAGCCGAACTTTTACCTCAGCGTCACCAATTCTGATGGCCAAAAATTTTCCAGACCGCCCTTGCGCCATCTCAGTGTGACTTGTGTCTTGAATGCAGCGAGTGATGGGCAACTTAATGGTGGCAGTCCCATTTGATGGTAATGATGACACTTGAAATTTGCCACTTCCTTCAACTGTTCTCAGCCAGAGTTGTTCTCCTATCTCGTTGTGGGCCATGATAGAAGAATTCTTATTTCCTTTCTTGCCCATAGACACATCTGTACTGAGTCTAGAAAGTCTTCGACTGAGATTCTCCGAACTTGCACTTTTATCCTGTACAATGTCCAGGGTAATCGGCTTCTTGAGCAATGAAAAATTCGACCTAGACCAGCACTTCGTAAGGTAAACAAAACTAGGTGGTTAGGAACAAAAAATAAACATAACCTATGTGGTTATCTTTATTCGAAATTGTACATTTTAACGGATGCGAGCAAGACAACAGGCCACCACATATTTCATTGAGTGCAAAGTTGGTTTAAAAATTACCTGCAGCTCCTGCTTTTTACAGGATGCTTCAAGCTTGCTCAAGTTCATCCAACTTGAGTACGCTTCCAACAACATGTTCGCATTCGCAACAGAAATATTAACATTGAAGTCACTCTGAGTGTTGACAAGGACTTTCGAGACTGTCGGTCGAACTTTGTCTTGCGGGTCACTTTCGAACTCGTATCTGAGTCACCCATTACAAGAATCCCACTTAGTCTAAAGCTTACGTGTCCAAAACAAGTAGTTAAATTATATGAGCTTATGGCCAACATGGTTCATCTCCATGGCGCAGCTGTTTGATTCGTGTGATTCTGGTTCCAAGATGGAGCGAGAGTCAAGGGCCAAAAACGAAATTAATAAACAAGATTACATTTCAAATTTGAAGTTACGCACCTGACAAATGCATCGCAAGGCTCTATGAGTGGCTCCCAAACATCAAACTTGCTGTTGTATGTAGTGGATGTCAAAGAGAAATTGATGACGGTGCTAAATGCCTCCATACGTCCATGCAAGATCGCCTGTAGACCGGTAACTGACAAGTCCAACAGCGGTGCCATCTGTACTCGGAAACAGATGATTGTAAGATGTTTACCTTGGCTATACCTTCATGTAAGATACAAATTTCAACAGAATATAAAACCACAACTCTGTGCATACCGATCATATAATTAACATTTTTTCAGTTTTCATCCCAGCATGATATCACTAAGCACAACGAAATGGACTCACAAAGCCACCAAAATCGTCATAAATAGTAGCAGAGACACTTTTGACTTCCATAGCCACAGTCAGGTTGTCCGGCTGTGATTGTCTTCTCAGATCGGCCAAACCAAGAGCACTCTGAGGCGAGGGACTTCCATAGCTTCCAGGCTTAACAAAGAAGGTGTTTGCCTGCAACACACGAACAATGTAAAAAGTGAGGAAAACAAATAAAGAGGTGATTTATATTGACTGCATTCTTTTATGGAATTCTTAAATGCTAAAAATCATATACTAAAACATTCCCGCACCTCGTTTTCAACTGGCCAGATACTGAGGTGTTGCTGATTCGCTTTCAATGACCTGGTGGTCCAGAGACTAGATTCTGCAAAATTAGCGCTGCTGACGAGGTCATCCCGCACACAACGGATGTTCTCCATCACGTCCTTATCAGGACTCGAGCTCTTGCCTGCTATGCACCCAAGAACTGAATACCCTGGGGGAGGAACTGGGATCCAGAAGTAAACACCGTCCAAATGCCTCTGTTTAGATACATGAGCCAACTCTTGAAATCGTTCGGGCTTCCTAATCAAGCCACCCTCTTCTGTGTCACGGAGCACTAGACCTGTACTTGGAGGCTCATATCTGCATACAAAACGCAGAAACGTGTTAAAGATGGTGCATGGTTGGTATTAAAACAAGACGCCAAACTTATTCGACATGAATGGCAAAGGATTTACCCTTTCACGGCTATGTCTCCCAGCATTGCACAGTCGGGAGGCACAATGGGCCGCCATATGGAGATCCCATCGTGGGATCTACTTCCTTTATCCCACCAGACCAACTTGAATCTTCCCACGTTCTCGTATATCCTACCTGATGAGACTACCGCTGTCAATAACCCAGTTGTGTCGGCATCTTCTTCACCTGCCATGACGGTGCATTTTCAGAGAAAGGAAGACTTACTCATATCTGCACCTACACTATGAAAACACAGTGCCTTCTATCTCCAGCCTAGATAGTTTGAGATATGAAAAACAATATACAGCAACTGATGATCACGCAAAAATATATTCTTCTAAAATAAAAGGTCACAATTAGACTGAGCCACCCTGAGTGTGACGATACAGATTCAAAACTGGACACAAATTATGTTAGATCAATGATTCTATTCGTTAGCGACTTACCAATAGCCGACAACGATTGCGACAGTCTTGTCTGTGGATTATCTGAGCCTGGAACTGTCTCATTAACAGTAAATAGCCCATAATTTGCAATAGCAAGACGGAGGGCATGGGCCTGGGGTGGAACCAATTCCTTGGGATCGATTTGCAGAAGGAAAGATCCAATCGAATTATCTGCTCGCCAAAATGCCCATTTCTTTTGAGAATCCATGTCGTTTGTCCTGCAATCCAATACATAAGAGCTTTAGATAAGAGTCGGGTGTGGACAGTAAAATTTTCTGCGAAGACTGATCCCACACAAACAGTTCCTAAAATTAGGGTCTTGTAAAATGCTGCTGGGAAAATCGAATTCACCTCTGGTGTCCCTTAATATTGATACAGTCTCGCATGGAACATGGTGAAACAAGTGCAGCCAAAACGCAAAGAGCTGCTGACTTCGGAGGCTCTTCTTGTCCTTTCCAAACGATACAACCCATGGCCACATAACCTTCAGGTGGAATTGGTAACCAGACACAGCACCCTCGTTCCTCTCCATCTTCTTCGGCAGCAGATGTGCCAGTCGAGGCATTATCCAATTCTTGTTTACTACTGCGTTCAGTCGATTGGAAGGACTTCCCATCTGCGGTAGACTTCAGGGAACCCTTAGAAACAAGGTCGTCGGATGACCATACACATTCAAATCCAGTAGGTCTCTTCGATCGTACTAAAGCCATATTAACCGTCAGTACGCCTTTTGCCGGTGGCTCATTCCTACAACAATAACAAACGTGAATTAATTAAGGCTGTTCCGTACGCAACGTGAATTAATAAGGCTGTTCCATACGCAGACAACACAGAAACGCACTAGGACATTGCACATGAAAATACTCAAATTCGGTCTCAAATGAATGACGTACAAGGGTGTTACACAATCGCCAAGCACTGCAAACCCAGGTGGTGGTCGAGGTCGCCAAAAAGCAAGATGCGATCCACCGGCTGCAATATCAGAGTCTGCTTGGCAGGCACATCACGGTTCAATTCAGAGTTACCATTTGGAAATCACCAGAGAAGACACCACCGTGAGATAGAGAACAAATTGAACATTGAAGCATAGTATCATTTGAAGATCTCTCAGAAGAAAATAGAGAACTAGAATTGAGAACTTAAACTGGTGGAGTCGCAATCTTACCATCATCTGCCCATATCTTTTCGAACTCCGAGCATTCCACTGTAATCTGCTCGGATGTAATACGCATGATGGACATTACATCATCCTGGAGGTGTAAAATGAGCTGGAGAATACTGAAAGAGAAATTAGTGTTAATCTCTGTCATGCGCACATGGATGTTCTGTTTCCCTGTCACTTGTGAATAGGTCACATAGGCATCGAAGGGCTCCAAGACATTTACGCCACTTGTTGATTCAACCGTCAGACCGTTTAAGTTGGCTGTCAGATCCATATCATCTCCCTTCATGGAAAATCTGCATAAGCATTCGGCAATATTCACGAAATTTATACTCGAAAAGGATATCACTCTTTAAGAACTTAAATAATAACTTCATACAATCTCACAAGCTACCAAACAACTCATGCCTTTTAATATAGCTGAACAAAAACGAAAGTTCAAGGACGGAAATTGAATAGTTACCTGGCAAAAACATTCATCCTCGCTCGAAGGTACCTCTCGGGAAGGACTAGAGCTCCGGATGGTCGATTGATACTGTCATAAAGAGTGAGCTCCGGACCAATCGCCTAGTATACAAATACAGTCTGTCAGTTGGCTCAAACGCCAAACATTACTTCATGGAGTCAAATACAGTGTTCAGAAACAGATGCCAATTGCAGAGAACCGTACTATAAATTTATTCCCTAGTTATGTCGGTTAACAAACATAAAAAAAGGCTGAGACATATGTTCTAGTTTTGAAAATAGGTATAATACCTGCAAGTCAAAGAGAATCTCCACAGGAGGTTTGTCAGCCTCTTCTTTCTTGGTTTCCTTCTTATCTGCTGCCGGCGACGATATAGTGCTCGAAGTATCAGACTCCTCAGCAGGTCCTTCCATAAATACTCCATCGTCCCGAGATGCTGAATAGCTACTACTGCTACCAAGATAAACTGACGAATCCAAGTAGTCGCCGTTCTGCCATAAATATGGTCCGGAGAATAACAGGTATACTCAGAAGACAGTCCAGCGGAGTACTCATCGGTATTGTTTAACTCAAACGCTAAGATATAACTAAACATGCAGCCTTATTTCATTAAAACACACTAGTATATGAAAAGATTCACAAAACGCTGGAGAAATACCTGAATAATCACATTCCTGAAAATTAGTCGCTTTCCATCTCCAACGAAGATTAACGCCTCTGGCGAAAACACGGATAAATCATCATCATTTCGGTTTAAAAGCCGCAATGTGTTTCCTTGTCCGTTGTAAATATATTCTTGCACGCCTTCGTAATCAGCGACCAGAGGTTTCTTAGGCGAAATTCGTATTTCCTTCACCGTTTGTTTGTATACAGGGTCGTTCAGAAACATCCCATTTTTCATGTCCAAAGGATTCTCATCTCCCTTCTCCGCCAACATCGCGTGCATTGATGGAACAAAGAACTCGCCAACTGCCAGCAGAAAATCAAAAGCAACCACTACACGGGGCCGCTGAATGCGAAGAGAAACTTGCTGTTGAGTTGGGCTGAGTTTCGCATCGACCACAAGCATTGTCAATCCTTGACTGCGCATTTTCAACATGGACAGATTTAGTTACTTGCAAGAACTCCAATCCCACGTTCGAGCAACATGATCATTCAGGAGCCATATTACCAAACATTTCCCCTGTCTTATTGACCAGAAAGCCTATTCCTAACACGTAAGAATACATTAAAATTTACAAAATTTGCACCAGAACCAACCATCCACGAAAAAGGGTGAAAAATCATACCCCCACCCATGTGATGCGCTGGAGGTTCCAACGGCGGTGTCCTTTTCATTCTTCTCTTTCTTGTTTCTTTGGGCATGACCAGGGTCGCCCTCAAGAGTGTCCGGTGCCTTATCATCAGCGTTGCCAATCATGTACTGCATCTCAGGATCAGTTCCTTCACGTTCATCTTTCAGACTAAACCTTTCTAGCGATGCCATCACAACTGATTCTTCAATATTATTTGATTTGTATGATGCCCACACGCCAATCACCTGCACGGTCCAGAAAAAAAATTAGCCAATGTGTCCTTCCGTGACATGTCACAAGGCAAAGAATTATTCCATTTTCAGCCCTCATTGAAACTGTTGGGTAGACACTATTCTTTCAAATGATCTAGGACCCCTTTAACAAAGGCCTAACCTGCAGAGTCGCAAGAGATGCATCCCTGGTCCCACCAATATACAAGCCCAGTTCAACCAGATCGACTCCGACACCAACTTTGATGGTAGTGTAGGGCTTCTCAGGCGTCGAGTCACCCTCGTCTTGGCCGTGATCATTCTCTGCTTGTGGATCCTCGGTAACAACATCTGCACCATCAGCACCCTCTTCCAGCTTCTGAGCTTCATCCTCTGCAATCGGTTTATCCTCCTCAGACGGCGTGTTATCATACAAAGTAGGAGGCAAATCTGGTGTCTCAGCCATGTTCTCTGTTATGCACTCAGTGATAACTTGATATTCCTTGTCAGAGAGCGATGCCCGAAGCTCTTTAATCTGCCAGAAAAGACGTGTAGAGAATAAATAAGTAAAGCAGCACCTTTCCCTAGACATATTCTTTGCTTATTGATGCCAAATGGGATAGAACAGCGCGATTATAAAAAAATTTAAAGGAAAAATCAAGTCAAACGGATCACCTTGACTGTTGCTTCAATAGCTGGAACCTTGTGCCAAAGATCACGTAAGGATCGTCTGACTACCAGGCCAATTCCTCTAGCTTTATCGAATATCTCAGTCCCCACATTGCTTCCAATACCAACTGTTAGACTTACATCTTCAACCTGCATGGCCAAGTTCACAAACAACTATCTTAGTATGGGTATCCCAGGAAGTCCAATCTCAGGAATATTTCTACATTCTCAGAAATGTATGGCAAAAACATTTACATCAAGCGTGATTGTTTCCAAGCGAATGGCTGCAAGCTGCTCTTTTCCCCCGCCAAACCACTCCGAGCTGCTACGTATGTTGATATGCAGAATATCGAGCTCCATGAAACTGTTCACGTGACAAAATGGGCAACGGGATTATGAATAATGGCCATCCACAAGAATATAAAACGAAGAAAATAGTTGCAATAGGATTTATGAGTCGCAACGAAATAGTCAGCTGTAGATTGGACTTACTCTGTACTATAAGTTCCGCGAGGCATTATGATGATAGGCTTCGAAAGAGAAACATCCAATTTCACTGAGGGTTGTCCCTGTATCTCAGACTGAGAAAAACGATTCTCATAGTCTGACGCACGATCTTTCAGTTTCATTACATAGCCCGAACTTTGAGGAACCAGACCCATGAAATAAGCTGTGATCTGTAAAAAACATCCGAACAATGGTTACTTTTAAACAGACGCATGTGAACGTTCAATTCTCAGCTTCAAGGGTCTACGATGCTACGGCTTGTGATTCACACTGCAAGAAATGTGACTTGGCATGGCATGTATCAGGGAACAGTAATATCTCACCTCCTGTATGAAACGGTTGAGGAAGACAAGCCGTACTTCTGATAGTTTCCCAGTAACACTGAATTCGTAGCCCTCGTAGTCAAGGTCATCTTCATTGAATGACACGAACTCCAACTGCATTTACAAAAAATGACGCAAAAGACGGACTGTCAACTATTTAAAAGAACGTAACAACTGGGATCACTATATCCGGGGAGAAATATTGATAATTCTTTCCATGAAAACAAGATAATATACTGGCACCAAAATTAAAAGAATTCACAGCCCACATATTCTGAATTTCTCTGAACAGTAGAAAGCGGCTCTCATGAAAACCCAAACAGATTCACCACATGTTTCACATAAATACAACCACTTCTTCATTTCTTCTCTAATAAAACTGGCTTGATCCTACCAGCCATTTAAAAGTAGTCCGCACTTCTCATCATGATCGAATTACATTCTTACCATACGTAAACTGAAATATCTCCTGGATACCTATGTAGAATATACTGCACCTTAGTATGTAAAAATAAATAACAAGATATTCAAAGTTAAACGCAAGCCAGGGAGATAAGAACCTCAATGAAAGAAGAACCCCCTGGATCCCTCATGTCACAAATGTACTGATATGGAACGCCTTCATGGTGATAGTCCTTCACATTATCGTCACTAATCCGAAGATTACCAAGGACAGCTTTCACTCCCCATGATGCTGGATAAATCTGAATAACAACAAACACCTCCGAGTCCTCAATAAACATTTATCCATGGTCTCTTTAGACAAAATTGACAGACAGAACTATTCAACAATGAGGCGTTACCTTCACATCAGTGTGAAAATTGTCTTGAGAAAGGGTTGATAGCGAAGAACCGTCTTCCGTATTGAGGATGATTTCCGCACGCTCCATATCTAAAACCAGCAAAAACACTACTCTTTCTTTGCCTTTTCCCAGTATTCCTTTTACAACCGAGTCTTTCTTCTGCGGAGCTATCTTCGGATTACCCTTCTCATCAACATCTTCCACGACCTTTGGGTTGATTGTGGTCACAACTCCATCGGCATTGGCAGACGAAGCCTGAGAATCTCCCTTGACATCACCGTCCTCTGTTTTAGTTTCTCCATTATTGTCATTCTTATTGGAACCTGACGGACCAGAGGCATCTCGGCTTTCTTTCTCTGAAGAACTTTGTACATGATCTTCTTCGCCATCTGTTACCTGTTCATCCTTCTTAGGCTGAACCTCGGCAGTGATAGCTGTCACAAGATCCAATGCAGCTATGACTGTTGGCCGATTGCAATAAAATGCCAATGTTGACAGTGACACTCGCACCTATTAGGCACAGGAATGATCGTCAGTACTTGCGATTTTCAGAAGAATCATTGCCAAAAGGTTCGAAATTTCGAACAAAAATACCTGAAGTGCAGCAACTGACCTCAACTTCAACTAATACACATCATCATGGAACCACAAAACATTTGCTCAATAAAAATGCAGAAAGAACTTGATCGGGTCAATAATACTTATTGCTGACCTCTTTGTCGATGGACGCATACGTAGGTGAGTCTGGGGAAGTGATGATGACTTGGGCTTTCACAAAGCTATTCAGCTCCTCGTTATCAGTCACATCACGATCACGTCTGTTCGGCTCTGGTGAAGCGGTTCCCGGCAGAAGACCTACCTCTCTCTTAAAACTTGGTGGCTCATTGTGATCGTCTTCAGCATCATAAAATGTCGCTGCAGCATCGGAACTACTGCCGTGTTTATGTGAACTCAAAGTACTCGAGCTACTTTCATAGCCACTTTCATCATCGGCATCAAAGAAGCGTTCATCTCCAGACTTGTTGTAGTGACTAAGCTTTGACCTTGATGAGCCTGTATTTCTAGAGTTGTTACCAGAATCGTTTAAAAGTAGCCTCATTCCTTCGTTGTTTCCTCCTTTATGGGACCTATGGTCATCCCGGCTTCTCCGACTGACATGATGTGAAGACGAGGACATGGCCTTTCCACTGTCGTTGCCTTTTCTATCTTTTTTTATATAAGACCGTGCCAAGTACTTGCAGGAATGTGATACATGCCCATGGAACTTGTCCTCAATTTCTAAAGCTTGTAAGACAGCTCCAACCAACATGTCATTCTTTCTCAAGACGAATTGTACCTACAATAAAAGCGCCAAATAAGTGTTTACTCAAGAAGATACTCAAGTACCGTGGTGCAGAATTGACATACACGAGTTGAAAATGCTCGAACATGAACCCTAAAACCAAATTAAAAAATTAAACTCATATTCATTCTTTGTATATATTATTAACCGGACTCACATGCCACACTCGTGCATCACAAGATCCTTACTTTCACTGTATGTCATAATTTTCCACCGTATTAATTGTTACTAAAATAAAAGTATTAGTGCCAAGCAGACCAGAATAAGATACAATCCATGAAATAGTTGTTGTGAAATTGCACAAATAGCCGCTTATAATTGGAGGCTAGGGCAATGTTATTTACCTTCGTCCCAATGGCTCGGAGCTCCAGTACCGGGCTCTCAGGCGCAACCAGCAGCTTGGTGGTTGTGTAATCGATCTGCACACGACAGTCGATCTCATGAACATGTAGGTGAAAACGAAAGCCCGTCAAAACAGGAATCATTCAAACCGTCGAAAATGCCATTTCTAATATCCTTCAAACAGTCAGAACCACAAAAGCAGAGTCGATTTCATATCAGTATCGGTCAACAAGCCAGTATTATAAACCATTAAAAAAATATTCAATAGCTGTCAGCTTACATCACGGGCGTTGCTTATGACAATTTTCAGTTCATCGAGGACACCAGTTAAGAAGAGTGTTTCCTGCTCAGCCAGCTTGGTTGGGTCACCTTCGGTAGATTCAGGGACGTCATTTCCCTCCGAATCATTCTTCTCACCTTTCCCACCCAGAAGCCCTGAAACTGCACCAGGAGTCTAAACTCCCGAAAATGCAGGTACGTTAGTTAGAGCGACACCTTATCAAATTAAGGCTAAGATGCAAAGAAAAGAAGCAGAACTAACTAAAAACGAGTTTCGAAACTTTTTTTCCTTCATAACGAACCACTGGAACTTACAGATGCTCGATATACGGCCCCAGCAAATCGCCCTTGCCAGTTATTTCTATCATCTTCGTCCGCAAAACGCAGCAGAAGCGCTCCTGCAGATTCTGCAATCTAGACCCGAAATCCAGCAAGCCGCAAAGCAACATTAATTCGAATCACAATGAGAAGCCAGTATCAGATTGAATATGCAGATCAACTGCACGAAAATTCAAAAGGTACCTTGTTATCCAGTTGACCCGCATCACATATTGCAAGGACATTCTCCACGTCGTCCAAAGATTCCTTGGGTACATTGAAGACCTTCTTACCTATCAAACTACAACCACAAAAACAAAAGGTTAGACGGCACATTCTAGTAACGATCCAGAAACAGATAGTGGAGAAGAGAGTGTTCAAGTTCTCTGAGAAAAAAGTAGCGAGCGTGACAGTGAAAAGTAACATACGAATGATAGGTTTTGTAACTGCGAGATGAATCAGACTCCAATAGATACAGAAAAGGCCCCGCCAATGCACCATAGCGACTCTCCCACTTCGCTTCTCTGTGTCCCACTCCCTGCGCCCATCAAAGAAAAATTAAACAACCCTGAAGTGTATTTTACAGTTTGACACCAATTTTTCTTTTACAATACCGACATCTCGATTTATTTCTACTTTCAAACTAGCGTTGTGCGTGATTAATATTCGTTCACACGAAAATAGGAAATGATAATAGTGATGATCCACTTAAAACTATGTGTATCTCAAATAAAATTTAAGGATTTCACCAATACTTCGTGCATCTCACTGCTTCCAAATTCGCTTGTGGCAATGTCACATCCTATACAAGGATCATCAGATGTATGTTTGTGCTTCACTGTCTGCATAATTTAGGAAGAAACTTACTACACAGCTTCCTAGTATCAGCACACAATCATACTTGCATATGATTCAGATTTAATAGTATTTAATACAAAATTTTCAGTTTAATGATAAAAAACGAGTGCATTACATTTCCTTCATTCAAGGCATGCCCTTAAAGACTAAAAAGGATCAGGGGTTGGTCGATAAGTAGTGGTGAATATATTCTAGTAGCACCAAAACTGGTGTAAGAAAATAGTTAGCAGATAGTGGGCAATAGAATTTCTCACCTTCCAGGAGAGAACTGACATCGGTCCGTCAAAATCTGGAGAGTCCCATGGTCGAAATGCCGATTGAGCAGCGTCTTCATCAGAGCCACCACTAAATACCTCAACTACCTGCATAATTCGATGATACCGTGCAGGGGAGAACTGGAATCCAACAGACTGCAACCTCAATGCCACTCGTGTCGTTGGATACTTCGGGTGTGGCACACAAATCTGCATCACCAAGATTAGATGTATCAGCAATTACGCGACGAATATCTGCACTTTTTATATTTCAAAGTGCAACATTTACATCGATCGATGAGGAAAGCAATCAACAACTTATTAGAAGAAAGCGATATAATGAAATATGATGAGGTAGACAGTGCGGAGTAGCAGGAACAATTTGATTGGCAAGCAGTTAGATATCTACTAACCAAATGTAAGAGGGCTCACCTGCTCAAGCGCAATTGTCATTCCAGTTCTCTCGAGCATGGGCAAGAAAAATAAATCTCCATCACTTGAACTCACTTCCTTTTTGGCCTTCTTCCCTTCTGATTGACTAGCATCTCGGCTGTCATCCACCTCTTGAACATTATCACTAGCACCTCCTTCCTTCCCCTCAAAACCACCCGACGTGTTCTCTCCACGATCTGTCTGACCCTCTGTGCCATGAGGTTGATGGCGCACATTACCACTTGAAGCGTGAAGCCTCCCGGTTGCAGGGTCCACGTTATACTGCTCTCGCCAATCAAAAGCACCGTCCACCAAGAAAGCTGAGATGTCCTTCAGACCGATGTGGAACCGCATGTAAAGCTGATTTTCTTCGGTAGAGTCATCAGTAGAGCCATCCTCCTGGGATAAACAACAAGTTACACCAAGCATTCCCACACATGGAAAAGAATTATAAAGCACTAGAATGCTTCAAGAGCATATAATTATCTTCAAAATCTCCATGCCAAATCAGAAAGCGAATAATGAACCAAATAATTAACCAAAGAAATGAAGTGATCAACTAACAAAAGGACAGGAACATACGGGTAGAGTTTTGATACTGAAGTAACCCAAGTCAAGGAACATTTTGCATTGGTGTTGGCCGTCAGGGTAAAAATCTGTAGGTATAGTGACCTTGGGAGCAGCAATATCTAAATCCAACAAAAATCTGGACAAACGCAACACTTTAGACCATTACGAATCAACGATATCCAATGCAGAAATCAGCCATCCTTAATAAGCTAGCCAAACTCTACGACGCAATCAGAACACTGAAAGTGTATGATACACTCCTTCATTCAGAAAACGTCACCTTATAGTAATTGCTCAAAGACAAAACCTGAGAGACACAATGTTTTGTCTTTGAGCAATTAATAAGAGAAACAATGCACATCCAACCCACCCCCCCCCCCCCCCCCCCAAAACACCATATATCTGATAATTCCATTGAGAAACTAAACATACTCTAGAGGACTCCTTGAATGCAATCAAAAATCGTTCACCAAAACAAAGTATCATCAGAAGCATCCTCCTTACTTGGGTTTGTTTTTCAAAACATCATTCAGTTGCTGCTGGGCGTTCTTGGAGACTTCATTCACAGTTGACTGCATTTAAACGAAACCAATAAGACTTCAACAGAGAATATCATAAGCTGGAATCTCTGCTGTATAACTCAACAGTACAGCACAGAATTGCTGTAAGAAAAAGGAGCAATATTGTTCACTGTCAGGAAGATAACATTATCTCTAGAGTAAGATAACTTAATGATTAATGAAGTACTGCGAACCTGTAAAGCTGCAGCAGTTTGAAGAGCGACATCTCGGCTTACGGCTTCTTTGCTCGAAAAGAACTGAGTTATTCTATTTATGCTTTGCATCCGAACCTGCCATAAACCAAAGATGTAAAAGCAGTGAAAATAAATACATGCGGAGAGTGAAGAAGCTCATATGGTTCCTGAAACAAAACGCCATCATCGATCGGCCAGAAAAACACACTTATGACAAGGCATAGAATTACCAAATAGGCTTAGATTTACGTGCATACTGGTGAATAAGGAGTGCACAACATACAGTTACATAGCAGGGAGCAGCCTTAGCCTCCAAAGACCAGTCCAGTTCTTTGTCCCATGGGCTCAATGTAAATGTCCCATACAAAGACTTCTCTTCGTGCGCACTCTGTAATGCACCACCAGAACAATGAGTCAGAACGGGAAAATACGGCCATTCGCTATATACAGTCATAAATGAGAGTTGAGAGAAATATTAAAATATCCAATCCTTAGTAAGGATAACGCCAGTCCTTGGTAAATGATAAAACCAGTCCTTGGTAGAAGATAACTAGGCCTACTCAAACAGCACCATATCCAAAGCACTATACTGTATATGTACATACCTCGCCGAGAAGTCCTTCAGGAGTAGAGATTTTATAAGAGTTTAGTCCAACATCGAAGACTTTGGTTTCAGGATAGAGTTTAATCCCACACCCAAGACCTTCAGCTGTTAGTTCTAGGATACTTTGTCCACTTGCAGATACCAGCTTTGTTCCATTATGTCTCATTTGGACTTCCACTAGCGTGTGCAACATGTTCGGCTGATCCTCCCCAGGAACCATAGGAGATGGTTTGCCTTCCTCGTAACCAATGATTTCGTTGACTCTTTTCCAGTCATCATTGGTGAATTCTTTGTTGCTAGAATCACTACCATCACCACCGGCCCTGCTCACATGAGAACACACTCGTTTACATCAACATAGATGATGACAGTAGTAGTATGAAATTTTGCAAGTGCGAGCTAAGCTTATAAATAAGTCTGCTACCTTCGATCTAATCTTCGTGAAAATATCTTGCATAAAGTGAAAATGTATGGTATTATCCCACAATTATTCAGACAGTGTCACGAAAACTCGTTGCGAAACAACAATTCACGTCTCTTCTATCTGTTGTGGCCCTTACCATCCGAATGACCACCAACTTCGTTTAGCTTGTCGTTCTTCTTCACCCTTTTTCCGTTCCTCGTCCACATATGCATGAGCCAGCATTCTGGGAACACCAAGGAATCAAGTAAAATGTTAGATCCAACTATGAGTGGGTACTAGATTAATAGGATTAGTGAACGCAAGTTGCTTCGGGCAACTTACTCAACAATCACGGAACTCAAGACAGTGGAAGTATGTGTGCATTGCGATAAGAGAGACAATACAATTCAGCAATTATACTCATGCAGCGACATTACCTCCATTGAATGATGATCTCGGAATCAAGCTCGCGGTCCCATTCCTTAATGTCCTTGTTGCCGTTGACGGAAATTGCCTTAGAGTTTGCATGAAGAGCTTCAATGTATTTTGACACATATTGTTTGCGCTTTCTTGAGTATGACAGGATCTGATGCCACGATAGACGGCCACTGACGAACAAATAGCACGATGAAATTAACGATATGACTGTGAGGCACTTTCGGATTTGGTAATCCTATACTTTTCAGTGATGCAGAATATAATTGAAAATTATCTCTAAAAAACAGAGAACAACATCGTAATCTCCCTTTTAATACTGCAAAAGGAATGCCAAACACACAACGTCGCTGAATATATACGACCATAGTAAAGGCAACAGCCTTCAAAAGATGACAGCCAGCCAGCGATCACAATACAAAAATTTCAAAGATAACGAATAAAACAGTATTCGCAATCGGCGGACATTTGAAGCACCCGTTTGGTAATAATCCAAAAAACTCTGACTCAAATTACTGCATGTATAGTCATTATTGATATGTTGATGAATGCCAAGCATGTGATCGGTGGTATGCTTCAAGACAAAGAATCTCATTTGACTAGAATTAACTCTACGGCATCTAAATGAGGACATACCTGGCTTTCTTTTGGTCCTCTGATACAGCAGTATATGCATAACGCCACCAAGCCTTCCTATCTTCTATAATACTCCTGGTAGGACGATAATGAGCGTATTGAACACGTTTGCTGAACGTCGAAATGTTTTCAGCCAGTTTCAAAGCATCTCGATATTGTTTCTGCATCATCAAAGCGCCATTAAATGACTATCCTAGTCCAAATTTTAAATGACTATCCTAGTCCAAATTTTAGTTGTCTATCTCAAAGACTTTGCCTCTAGTGATCTGCAAATAACTAGAGCAAATCGAGTGGAAGACGGCTAGACAAAAAGTGGACAACAGGATGAGAGCTAATATGGCAATGTATACAAACAACTCAGATTGTAACAAAACAACAGGCAGGTTTGATACCTCAGTCAAGCTGATAGTAACATCATCAAGAATAGCAACCGCTTTCTGAGCAGGCTTATCCGGGCTGCGGGTGTCTTTTTGACCAAGTTTGAAATATCTCGCAGTGCCACCAACAGGCTCAAGCACATAGTTGTGGTCATTTATCCATAAAGGCTTCTCTCCCTTGAAAGAAGACGGTTCTTCCTTGATTCCTGGTAAGAACACCTGCCACAGCAATTGCATTCGTGTTGACCTACTTAAAATGACAGCACAACGACTTTTATTGTCTAATAAACCACTTCTTATCAGTCACACTACGGAGATAATCAATCAATACTCGCAGATATAAAGCTTCCGGATTGTTCCGAAGAGAAAAGATTGCCAGCTGAAATAGATCAACCAAAACTTAAATGAACACAACAGTGCAATTCAAAATTAAAACAATGATACCGCTACAAAACTTATGAAAATCACATAATTCTCACAATATCTTCGCCGAAGCTCATTGAGCAGATTTCTGTATAAAATAAAAACAGAGTTACTGCTTGCAAAGCGCATATACGCAAGATCTCTACCTTGCTCCACTCTTGCGGCACAAGATCCGCCCATGGTTTTTCCATAGGCCAAGGTTTAGTGTCGGTGTCGAAATAGAAGGATAATCGATTTAGCTCTCCAGACTGCAAAACAGCAGCAGAATTAAGTAATACAACAATGCACAGCGTATGATCTCACCTTGATCTCACAACCAAGTTCCTTGAATAAGCACGGATTCATAGTGAAAAGAACTCGGTTTGATCCAAATAAAAATGGTCTGATCTATTCCAGAAAATGGTGGAGTCTCCAGAATCAGGTTAATCATAGCAGAAACGACTAATATTCCACATGACATGAGCTACTCACCTTCTGCACACGATCAAGTGCGCCACCCGTAACAAATGTCTCCTTGCCATTCTCATCCACGGTAACAGCCGCAAGCTTAGCTAGCGTAATTCCAGCAGCAAAAGGGTGCCCGGCATTGCTGCAACAGAAAAAACATCACTGACATTTTAATGCAACGCGTCTACGCAATATCTACTTCAACACGAAGAAAGTGTTCAGGAATTCCAATATTTAGATGCCAGACACGATGTAGTTCACAATCCATTCTCATGACTTGGAACTGTTCCAAAATGCTGCACTTTGCTTCTTTTTTCTCTCTTGACGCCATTCTGCTGGGACTTGAAAAGTTGTAGTTGAATGAAAGATTTTGTACCTCTCTTCGTCTTCGTACCGAATGTGAATGTTAGTGATTGACAGCTTCAAGTTGCCAATGACAGTGCCGATTAACGATCCTAACCATGAAGAGTTGCTCTGCAAGCGAACGACCAGATATTATTGCATGAACTCTAAATTTGACCTAAACCTCAAAACAGAATCACTGAGGTACAGAACCTTAAAGCACGCCTAAAATGAGATGAGCAATGACTCGGAGAGAAAATGCAAAAAATAGTATGATAAAATCCGATTTCCAATATAATATTTAGATGGACCAAAATGCAGATGATATACCGCTTCTTCAGCCTTCTTGTTATCATCTGCCTTGCTCCCCACAAGCCTCTCTTCCTCTTCCTGCAGATCCCACCAGTCACATCAGGAAAGAACTCGTTTACGTGGTTTCCATTCATGCTACCTTGCTCTCAACAATCAAGGTTCACATTGCTTTCACACCCATCCAACTACAACTTGTGACTCCCTGAACCCTAAACTCTACAATTTCAAATTTAATGCAGGAGACGATCATGACATCCACTTTTCTGCGATTTTAGAATTTCTACAATTAAAAATTCATAACTTGTACATGTGAGCTTCGAAAAACATGAAACCACTTCCAATATATAATAATGTCATGAAACAGTCGACATACCCGCACTCGCCGGTTCTTCGCTTCTTGCACGGAATCAGAGTCTCCTCCTTCCACTTCCGTCGCAGGCTCGGCCAGAATAAAAATGCGGTCAAGCTCAACCACGACAGGCTCTTGTCCAAGACGGCTCCACGGGACCTAACAACGCCGTTGAATCAAGAATACAGCATCCACAAAGAAAAAATAAAATAAGAAGACTTGACAAGAAAACGAACCTTGAGCTTCACGGAACCAAGGAATCCCGCCTTGACTTTGATCGGGAGCTTGAGCGCATTGAGCGCCTCCGGCTTGAGCTGCATGTTGGTGAGCTCCACATTTCCTGCGCGCAAGAAGATGAGGTCATGACTGGACGAAGCAAAGAGAAAAAGAGACCTAAAAGGCGGGAGAAGACGAGAGGGCAGTACCGTCCCAAACGGAGACTTTGAGCGCCTCCTTGGACAGGCCCTTGACATAGTTGCCAAGGTACTTGTCCAAGTAGAACGCCAATTGCTCCTCCAACATGGTGGGCGCGCCTCACAGCACCACGGCGTGCTGCTGCTGCTGCTGATGCTGATGCTGCGACAGCGTGGAGAAGTCCATACGCAGGCAAACAGGCCTGCAGCGGAAGGCGTGAGGCAAGCCAAGGGAGGAAGCAAACTAAGGTGACAAGGACGCAAGGAATGCTGGGGCCAGAAAGAGCGAGAAGGGGAGATGAAAAGAGTGGAAAGGAAAGCGAAAGGGGCAACACGTCGGATGTGGAGCGGGCAACAAAGCAACAAGGGAAGGGGCAGCAAAGCAGTGGGGCATTAAGGCCATGGCACAGGCGCTGCTGCCAAATTCCAATGGAGCGACTGTGCCACGTGGCAGGGAGGTGTTGTACCTGGTGCCACGTGACCCGACGGTGCGCGGGGCTGAGCTGGCGCAGTGCCGCAGTGCCGTGCTGGAGGCGAGTCCTCGTTCTCAGCCGCAGCCCACGGCCCCTCACTGACTTTGCCTGCCCCCCTCGCCCGGGGCGTCTGGTGGACTACTGTACCGATTTCCTTGATTTTTGAAAGCAGAGAACTGATTCTCGAGCGGATCTGAGCTTTGTTGAAGAATGATTCCGGGGGGTTTTACTTTTTTTTTTGAAGCAAAACAAAAACCAAGTTTGATTGCAAAAAGTCACCAGTGCAGACCGGAGTGCAAGTTCCGGCAACTCCAAAAGGACTCAGGACTCAGAACTAACATGAAAAACTTTGACCCAAACAATGTGGTCGCCTTGAACGCTACATATCAACTCATGGCAACCCCAAGTGAAGTCAAAAAGGTTGGCCACCTTGTTTCTGCTAGCCTCAGTGTTGGCAGTGAGAACTCTGCCCCAAGCAATCCTCCCATAATCAGTGAGACCCTGCCAAATGACATTCTCGATCTTATAGTGATTCCACCTCACCTGGTTGAACACCCAATCGTTCCTGGCAAGCCAGATAGTCCAAAGAGTAATCCCTCTTAAGAGGAGCCAGATTCTACTAAGGTTCGCAAACCTCCGAGGAGGCCTACTTCCAAAAAGGGCTTGCTTGAAATTAACGCAACCTCATTGGGAGTGCGGGGATTACTGAGGCGACGAAGAATCTCGTTAACATAGTCCCACGCGCCTCTAGCTTGACTACAACTCCAGAACCTATGCAGAATGCTCTCCTGTTCACCTAGACTACAAACGGTGCAACTATCATCAATATGAGGCAAAGCCCGTTTCCTCCATTGATTCACAGCCACAGCTTTGTGCCACAATTGCCAAATAAGCCCCGCTTCTTTCCCACTTCGCTCTTTGTCCCAGACATTGCGCCATCTAAGTTTGAAGTTGTTGGGGAGGACTTGACTCCATTTCTTCTGGACCACATTCGGTGGTGGACGGCGAGCTCGAAGAATCATCCTTCCATGTTTGGTGGAGTAGTTCATGAAGGAAAAAGACTTCTTCTTGTCAGGCTAAATAATGCGGCATGGATCCCACGCAAGAGACCTGGTTTTGCCATAGTAAAGAAAAATCCTTTTCTCCTTGTTTTCCTTTTTGAAGTTAACCACTCTCACCCTTTCCAGTTTCCCCCATGTGGTAAGAATATTGTTGCCCACAACCGGGGGCCTCTTCAGGAGGATACTAGCCTTATCTACGATAGAGTAAAGGCCATCACTAGCATTTACTTGCCATGCTCCATTTTTTCCAAGTTCTCCTCTCCCCTGTAGAGCTTGCCCCATAAAAACCCAGGTAGGCAAAATATCCTCATTAAGTTCAAAAATTCCAAGCCATTCATTCTGTTTGGGGGGATGGTGCCTGATTTGGAGCCAGTATCTGCTGACCGGGTTGAACCTTTGAAGAAAACCCTCCCAGACCTCAAATTCCTCCTCTCTCAGCCCAAACTTTTCAGCAACTTCCTGTGTAATCATAAACTGGCTCTCATCTTGTAACCAGATGTCTCTAGTATAAACCATCCCGTTCCTAGCCAGATTCGCCTTCCGTTGTTTTGAAAGGTGGATACCTTCCATGAGTAAACCTCTAGCAGTCCAGAGAGGTGAGCAGAGCCATTCCTCTAGTGAGTTCGGCGGGTTGATGTTCACTTCGTTAACTAGACTGCGCCATGATCGTTTTACCTTATTCCATAACTTAGATCCACTTGGACATTGGAATCCTTTGCCCGTGAACCACCATAGGTTGGGTGGCCACCTTGGTCCTAGAGCTGGTTGGCTGTTCTCCAACCTATATTGAATTAAGGATGTGAAATTTGATTGACTAGGCATGCACGCTGCAATTATCCATTTACACATCAGGGCGGTCATAGCTTCTATGGGGTCCACTACTCCGAGACCTCCCAATGCTTTCCTTTGACAAATTGAGCTCCACGCCACTCTAGCTCTAGAAGGTTGGGGAGTGCTAGCCCACATGTAATTACGAATTTTTGCCGTGACTTTTTTAACCCCTGTGTTACTTCCTCCCCAAATTGCCAGGTAGAACAAGGTAGTAGAAACTAGAATGCTATTGCCAATAATGATTCTAGCCGTACTATTTGCTCTAACTTTCGACCAATACTCTAACTTCTTATCAATTTTGTCTTGGAGAAAAAGATCTACATTCTCCATTGTGAGGTCAAGTCCAAAGGCCGTTCCTAGCAACTTAGTGATTTCTCCCTCCTCTGCCCATTTAAATACTATCCTTTGTGTCCACTGGGGTCGAGGTTGCCCGTGCTGACCCCAAAAAAATGCTGTTGATTTGTCTTTGTTCAGCAATAACCCTGAGGCTTCACCAAATGTCTCCAAAGTCTCAATCACATTGACCACGACAACTTCCTCCGCAAGGACCGTTAGAGAGGTATCATCAGCGTATTGCATGAGGACTTGTGGCTCCTTTGCTCCTGGGAGATTTATACCTTGGATTCTTCCACTATTGACCTCTCTTTTTATACAGCTGTTAAGAATCTCTCCTATGATAAGGAATAAGTATGGTGCCAAAGGACACCCCTGTCGAACTCCTTGTTCAATTGTGAAGGTTTCTGTTACTCTCCCATTTATACTAACTCCAGCTTTGGCATCCTTGAAGAGCAAGGCAACCATGTCGAGGAATTCCTTTGGAAAGTCCATAATCTCCAGGGCACGAAAGAGGAAACCTTGGTCTACACGGTCATAGGCTTTAGAGAAGTCTAGCTTTAGAAAGAGTAGAGGTTGGTTAGAGAGTTTGGCATGATGGATTGTCTCATGCGTCAGAAAAATATTATCCAAGATATATCTCATAGGGAGAAAGGCTGATTGATCTCGGCTTATAAGGTCCATTAAGATTGGCTGTGGTCTAATTTGAAGTGCCTTAGCGTAAATATTGTAAGCCACATTGAGTAGGGTAATGGGTCTCCAGTTATTAAGGCTACCTCGGCTACCACCCTTATGTAATAGTACAATTAGTCCTTCTGTAACACCTTTGTGAAAACTACCCCTCTCCAAGGCTTCGTTCACCATCTCAAGGTAATCACCCCCCAATTGTCCCCCAGAGTTTTTTGTAGAACTCTGCTGCTATACCATCTGATCCTGGAGATTTGCATGAAGCCAATTGGTCCACTGCTGAGGAAAGTTCTCTTAGAGTTAGTTTTACCTTTAGTATTTCTTGCATTTGGCTTGAGAGTTTAGATATTGGCCCTGTCAGAGAGGCTTATTGGGCTCCTTCACGATTATCTGACCTTGTCCTACAAGAGTAGAGGTCAGAATAGAAATTGAAACTAACCGATTCTAGGGCGGGTTGGCTGGTATGGATACCACCTTGCTCATCTATTAGTTCTGTGATGCTGCTTTGAGTTTCCCTTTGTTTGTAAGCCTGGAAGAACTCTTTTGTGGGTTTATCTCCTACTTTCCTCCATTTTGTCCTCCCCCTAATGTGCTGACCAGCTAACTTCCAGTCCTCACACTTGGTTAAGATGACTCTAGCTCTAATCTCCCTATTTTGTGCTTCCACGTCATTTGGATTTGATTGGAGAATAATTCGTTCCTTTTCTAAGTTGCTTCTTGCATCCTCTTCCTTAAGCCTTCTCTCTTTGACCTTCTCTTTACAAAAAAATTTGTACCACTTAATGATCCTCCTAAGTTTTCCAAAAAACTTTAGAGTAGGGGGATAGTTTAGCCACTTCTCTTTAATATCTTGAATCACTCCTTCATCGTTCAGATAGAAAGTGTTCATCTTGTACTTTGCCCCTTTTGGTCTTACCTCCTCTAATTCCACTGAACAATAAACTGGAAGGTGATCTGAGTGACTGCCATTCCCTAAAATCTTATAAGGCTTAATATGTGCCTTCGGAATACCTGAAGGGGATGGAAAAACATAGAATCTATCGAGTCGCTCTAGTACCCTTTCTGAGCCCGCTTGGTGATTGTCCCATGAGAAAAGTAGTTGTTGATTGAAATCAAAGAAGTCTTGCACATTAAAGAAGTCCTTAAACAGACTAAAGTCTTGTCTTTCACTTGCCAAAATAGTCCTATCAGATGTGGAGCACTTATCCCTAGTGTTTTCCACAAAGTTCCAATCACCCCCCAAAATCCAATTACAATTTGGGTTTAAAGCTTCCATAAGCTCTATCCATAGAAGTCCTTTCTGAAAGGGGGAGTGCGGGGCATAGATGTTCAAAATGCCTAAGTCTCTTCCAGGGTTGCCTTTAAGTATAATCCATTGGGCTGAGTGTCCCCTTGAGTGTCCTTTGGCTATAATAAGATGTTTAATCTTGGGGGAGACTAGCATACTTAGTCCCCCACACCCCGCATTGATTTGGTTTGCCTCTAGTGCTTCACAGTGAAAACTATACGCTTGTCTCCATGCAATTTTACTTAGAAAATCGAGTCCTTGTCCTCTAAGCTTGTGTTCTTGAATACATAGAATATCTAATGAGTTCAAGAGGGGCTTTAAATAATTCCTAACTCTAGCTACATTTCCAGGATTGTTTAAACCCTGTACATTATGCGATAGGAGTTGTATATTCATACCCTAGGCACGGAAGATTGGGAGCTAGGGTTATTGAGAGACTCACAGATTTGGAGTTTCCTGGCGCTACTTTTGTTAAGGCTCCTGTTTTTGGAAACTCTTGCCTGTGCCTTGAGTGCCTCCTTTTTTCCTCGTCCATCAATAGATTTCTGCCTCCTCGTTCTCTGAGCCAAGCTCATAGGCTCCACTGGGAGGACTTCTTCCCTTCTTTGGACCCTCTCAACCTGGTTTGGTGTTGCGCTTACCCTATCTGGTGTCCAGTTGAGAGTCATGATGTGGGCTGCCCTTTCCTCTTCACTCATTTGTGCATGTGTCCCCTGGACTCCCCCATCATCACTTGTCTCCGAGGGAGGGGCGTTGAGATCCTGAGCTTGTCTAGGCCTTTCCACCTTGTCATCGTCCATAGGACTTCCTAATATCCCTGGGTCAGTTTGAGCTTCAACTGCCATATCATGCTGGCCCATAGCCTGTGCCCCATGCAACAGCCCCAGGGCCTCACGTCCAATCTCCGCCCGCTTGCGCCTAAAATCCGCCCGCTCCCGCCCAACCTCTGTTTGCTGACCTCTAAACTCCGCTTGTATAGACTCCGTCCACTCCCTCTCAACCTCCGCCCGCTCCCGCCTAGTCGCTACATGTTCCCACCCCGTTTCGCCCCGCTTAGACATCGTCTACTCCCGTCGCCCGTCGCTGGAGGTTTCTCCATGTTCCCGCCTCGACTCGCCCCGCTCAGACCCCGTCCGCTCCCATCGCCCGTCACTGAAAGTTTCTCCCGTTAACGCGGGCTGGGTTTCCTTCACTCTCTCCACTTTGGACATTATCATGTCTCCGCAATCGCCGCTTTGGTTCTTGGGTTCAGCATTTTCCCCTTCCTGTGCCTCGTCCGTTCCGACTGCGGCCTCGTCAACTCCGGTTTCGACCTCTTCAACGTTCGCCAACTCCAACTCCACGGCTGCCTGCTCCGTGACTGCTCCGGTTGCGACCGCGCCACCTCTGGTTGCAGCCTTAACAGAGTTCGCCAAACCCTTCTCGGAAGCTGTTCGGTGAGTCGTTGGGCCAGTTCCCCTCCCTTTCTCTACAACCAGGGCTAACTCAACCTCCATCTGATCTTCCTCGTCTTCAACCAGTAGGGCGTCGAAGCGGCCTTGTTGGAGTTTGGAGTTTCCTCTATCTGCCGGTAACCCTCTGTGCTTCCTCTTGCTTCGACCTTTCTGTATTTGAAACCCTTCTTCGTCATAATCCTATTCCTTCCCTTTTCCTCTCGGTTGTTGCTCCGTATCTATGTTTACCGCTTGCTTCCCTTTTTGTTGCGTTGTGACTTGTTGCTATTCCATATTGTTTTTTGTTCTTGGTTTGTTTCCTGGTTTTTGCGGGCAATCCTTAAGACTGTGATCTGTTTCCATGCAGTACCTGCATCTGATAGGTAGAAAATTGTAATCTATCAGGATTGTGTGGCGTGTACCTGTTTCCTCGTTGGTGATGATAGTAGAGGGTTCCCACGCTTCTCCAGAGTCCATCGCGATGCAGTAGCACTGATCGGAGCCACCTTTGTCCTCTCCTAATACTTCTCCAAGTCCTTCAACAATCTCTCTAGAGACCCCCAGACAATCTTCAGGTATGTGCCTCAAGGTAATCCAGGTTGGTAGTTTCATCTTGCTGGAGATGTTGCCTACATTTCCTGCGAGGTTGAACTCCTCGTTGTATGGGTCAAAACCTGGGATCCATCGTTGGAAGATGCAGATACCTTCTGTGGTCCTGTACGGGGTAAGTAGTAGGAGCTTGCTAATAAGTTCTATGGAGTTTGCTTTGATTAGGAAGAAACCCTTACCAAGGTGACGGCCAAGGTGGAGATTACCTCCTATTTTTTTCCTCAGGACCTCGCACCATAGTTTCAGCCGGAATTCTGGCGGTCGCCCTCCTAGGAAAAACGCTATGGAACTGAACTGCTGCAGGAACTGAGTCTCGTTTTTGATGACTTCTTGATTAACTTTAATTTCTCATTTTGTGTCTTTCAGGAGGTAGCCCGCGTAACTCCTTTTGTATCGAGGTGGGAGCTCCTCCCCAGGTTTAGCCTTGGTGAGGTGAAGTCCGCTGGTGTTCGTAGTTTATTCATTGAGTACCTGTTGCATATCAGAAGGAGCTGCTGTCTGTTGTGGTTGGCAGCTTGCCTCTACCTCCTCAATCATAGCGGTAGCCTTTCTTAGAACTTCTACATAGGACGCCATCTCTCCAGGATGGCTTATAATGTTGGTTTGATGTTGCTCCACTTTTAATAGGCATAAACGTGTAAGACCTGAAGAACTGAGTCGTCGGTGCCCTTGTCTGTATCACCTGCTCAGAGTTTCTGTACTGGCTCCTTTCTAATAGGTTCCCTCTGTTGCTAAGTGGGCGGATCGAGTGCACAAACCGGTGCCCCAACCTTTGTGCCAGCGGCGTTGTAGAATCAAGAATGTACATGGACGCTGGATGGGTGAGCCAGAGATCACCACCAGAAAAGGACTTCTCAGAGACTGAACGTACCTTGGCACCTTAACTGGCAGGCTCATTGCAAGCCTAGTATTCGCCGCTCCACCTCATTCGACTTCAAATCCGCGGCTCCCGAAAACCGGTCTCTAGCGTCTCAATACCGGAGGCTGCTCCCAGGCTGATCTCGATGTCGATGGCCGCCGACCCTGCGACGTTAAGCATCTCAATACTGGAGGCTGCTCCCAGATTGATCACGGTGTCGATGGCCGCCGATCTTGGGACGCCCGTTCCGCGTCTCTCGAGTCTGTCTCCGGCGACCCAACTCCCGAGATTGCTTCGTATTTCCACTTGCAGGGCTCCCGCGTCTGGCCCCACCGGGTTGTAGCCGTGGTCCGTCCTGATTCCTCCTCTCCAGAAACCTTACGCTTTTCCAACCTAAAGTCACGCATACGAGGCATTCTTTCCTCCCAGACTCCTGTCACCTCCAATCTTCCTATTAACGCCACTGCAGATTAGAGAGAGCAGAGCACCGTGTTAGATCCGATCTTGAAAGTTCCTGCTATACCTAGATCTGGCCAGAACAAGACAATGTTGCTTCATCCTACTCTCAAAAGAATCAGATCTGTGATTGTGCTGAGTGGATCTATCAGCGTAATGTCTTTGATGCATTGATCTGTGTCCATTGCGCCCTCAAGAGTGATCAACTACTCCATTCCGTAAAAGGCGGAGCCATCGCCCAACCGATCCGAGAAGGAACCAAATTCACAATTAAGTCATTATCAAAAGATTCCGGGGGGTTTTATACTATGGTGGAGAACTCCACCGGCCGGTCAAGAAGTCTCCGCCATGACATGGTTATTTGAGGCGAGCGGTGGATGTTGGACAAGACAATAAAAGAATCGGCATAAAATATTGGCACAATATGATTTTATGCCTATTTTCTTGATGTGCTTTTGGTAAATAAATTTTGAACAGCCAAATCGATTTTTTTTGTAGTATAAAAATTATAAAGTAGAACCCACAGTAAGCACATAGATGTGTTGTTACCTAGTCTAATGTCAGCATCAGCAAGCCTTACGTGGTAATTGAAGAAAAGGCAAGCAAATAATTAAAAGGTTTGAACAAATCAATTATAACATGGTTGTGAGTGCCTAATTTCATATTCAATATCGGCATAAAATCAATATTGTTTCAATCCTTCTTGAGATCATATTGAAAAAAGACAATATGAAGTTGGTATAAAATATTTTAAAAATGAAATATGAAAAATAACACATAATTTGAAAAAAATATTAGTATGAAACTTTAGGACATTGTGTGGACAATAATTGACCCAATTCATAGAAATGAAATGATTTTTGCACATTAGACGAGTGTGTAAAAGAAATCTCAAAAGATGTCAATATAAAAATAAAAATAAAGATAAGATACACCTTGACAACGATTGATGTCCAAATATAAGGTCAAACTCCAAAGCAACTATTCTAAATAAAACATGTACCATCAATGTAAGTTGTTTTTTTTTTAATTTCCTTTTCGCTTTTTGCCAATGTCATCTTGTCTTTTCCTTTTAATTTCTTCAATGCGCCAACTCTTTGTAAATGAAAAGTCATTTTATGGCAACACAATGATAATACATACAATAAATGGCTCCCCCAAAGAGACCTTTTTCCACGGCATGACACCAATACCTCCACACTTAACACTGAAAAATTAAAACAATACTACCAAAAGATCCAAAACAAAATATACTCAGATATCATCCTTGCCCACCATCCACAAGAACAATCCTCAGACTCAAGGTCCGTAATGCCACCCATAATTATCCCACTCTTAAACATCTACACAACAGAATGCAACCCCGAAAATGATATCCTTACATCCTCAAACACAATTCAAATAGATAACAATCAAGCACATCTATACGAAGAAAATGGCCGACATTTACACACCATACCCATTACCCGGCTCCAATGGTTATGGAACCAATATCATACAAAATTGAAACCCCTACAAACATTGAACCAACAACCCAATCCTTTGAAACCGAACTAATATGGCTCTACCAAAGATATAAATATCGAATACCAAAAACTGACCCCCTCGAAAATGCGCAATACACAATACCCACCCCCATTTTAGACTCACTAATATCATCCTTTAACATCGAACACTCATACTTTTCCTCCCCGATCACATGTCCTACCAAACTAAATAAATTCTACTCACCGTACGAAAGAGACAAAATATTTGGATCCCTAGGCAAGGCCTTTGAACACAAATGGATCGGAAATGGAATAGCTCACCCCCACAACGAGAAAGACATAGAACAAGCCATACATTGGGCTAGACTTGCCGCCAAACACGATCCAAATAACACAAAAACAATCATCGTCACACCGAACAACAATTGGTACCAAAACAACAACCAACATTCAAACCCATTCCCAGATTTCCACATCATTGCATTATTCGAAGCAGACACAATACCATACAAAGAACCTAATATCCCACCCGAGCTAAAAAAACCCCGAATAGAGCCATCTACATTACAAATACTATGCGTCCATCATCAAATTCAAAACCTGGGCTCCCTAGAACAACTTGCGGAACTTACCTCCATAACAGACAATCTAGACATACAACGACCATACACAAAACCGGCCCCACCAACACCCATACAAACCCCCATAAACAAAAGTAAAAAATGGTCAAAATTAAACTATGAAAACAACACATTAAACTACTCCGTCATACCTCCTCCTCTCCCAGACTACCCAACTCATACCACACCAAAATTTAACCCCGCATACAGTTATTACACCAACGGCTCCTTTAAACCACCGGAACAAATTAGCCCGGGCTCTTGGCGAAGAGAAAAAGCTCGCTATGGCATATATAATTCTACCAAAGAAATTAAACTAGCCAAAAGACTCCATGGACTACAAAATATCCTCAGAGCAGAACTCATGGCCATTCACAAAACACTACAAATCATCACAACAAAATACAAAAATGAACCTGCACATATATTCACCGATTGTATAAATGCACTCTACCTACTAAACACTCAAATAACACACCCAACCCTTCACAACAGTCACCCCGACCAAACCATACTAACATCAATGGTACAAATGTTACAAAAACGTACACAAATCACAACCCTTCACAAAGTCAGAGCCCATGCCAACATTGATGGCAACGAACAAGCAGACAAACTTGCAAAAGAAGACCGAGAAAAAACACACAAAAATGCCAAAGACCCTCACGAACATGCTTATGCCACCCCATACTACTTTCAAAAAGAAGATTGGCCTTCCAAAGAAGATACCCCCGACAAAGGCCCAATTAGATTTCTGGGCAAATATCTCAAAAAACAAGACCTCTACAACAACCTGGATACAATCTCAGAAAATATTCCTAACATAGAAAAATGGACTAACAATAACGACATAGACAATGAACTCTCTACAAACTTTTGGAAAAACCCCATCATCTCAGACTCACAAATAACGTGCCTCATAAAATCCGTACGGGTCAGTACATGGGAAACGCTCGAAAACAACTCTTCTTTGGAATAGAAAGATTCCCATCCATAACATGCCCCATATGCCCCTCAACGGACCCCGACACATGGCTTCATGTGCTACTCAAATGCCAAAACCACCACATACACTCTCTAATTGTTAAAAGACATAACAAAGCGGTATGGGAAGTCCGAAAACTAATCACCTTCTACAATAAATCGAGATGTTTCATACTTATGAACGCCGACACTTTTAATAGCAATCCACAAGAAAACACGGTCCCCCCATGGCTACTTCCATGCTCATGTATGACCCAAAGATGTCATTGCAACGCTAGGCTCAAACCGGACATTCTTTGTGTCAAAGGTTTACCATACAACGACCCACCACCCGAGAACATCAACCAAGACTACACCATTCAATTCATCAAATTTACATATTGCAACAATAGATTCTCCCCGGAAACAATACAAAACAAAATAGATAAATACCAACCCCTCATAGACGACATCATTGCCCTCGGCTGGAATGTGGACCCCCTTATTGTTATCACATCCGGCGCTCGTGCCACCACCTTTATCCCATCTATAAAAACTCTCGAAGATACCTTCAAGATACCCATTGATACAATTAAAACTACCTTTAAAAAATATCAACACCATCGCTATTCAACATGCCATGTCTAGGAACTTCGCCACTCTGTCTCTTCCTGATTGGCTGCCTATTTGGTTTTGTTTTTTGTTGTTTAGTTAGTTTGGTCGTGGTTGGTCGTTGTTGGTTGGTTTCTGGCTACTCGTTACATAGTGTCTACCCTCGAAAGGGGGAAGTAGTTCCAGTTCGCTAATTCCTTGTCCGGTGGGCATGGTCTTAGCAATGGAACGAACAGACACTTTATTCACGCCGGTTCCCTTCAGGAACCGGCATTCTTCTTCTTCTTCTTCTTCTTCTGAAAAGTCATTTTCCAAATCAGCTTTTGATGTCTTTTAACAAAGGATGGATACCTCCCATCTACTTATTGTTATAAGGTCCCCCATGCATTTTTGGCCATAATTACCTTTCAAAATCTATACATTCTACATCAAGTGTAAAAATGTAGTAAAACCTTTTGGGAAAAATGGTCCTCCTCGTCTAATTTGTGTGGTAAAAAGTTCACATGAACTCAACATACAATGTAATTTTGAGAGCCATTTATTACACCGGGTTAACTCTACTTCTTGTTTAGAAAACATAATCTAGTATAGAGTTTTTGGGTTACACTCAACTTTGAAAATCTAAGAAAAAGTAACAAATAGTAAAATCCTACTTGAAACACAAGCTCCATAATCATGTCATTTACAATTAAAGAACAATTGAAAATCAATAGCAATAAAAATTTGCAAATATGCAGAACCCCCTTCCACTAAAATGCACGTAACTCATTCAATACTAATCAAGCAAACTTGAATTTATGCCACATAAACTAGACAAAAATGCGCATCTTCGAAGAAAACAAATGTTGTTAAAGGATCTTCTACCAAGAAGTTACAACACGCCGAAGTAGCAGTGTTCAAAACTGACCCTGAATTTTATGGCGGGACCCCCTTCTACTAAAATGCATGTAAATCACTCAATACTTATCCAACGGACTTAAAATTTGTACCACATAAACTAGACACAAATGCACATCTCTGAATAAAACAAGTGTTGGATAAAAATCTTTCACCAAGAAGTTACACCACGCCGAAGTTGCAGTGTTCAAAACTGACCCTGAATTTGTTTGAAGAACCCCCTTCCACTAAAATGCGCGTCACTCATAGAATACTTATCCAATGATTTTGAAATTTGTACCACATAAACTAGACAAAATTACGCATCTCTAAAAAAAACAGGTGTTGGATAAGAATCTTCCACCAAGAAGTTACATCATGCCAAAGTTGCAGTGTTCAAAACTGACCCTGAATTTGTTTGCAGAACCCCTTTCCTCTAAAATGCACGTAACTCACTCAATACTTATTGAATGGACTTGAAATTTTAACCACACAAACTAGACAAAAATGCGCAGCTTACCCAATATTTTTTTTTCAAAATTGACATTCATGGAAGGAGAAGCAAGAACTTGAACTACAGTAAAATTCAGCAAATTTGGAGGAGTAAAGAATTTTTTTAGTAAGTTCTTCCTCTCCCGTGGTTTGGTTTTTGTCCGGGGGGTTGAGGTCGGAAAAGAAACTAATCCAGAGGAGAGGACCTCTTCAAAAAAGTGTTGGCACATAGGCATCTATGTTATTTTTTCATCCATGCTTGAAGTTCTTCACCCGTCAAGTCTTGGCCATAGTATAAGGGGTGTTTCAAACTAAGCCCAAGGGCCGAACTCCATTGAAGACCAAACTATGCTGAGGGGCCGAGTTTTGGAGTTGTAAAAAAATATTAAAATTATTTTAATGAGAAAATGTTCGGCCCCTCGGCAAGAGTTTGGGTTTCTATTCTTGTTGGACCCAAACTCTCCTCGAGGGGCCGAACTATTGGCGCCAAAATTCTCAAAAAGTGCTGCCATGTAAGCATTTTGGTGCCCTTCGGCCCTTGGCCCTTGGCCCCTAGTGTGAAGGCCCACGGGCCGATTTTCAACTCTAGGCCAATCAAATTGCTAGAATTGCTTGGCCCCTCGAGCTCGGCCCCTAGTGTGAAACCCCCTAAACCCAATCAGGTGAAGAACAAATTGTTCTCCAATCATATTGCTCCATTTCCCTTGAATTCTTGGCCGGTGGAGTTCTCCACCATAGTGTAAAGCGGGCCTCAGTATCCCTTTCGTGAGAGAGGCGAAGGGGCTGCCACCTACGTACCTACCTACGCAAATCCGCCCCTGGCTTTTGCCTTGTCGACTACAGTAGCTGCCACGGCAGGTGCAGTGCAGTGCAGTGCACTTTTGTCCAAGATTCCTCCCTCGGTACAGTACAATAGCAGGTGCACTGCCACTCCCGAATCTAAAAGTGAGCGGCGCCTTGTGGCACAAAGGGTAAGTTAGTGGGTCGTCGTGAAGCTGTTTGAATCAACTACTGTACCGTACTAAGTTATACAGTACAGTCCAGTACTGTATGTAGTGAACACCAAAGCGCATCTGAGGCGTGGCGTGCCCCGGTGGCCATGGGACTGGATAAGGCGACTGACGACCGCAATGCACGCAACATCATTCCCATGCCCAATCTTAGACACATCCCGGCGCCCCTTCGTTTTTTAACTTGCCCATGAATCATGTGCGGAGACCTAATACAACACAGCACTTCTCTCAGTCGCGGCTGGCCACGCACAATCCTAGACTTCCATTGCAGCATCGCATGCGACGTGCACCGTGATGAGCTGAATCTCATGTTGAGCTCTCTCAGTCTTCAGGTCGGGAGCTGCCAGCCTCGATGATGATGTTGTGCTCTCTGCCCATCCTGCGCTTCCCGTCTGCCAATGTCGCCACTGTCGGACCGCTTCAAGCATGCCTGGTCTGTGATCTCCACCCTGCCCCCCTCAACCCTTCCCCCTCTACCCTTGCCCTATCCGCTCAGCCTCAGCCTCCTGGTGCATTGCGTCCGTTTCAGGGGCAGCAGCCGCAGCCGCACTCTGAGTTTTCATCTCTTCTCTCTTGGCTGGAGTCTCGAGGCGAATCCGGTGCACAGACATCTCTCACTATCGCGACTACTGTCCACCAAGGACGGTACTTTGCACTTCTCTGTTATTTTAGGGTTAGATGCATCACGATCCCAGAATGTGCATGGCCTTTTTCGGGTCTATGAATTGTTCCAAGCTCATGAGCAATTCTCGAGTTTTATCTGTTCTATGATGAAGTCGAATTCTTGGTTGAATTGGTGGCTTTGTCCAGGGCTCTCGTTACGATTCGCCCTCTCAAGCGTGGCGAGCAGGTGCTGCGTGTTTCTCGGGAGCTTGTATGTCTCCTGCTCACTCTTAGATTGCCATTGAATTCCATGTGCACTCTACGCAATTGCGATCACTTTGTTGCTGATTGCAAGCCCGGTGTTGGATGCAGATGATAACTCCCAATAGATTACCCCCGGGACTTGAAGACTGCCTTCCAGAAGACGTGAATGAATGGAGCCGCCTCGCCCTCTTTCAACTCTTGCATAGGCATGCTGGCAAGGCAAGGCATGGTTTGTTCCTTCAAGTTTTCATGTATGCTAGCATTTACGCAATCAACTCATGTTGCTGATTGTTCGTGGTTGAACAACCTGTTGGCTTTGCCTTTACAGTGGAATTGTTTTCTTTGGTTCATAAGCAGGTCTCAGAATTGAGGTTTTTGTGATGCAAATGCAGGCATCGCCTTGGGAGCCGTACCTCAAAAGCTTGCCCCCGCTGCGGGGTCTTCAAAGTACTGTAGGTCCTCCAAGTACTTTGAAATTCCATTCGAGGTGTCATTTAGCTTCTCATAAAGTTGGCTAAGATGAAACATTTTACAAAATTCTCACTCTTGGGGAAGGGGGCCTAATAATCGATGTTTGTTGACCATTCTGCTGTCTGCACTTCCTTTTATTGGCTTTGAGGTTCTGGTTGTTGTGCTTTTTTTATTAGTTCATGTGCCTAATTTGCTTAGATGTGATTTGACAAGTTTTTCACATGAATTTTTCAGGTGTTCTGGAGGAACGAGGAACTGGAGTTTTTGCGCGAAAGTAGTCTATACGACCAAACAGGGCATCGGAAGACGTTGATTTCCACCCAATTTGATCTCATTCAAGCGGTAAGTAGCACTCCTTACTGATTGCTTGAAGAGATGATTATGCAGAACAGGTGAATTTGCAACCATCCTTTGTGTTACAGTTGATCTTAGTTTGGTGGTTTGCATTTCGGTCCTTAGGCTGTGAATAAGTACCCCCAACTTTTTGGAGAGACGGTGACACTGGAGTCGTTCACGCATGCCTACTGCATAGGTTTGTCTTCAGGACTTAAGTTTGTCCTCTAGACCCATCTTTCCTCCTTGTTCAAAATCTCAGCTTATAGACGGATATTGAATTTGTATAATTTGCTGCATAGAGGCATCAAATCCTCTCCCTCAGGTAGAGATTTCAATCATACAAGAGTGGAGAAAAATTGGATTCATGATATCAGACACATCTGGGATGGGTTCGAACATCTGTCATCTTTCTTTGCAGCAAGTTCACGATCATGGGGAGTTGAGGCACTTGGCTCAATTACAATGGTGAGCATCCCTGATTTGTAGGAAACCAATTTAGTCATCCTGGAAAAAAGATCCAAAATGATGGATGATGTAACGTGAGTACAAATTATAATTTCATGTTGTGAATCGCTCTTCAGCTAGTTCAGAGGCCAATCAACACTTGAGATGACACAGGTGGCTTTACTGTGGCAAAGGTACCATTTGTCGACATGTTCAACCATGACGCACATTCACGTGCTCTTTTGGCGTTCTACGAGGAGGAAGGGTATGCTGAGGTGCTTGTTCATTCATTTGCAGCCTTCTGTTGCTTCGTCCTTTGTAGTGGCATGGCTTTTATATCTTCCTTTGTTTCGATTGTTCAGTTTTGTTTAATGAAGTTGTCTGCTGTTATCTATTCTGTATCGTGCAGGTAGTAGCAGACAAGGACTACAACCAAGGTTCCCAGGTCTTCACTCCCTCATTGAACTCAATTTTCTGCAACCATTTCCTCGTCTGTTGTAGTTGGGAATCAGACTGGGCTTGATTTGGTCTTGAGACAGAGCAGTAGTAATAATAATGGTGATTGCTCTTGTTGGGTGTCCAAGACACAGACAGCTGTTGGAGGATATAGTGTTTTTGGAGCTGTCCTCTCTGGTAACTTCACACGAGTAATACAGGTATAATCATTTTGATTACCATGATAAAAAACGGTCTCCCTGACATGCAGATGGTTATCACTTACGGTACTTTACCGAATTCCTCTCTGGCTCTCGATTTCGGATTCACGCTCCCGGACAACCCTCACGATGAGGTTAGTACAATCTTTATAGGTTTAATGGATTGACTGGACGTTTATTTGGCGAGTAACGGGTTTGCTACTATCACATTCACACCATGAAAACATGTTGGAAATCAATGTGTTGATATGAGGACGAGCAGGTGCAAATCTGGATGGAGGTACCAAGCGAAGATCCATTGCGAGAAGAAAAGCTGGAGCTTCTGCGTGAACACGGTTTTGAGACCGATGCAGTTTGCGATGGTTCTGCCAGTGCGGGTGCCTGGTTTGGTCTTCGGTTAGAGTTTCTTGACATATGAAGACTTTCATGCAATTTACATTTTCTAATACATAGAGAGCGGTGACCTCAGATAGGAGCTGAATTACTGATCTACAAAATATTTTGTGGTGGTGGAATGTAGAGAAGTGTCATCTCCTGCAGCAAGAGGGAAAGGCATACCTCGAGCATTACGCACATTTGCACGAGTGGTCTCCGCAAGTTCACACAAAGGTAGGCTTTCGAAGTGCTTGACTCCGTGTGCTCATGAAGTAGAATTGATGTAGTCATCGTCGCTAAGACTGCAGCGGGAATGAGTCATGGTTTGGAGAGTCATGGAATTCAGAAGAATCTGACATGTGGAGAATGTGTAGAATTGCAAGCCATGGCTGAAGATGCAAAGAGGAGACAATGTCGATTTGGAGAGCGTCCGCTGAAGGATGGCAAGGAAGCACGAGCGCTGAAAGTAGTGCTGGACACGGTGGAGCAGTGCCAGGCAGCGCATCGCTCGACCCTCAAGGTATGTGCGCCGGAGCTTGATGAGCAGCAGCATCATGAAGGAGAATCATGAAGGGTAATGCGGAGGGAGAGGAATGTTGGAAAGAATGGAAGGGGGGGGAAGGGATCGCTGACGATGCAATGCGGCGCGGGTGTGGTGGTGGGTGGGGGGCAGAGGGCGCAGCAGGCGCAGGGCAGTGCACGGATGCAAGCGGAGCGCGCCAGGATGGCGGGGGACGTGCTGGAAGGCGAGCTGCGAGTGCTGGGTTCGGTGGCGGCGTGGCTGCGGCCTCGAGCGCAGGGAGGCGGCTTGGACTCGCTCAACCTGTGCTAGACATCTGCGCTTGACATCATCACCATCATCATCATCATCAGCATCATCATCAGGTTCTGGGACACCACCTTGGCCTGTGGTATTCTTTTATGGACAGCCTGTGCGGATACGATCATGTATCTGTACTTGGCTCAAGTTTGTTGCTTCTGTCACGCGGCGCAAACCGTCACTTGGCCCCATCCTCTTCCAGCACCCCACTTCTTTCAATCAATGGATTGTTTTTCCAGACATGACGTGATCTATCATGGCTTGCGCTTGATGAATCGCCTTCACCAAATATGGAAGCCTGGTTGTTCATGGCTTGTGGAGGCCTCTTTGAAACTGAAATCTCCATCATTTTTTTATATGTTCTATCGTTTCACCCAATCGCAAGCAAGGGCGTGATGGAAATTCTCTAGGCTTTCAAGAGTCAGCTTCACTTCTTGGCCTTGAGACCTTTCCACATGCGAAAATTGGCCCTCATTCTAATCTTCCTATAATCCCCTTGAGTTCCTACACTATTTCTCACCAAAAATACCTCACTACTCTCTGTTTTATTTTTATTAACAAGAGGAATTAGTAAGGAATCCATATTTTCAACTATAAGAATTCGAAGCAGACTAATAATTTCTTCTGTTCTTAAATTCTCATGGATTGGAAGATTACGCTGTTCATCGTGTGAGGTAGGCTTTTGCAATCCTCTCTTCTTCAAGAGTATTTGTAGAGATGAGGATTTTTTTCCTCCTTTCTGCACAAAGAAAATCAAAATACCCTATGCACTTGGCAGTTTTGTACATAATCAATTCAAAATGGAGAGTGTCCAAAATTGTTGTAAAATTCAAGAGTTTGTTACGGTGATATCCATGTAATGCCAAGGTGATACCCATTTAATGCCTAGGTGATACCCATTTAATGACTATTAAGTGATACCCATTGTGTCCAAACCACTACAATTTGGAAAAATATTCACTTTGATAGGGTGTGTCTGAAAATGACCACTTCATACGGTACTTTGACTTTATAAAGGATTTGTGTAGTCACAAAAGGTCTAAATTTTTTACCATTATGATATACATGATGTTAGTATCTTAGTGTATGTAAATTTCAAAAGGTAGAAGAGGCATGTCGTATTTTTTTATATTTTACTTGTTGAATAAAGCGACCAAACTTTGTCATTACACATTGTAATCTTTGTGAACACAACTTATTAAAAAACGAAAATTTGCTAATTAAATTGAAAAAAATTATACCACATCTTGAAATTGAAACATTATCAAATGATAAAATCTCTCACTACTTAAGATTCTAGAGTTGTTTCAAGACGGTCTTTTGCAAATCTTAGGGAGGTTCTTATGATTACAACTTGTGTTTTTAATTCTTGAAATTTTGTATGAAGATGAAAATTAATGGGAATTACATGAAAATATAACTTTTATTCTCATCATGCCTAAATTAAAAAATTGTGCCATTTGAAGAAATTTTTGTCAAAGGTGGACATGCCGGATAGCTCTAAAATTTGTGTTGTAATCATTCAGTAATTGTGAGATTTTTAATACAAGTAAATAATATCATTTTACTTAATATTGACCAAAAAACATTTTATGGTGTAAAACTTTCACTCTAATTAGACAAGTCAAACTTCACTCAACTTTCAAAGAAGATGCTAAAATGATCATTTGTTTCCTCAGAAGAAGAGTAACTCCGGTCTCCTAAGCAGACTGGCGTGAATAAAGTGTCTGTGCGCTCCACCTCTAGACCTAAGTCCACGGGACATAGGAATAGAAGGAAAGAACTACTTCCCCCTTTCGAGAGTAGACACTTTGTTTCCTCAATAAAATTAAAGGCCTCACATTTCTTCTCATTTGATTTTACTTGCAACCTTCAAGAAGAAGCACGGACCATGGTTTTGATTGTTTTGATTTTCAATCTACAAAAGAATGGATCTTTTAAAAATCAAAATGTGTTCCTGTAGTTTTTGAACCTCTCTTGATTGCTTAATTTTAATGAAAAAACGAAATTACTTCTCCTTTACCTCTAAAAATTGGTGTACTAGGAACTAACATTTAGCATATCATAATGGTATAAAAATTATTTCTTGTAATCTTTCAATCTATGTGGTCAAAATATATGAATATTCATGAGCTTGTATTTTAAGTAGTACATATTAAGATTTTGTAGTTGAAGATAGAAGTACAAACTTTATTCTTCTATTCCACTCTTTGCACTTAAATGACAAATTTTGAATTGTTTTAGTGAGAAATAGTCAAGGACTTTAGGGTATTCATCGTAAAAAATAGGATTTAGTGAGAAATAGTCAAGGACTCTAGGGTATTCATGTATGATCAAGATTGACATTGTTAAAATCTGTCAAAATTACAAGATATCGATAAAGAATGATCTTTTATATGTTAATGAGTAGTTGAAAATGACCTTATGACTAAAATAGATGAAATTGGGTTCATTTGGCCTCACTTCTTGGTGTGGAGCAAGCCTTTGTTAAAGGAAAATCTTAGGACTTGGAGAAAATAAGTAGGATACCATTAACATGGTGGTTGAACGCATATAGTAATAAAAAATGTTCAACAATGTGGCAAGAGCTTGACCTGCTTATTTTTTATTCTATTATAAGTTTTTATTTAAAAAAATATTAATCATAGTAGAATATTAGAGGCGGTAGACTTCTAAATGAGCCTATAATATCTTGAACGAAATTAGTAGAAGTTGGTGAAAATGATGCAAGTAGGCATCACAAAAAAACAATGTATGATTCATTACAACAATCTAAGAGGTTGCCTTAGGGCCGCTTCACACCTAAACGCTTGAGTCGAGAGTCCATCGGTTTCCACCAATGAGATTGCTTGAATGGCCAAAGTCCGGCCTCTCGGCCTTCACACCTAAGGCGACGAACTCTCGTGCAAAACTTGGGTCGCCGTTTTTAGTCGACCCAAACTTCCTTTGAGAGACCGTCGATTTTTTCAATAAAATAATCAAGATCTTGACCGTTAGATGAAAGAGGCCGATATTCTTGGCTAATTTTTTGGGCTGATTCTTTTGGGCTGATTTTTTTTGGCATAATGATATGGGGTTTGGACTTTGGACTGGGCTTTGGAACTTCACACCACAACCGCCCAAAGGCTTCAATATATATATTTTAATGTTTGTTTTTTAATCCAAAAGTTTGGACTCTTGTGATAGTTTGGGCAAAAAGTTTGACGGACAGATTCTCAACTCGGCCAGGTGTGAAGTGGCCCTTAGCATGAATGATTCATGGATGTTGTATAGTATTTTTGGTGTCTGTGATTCGCCAAAGGTTTCTGAAGACTGTAGAGTTTAAATAGAAAAGCACCACGGATTAACCGTCTTGACCGTCTTGACCGTCTTGACCGTCTTGAATATATTACTGTATGGTCCCAAAATAAAAAATCGCTACAAACTTACATAAACAAACTACGAATAATAGAAGCTGAGGCCATCCTGAGGGGAAGGGAGGCAGCGGGTCGTCATTGATGTACACAAAAAACGGAATGCATTCTAGAATTTACAATGAAGTTGATGGTCCTAGATAGAATAGCAAATACCATGATCTTTTCCCTTTGAGCTTATGATACCGTATGCTATTTGGGAGCTGCCATTGCATCCTGGTCTCATACATGACTACGTTTGTCACACAACTTCCTGCAATCACACAAGTACTCATGCTTTTGTTGTACATAACCATCATGGGGTTCCATGTACAATTTTCATTGATTCTGTCTGAAATTGGAAAGTGATTCCACCACAAAGTGACAATGGGCACGAGAATTGACAGGAACAAGACCTCCAAAGAGCAACAACTGAACACAAACTTGCTGAATTTCAAAATGAACCGTGGTACTGGTATTGAATAGAAGGTGGCTGAGTCAGTGGTTTATCCCAAATACCAAGACTAGAATTCCTTGCCACAACCCATGAATGGCATCACCCAGCTAATGCATGAGTAGAAATTTGATGTCCCACACACACAAGAGGTTGAGGAACAGCTAATATATATCTCCTCCGCTTTTCCGTCCAACTTGCAGGATTGATCACCTGACCATCCTCCTCTCTTGCCACCCACTCATTGAGCAACAAAGTCCGTCGCCCTCAGATCAAGCGACGGTCTCACCCGCCTCCACCCAATTTCCGCCTGTTTTAGAGAGTTCTATGGAGTCACCCACCAACCTATACCTGATCCCGCCTCACATACGCCTCACTGCCATTGCCCTATAACTGCTGAGCAAACGTATCACACAAGATATGTTCTGATAATCAGAGTAACTCCGTATCACCTCCAGTGTGGCTTCCAACAAGTCGCTGCTCATTTACACCTGCTTTCCATCAAGGGCTCCTTCATGAGCCACCTGGGACACTTAGCTACACCGCCATAGCCGGATCCCAACGTTAGCGACCGGACTGCCGTCACAATAGCCCCCCCGTTCGTCACGTCGCATGATAACTGGCACCGGAATTATGTGAAGTCAGTCTGTTCGCGTCAACGCGTAACTGCAACTAAATTGAGCGGAGGCACGCAAGCAAAATGCTCTCCGTACGAGACCACTCGAACCAAATGGCAAAGAAACTCCGGCTCCACACCACCTACAACGCGATCCCTCCAACTCACCAATTATCCCGTTCCCTCTCTGAAACTCCAGCACAGACGTCAATAACTCATCCGCAAGAAGCCTCGCCCTCCCAAATTGCAGACTCCACAACTGAAGCTCTCCAGGCGATTTGCACTCACGTGCATTCCATGCGGAAACCTAAACGCACATCCTCCTCCACCAGGCAACGCAGCCACGACCAACCCCCGCCACTGCACCATGCACCACCTCCAGGAAAGAAACTGGCCAGTACCGCGAACTATACCCCTCACACTGGACCGAATTCCGCTCCAAAAAACACTACGCCACTTTCAGCGCCGCATCCATGTCCACAAATGTCAGCACTATCTTTATCCGCACTAGAAGCCCTCTGCCTCCACATACATACAGCGATCACGGCGCTGAACTTGAGGACCCCACGCCGAGCCTGCGACAGAGAATCAATGGCAGAGGCAATGATGCGACGACCGTGCGCCGAAGAATTCAACACGAGTGCCAAGTATGCGTCTCGATTGAAGCAGTCCGATGGCGGAGTCCTTATGCGCAGCGAGGGCGAGAAGAAACGGCCCCAGGAATACGAAATGCGAAGCAGCAGGAGCAGGAGCAGGAGCAGCAGCGCCCTTTGCTCTCTCTGTGTGTGTCGCGCTCCCAGGCGCTCTCTGTGAAAGCGCGCAGGGTTCCAGTAACACCCCAGTGTCAAACACAGTATCACCACGGTACAGCCACAGTAGCACGCGAGTATGACCGTGGTATGAGCAGAGCATGATGGGGGTTTGAATGCAGTGTGCATTCACCATGAACACAGTTTGAATGCAGACTCGTTGCAGCCCCTGCTCGAGGGTTTGGCCATCGCCGTCTTGCACCCACGCCAACTTTCCACTCCGTCTGGCCTATTTACTCCTTTGTCCTTCTCCATCACTTCTTTTTTCCTCGTTCCTGTCGCGCTCCATTCGACATTCTTTGCTTTTTGTGTCGCATTCTGTGGTGGCGTTGGCCCTTTGCTTAGGGTTTTCACCGCCAGCCACTCAGCCAGCAAGCTCGCTCTCTTGTCGATTAGTCTCGCGCCTCGCCTCCGTTGTCGCCCCAGGGCTCCCCTGTTCTTGCGCTCTCCTTCTGCCTCTTGCATGACTCTCCTTTGCGCGCGCAAGCCATGAGCGTCCCGGGCCCCCGCTCCATGGACGAGGTGCACCACAAGCTCTCTCTGCTGCACTACCCGCGCTCCTCCGCGCCCTCGCAGTCCCTTCTCTACGCCGGCCTCGAGCGCTACGCCCTCCTCGACTGGCTCTTCTTCCGGTACGAATCCTTTGTAGGATCGCCCCCATTGCTCCTGTTCCGTCATCCCTAACTCTCTCTCTCTCCCACCCCCCGCAGGTTGCTTGGCGACAAGTCTCCCTTCACCAGCCAGCAGGGACTCCTTACCGAAGGCGCGGACCGCGACGAAGAGGCTGCACGTATCCAATGTTCGTTCCTTCTTCCTCTTGTGTTGTAGTCCATTTTCTCGGTTTGCGATCATCTCCGAGCTGCAGCGTTGCTCCTCCTCTACGCTGGCGGTTTGGGAAGGCAATTGGCCATTTTAAATGACAGATCGTGAATATTTTATCGTGCGATTGGCAGATTTAGCTGAAATTGCCAAGTACCTGGGCTTAACTCCCACAGTTGATCCGGATGCAATCCAGGTCAGACAAGTTTGGTCCTGTTACGTTTTCCTTGTGGTTCACCTCTTCTATGTCCTTTACTGATTCTGTACGTTCGATTAGAGAGAGCTCTTACTTTGTAGAATAGTTTCTTCTTTCCAATTTCTGTTCAGCTCGCCAATCACCAGTTTTTGAAACGGTGGAATGGCGATGCAGGGTAAAGGTAGCTATGAAAGTCGAGCAGAAATGCTTCACTTGATCGTCGAGCTGGTGGAAGCCAGCACTGTCACTGACAGCCCTGAGTGGAGGTGAGGCTCCTCCGCTTGGTTATTCAGGATTCAGAAGGAGTTCAGTTAAGGATTTTCGTTGTATACGCTTGAACTGCTTGTTAGAAGATCGAGATAGCTATTTTGAGCTGTAGGAATCAAATGCTCATTCTGTAAAGCTCGGTACGCCTCCTTTTAAGCTTGATTTGTTGAGTAGTTTTGGTTCTCCATGATTCTTATCTGATCGTATTTGTGATTTTCTGAAACTGGTCGTGAGACGGGGAACAGTGTCGATGATCAAGTGGCTAAGGACATCCTGCTTGTCGATGCTATTGCTGAAAAACAAACACAAGTCTTCTCAGATGAATGCAAACTCTTTCCTGCAGACGTGCTGATCACGTCCTACAGTACAATGTATGTCTCTGTCACTGTTTTTGTCCCTATTTTTTTCGTTTTTTACACAGATTTTTCAAGCCTGGAGAACACGCTTTATGGTTCTTAGAGAACTTTATATTATTGCTCAATTCGACTTTTCTTTGCTGTAAACCTGATTTGGGCTATTCATTCTTAGATATGGTTTGTTCTGATTGCTCTAGTTGAGGTGCTCGAAATGTACATGTTTACGTGACTGGGTTCCATGTGGATATCAGCGACAAAGTAACCTAATTTGTAACAATGTCTAGTAGCTAGAATTATATAAACATTGTGGACGAGAACGACGCTCTCCTCGTTATTATCTCATGTTAGGAGGTAAATTTTTTGTCTAAGTGCCGACTTTAAAATTACGCCACTCGTGCAGGCATGACATAGTTGACTTGGAACGTCAGCTCGCAGAGCAGGTTAAGTCTGTGGAGCAATTGCAAGCTTCAGTTGCTGAGCTGTCTGCCAAGGTGTATATCACTTTGTAACTCTACTTGCTTCTAGAAGACTTCATTCGCAATGTTTACGATTTGAAGCTCGTAATAACCAGTTATATCCATCTTAGAGTGACCAACCATCCTGTATATTATTTGTCTATGACGATGAAGTTTCAATTATTAATAATTCAGGGTACAATATCTAGAATAAGGTTTCAGAGAGGGTTTTGCAGGAAAGTTACAACCCCAATGAGGACTACACGGATGCTGAGATTGAGTTGCGGGCACGGCTTGCGACATTCCTAGAATCAGCGAAATCCTTCAATGTCATCTATGCCAAGGTACAGTGAATCGGTTATGGATATCTGTAGCAATGCCTGATATCTGTTGCAAATGGGCTTCTCCCCTTTCAGCATGCGATGTCTGTTTTCAGAGTCAATCTCCCGCAGAAGGCACTTGGGTCAATCTCATGCGGTTGCTGTGTGATGTCAATGATGTTTGTTGAGCAGGAAATCCGACCATGGACGCACATGATGGACGTTCCTCAGCTTCATGGACTCGGACCTGCAGCTAATCGTTTGCTGGATTCGTATGGCCAGTTATTGAAGGTAAGGCTTTAATCTTTCAGTGTCGAATTTTGTTGAGATGGTTCAGTTGATAGAGTCCCTGTGTGTTGTCGAATTCCCATAATATTTGCTTGCGAGTGTATTGCGTGCACTGAAAGTTTTTCGAAGACATTGCCGAGATTCATCCAGATTTGTGGGCTCTGACAGCTATTGCGAAATCTGCAAAAAATTCGCGACTCGTATTCAGCTGTGGCTGCTGGATCTGATGTGACTACTGATGCGGGCCTAGCAATGGCCGAAGAATCCTCTCTAGTGAAGCTGGTAGCCGAGTGTGAAGAAGCTTTGCTACTTCTGAACAATGGATTAAGCATACTATCGCTGTCTATTGAGCGAGACTTCACTGCTTGACCTCCACTGACAATTGGAAAGCCTTTCTAGGAACTATTGTGTAGCATCCATACTCCGAAGCTTTTCACGTGCTTTAGGGAAATGACTTGCTCATTTATAAAATGACTCCACCTTGAATGGTTTTCAGAAGATTAATCGCAGGTGGTGTAGTTCTGCGGATGTGTGAGTGCCATGTGAACATATCAGATACCGCAGTGCTCTCTGAAAATGGGGTTGTGTGTCTCCAGCGAAAATAGTATTAAAACAACAGAGGATGGCACACGTTACTGCTGAACATTAATTTTCCTGAATGTACATACAGTATAGAAAGGCCTTTATCCTTTAACCCCTAAAGGACCAATCATACGAAGGCAATCTGATACGCGGGGGGAAGCGACCTCCCCGACATCACCGTCATCACCCCCGTCATCAAGAACAAGCAGCTCATTTATTTTGTGGCGAGCAGAGGGCATTATGCTAAAATCGGTAGGATTACTCCGGGAAGCATGCCGTCATTTTCGAAAGCGATTGGGGAAGGAGCAGCAATCAGGGCCTTCAAGCTCGTGGAAGGCGGAGTCTTCCAGGAGGATGGGATCATAAGCATTCTCACAGCAGAGACGAGAAACACTGAAGTCCGGAGCAGTGGACATGTGGTTCCCGGAACGCGAAGAGTGGAGGATAACTTGTCGGATCTCAAAGCGCAGGCCGCAGCAAATCAAGGGGGATTGTGTTGATCGGTGAATTCATTGACCACTATGGTCTAGAGGTTGTGCAAGCGTACATTCACCATGTACTGTGCAGGCTAACGCAGAAGAGGCTGTACGGGAGATGCTCAAGTTCATGGCGCATCGCGCTGCCTCGCAAGCGCCACAGGACGACGTGATGGTTCTGGACACGGAGGATTGCATGGACGATGGCTCCACCATACATCTGAAGCTGACAATAGATGGTGCAAAAGGGGAGACCAGCTTCGACTTTGAGGGTACAAGCCCTACAGTTCACTCGAACTGAAATGCCCCGGACTAGGTCGTCACGGTCGCAGCGATCATCATCTGTCTTCGCTGTCTGGTCGACGTCGACATCCCCCTCAACCAGGACTGCTTGGCGCCGGTGTCCATCCACATCCTTCCGGGGTGCTTCCTGTCGCCCAGTGACGAAGCGGCTGTTGTAGGCGGAAACGTCCTCACATCCCAGCGCATCACGGACGTGGTTCTGACTGCCTTCCAAGCTTGTGCGTGCTCTCAGGGCTGTATGAATAATAATCTCACGTTCGGAGACGCCCCGTGTGGCTGTTACGAAACAAATGACGTTGCTAGCGGAAGTGGAGCTGGGCCCACGTGGGGAGACCAGTGGCTTGCAATGCCATATGACCAACACTCGCATGACCGACCCGGAGATGTTTGAGCAACGATATCCCGTACTTTTGAACAGGTTCAATCCTCTCCTCGCACACTCACTCATGCTGGTATATTCCGTGGTTGCACTAGTGGTGGTTGGTGCAGACATGCAGAATGAAGTCTGTCAGCTGACAAACTCTTTGTGGTGCAGAGTTGGACTGCGTGAGCCGGGCAGTGGTGGTGCTGGGAAACACAGAGGGGGAGATGGAGTGATCAGGGACATTGTGTTTCGAAAACCGGTGACCGTCAGTATTTTGTCGGAGCGAAGAGTGCAAGATCACGCTTCGCACTTGAATACGGTAATAAAGTGGACGAAATCCTGTAATACATACTAGTGCAGTAGTGGCAGGGTAGGGCAGGTTCTGTACAGTAGTGATGATGATATTCTTTGTGTCCCTCCCGGACTTCGCCACATTCCATGTGCTTGAGAAACTAATGCTGCACGTGTTGGTCAGCCAGTGGAGGCTGCCTTTTTCCCCCTACTAACTGGTCCAGGCTTTGTGGAGGTTTTCAGGCTTTGCATATTTAGACATGTGGGCCTGGTAATCTTGTATCTCAAATTTGCAAAACTCGAATATTTGGAAATGTATCCAGAAAACTTGGCTATCCTATGATGTGGTGCTACATGACCTAAGTATCAAAATAGATCTTCTGAACTCAGCCTTGGCGATGCATTCCTGCTCATCTTGTACTACGAAGCAGATAAAATTCATTGCAATTCTTTGCTCTGGTATTGTTTCCATTTGTTGTAAAATGGATGAATGTGCACTAGAAAGTGGCACGGCACTCTTGCCGAGTCGGTATTCACCGATTCCGTGACCACTATCAACTAATCCGCCATTGCCCTAGAACTGCTGAGCAAAGTATCACAGTAGATACGTACTGAAAATCAGAGTTTCGTATCACCTCAAGTGTGGCGACAAGGTGATGCAGACGTAAAACACGAAGCCGCCTCCGTAGGCTAGAATCCACGGATCCCGAGCAAGCCGTTGAATATTATATATATTCTGCTACATGTAGTATGAAATTGAGGAAGGTGGCCGTAGCGGGGTGAAAAGGACGGTCGATCCTGCACTGCTGGGTGGAGCACGCGTACGGCGGAGTAATTACTTGGGTACTGTACCTAGCATTTTCAGCTTGGGGGAAAACAACGTTGTGGGGAAAATTCGTTTGCATTTACACTCGTCGTGTGCCAACAAGAGTTGTGCTGTGGGCTTGCAGACCGTACTCAAATAGAAGCATTATCTAGGGAAAGCACATACACCGAAAGAGGAAACGAACACAATATCACCCATGTCCGGATATACCATGTATCTTGTATTACTGTAGTGTAGTGTGGTCTACAAACGCAAAAGCAGAAACGGACTCGACGCGAGAGGAGTAGATACCCGGCGGTTGGGGGGAGCACTGCGAGGAAGTCACGTCTGGTGCGAGAGTCCCGAGTGGAAACGAGGCTCGGACTCAGTTCACTTCCTCGAGGATGGGAGCGCCGCAGCTCTGTTTCTTGTTGTTCTCTTCCCCTCTCTCAGACCCTCAACCTTGCCGCGACGCATTGCAGCGTGCGCTGTGCATCCAAGCAAGCATTCTCCAGACCCCGGTGCCCGCAACATCCGTCCCTTAGGCTCCCACCTTTCTTAGGGTTTGGGCTCTGTTAGGGTTTTGGATTCCACTCTCTCTCCCTCTCTCCTACCACGCTCCACTTCTTCCGTTGTTTCTCCTTCGCAATTCGTGCCCCGCCTTCTCACCATGCGTGCTCTCACTTCTCCCACTTTGTGTTTTTGATCACATTCCCTCCCCCGGGCCCCTTCCTTCGTCGCTCCTTCCCGTTTGCCTGCCATGTCTGAACCCGCCTCGCTTTTCGTTGCTCCTCCTGCCCCCGCGCTGGAGCCGCAGGTGGTGGTGGAGTTGGATGCCCTTGACTCCCAGGTCGAAAATGGCCTCCTTTCCGACGCCTCCGCGCAGGACCAGGAGCTGCAGCCCCAGCCGCAGCCGACGACCGCCCCGACATTCAGGGCGCTGGAGCCACTGATCGTCCACCCGGACGACCCCCTGCCTGCCGGACCTGTGGGAGTGGACTACGGTGTTTTGGAGAATGGCCTTCGTTACTACGTGCGCAAAAATGCCAAGCCCAAGGAGCGTGCTGCTCTTGCGCTTGGTGTCAAAGTCGGGTACGCGGATTTCAGAATGTTCGCTATTCGGCTCTTGCTTTTCTGCTTTCTGTAGCTGCAATGTCTCGGTGCATTGGGGATGTCTGCCTGAAAGAGGTGTGGGTTGCGAATACCACGATCGCACTTCATGGCCCTCTCTACTCTTTTGCGATTTCGGGGAATTTCTTGGTCCAGCTCGATCCATTGGCCACTCGCTTTTTACAAGCCTGTGTTCTCCGGCACACAGTGATACGTAGTGTGTCCTTGTTCATACTCGTTGTGCGGTAGATATTCAGATTATCGGGCTGACTTTCGTTAGTGAGGTTTAGGGTGGTTATTTACTACCACGATTTTCATTATTGAGTCAGCTGTCATCGTCAATACTAGACGCCGACAATTTCTATCTCTCTCGGATTTGACAGTCTTATGCGAGCTGGAAGTTGAGATTAATTGATGGAGTGATTGTTTTTCCAGCAGAAGTTTATTCTATTTTGTTTTATTTGTTTTTTTCTTATATATATGTTATTGTGCGGGCTCTTGGTCATGTTTTCAGAACAACGGAGAGTGCGTGGTTATGAACATCTCTATGTTTTAAGTTTTGACGATCTGATCATCCCGTTCTAGGTCGATATTGGAGGACGAGGAAGAACGAGGTGTCGCACACATTGTGGAGCATTTGGCATTTAGTGCCACCCGGAAACACACAAATCACGATATCGTCCGCTTCTTGGAGAGCATCGGCGCTGAGTTTGGAGCTTGTCAAAATGCTTCTACATCAGCTGATGAAACTATTTACGAACTCATGGTTCCAATTGATAAGCCTGACATTTTATCTCAAGCTCTTGACATTCTGGCTGAGTTCAGTACCGAGGTAAGTAGTTCTCTAACCCAACTTAGACTAGTTGGTGATCGTTGGTAGTCTCCAGAAACAGGCTTGAACAACATCTAGTATATGCCTGTACGTCCTGTACAGGCGTTCTTTCGTTAGCAAGCCCGTGAACCCGGTGTGCTCAAAAACCAAGTAGGTGCCGGTCGCAAAAGTATCATATTTGGCATTGTCAGGCTTTCCGCGTGTTGCTGCTCATCAATGAAAGTGGCTTGTTCAGATTCGAATATCTGATGAGGATCTTGAGAAAGAAAGGGGTGCTGTATTAGAGGAATTAAGGGGAAGCAGAAATGCAATGGGTCGTACGCAAGAAGCGCATTGGATGCTGTTGATGAAAGGCTCTCAGGTATGGCTACATGACTGTCTTTGCTATTCACGTTGTTACGCATCTGCCTAGTTGGGAGCCTTCTTTTTTCAATGTGCTTTCTCAATCACCAGGAATCCCTCTGATGGATTCATCTCTCAAGCTAGATGTTCAACGACCTTTCATCGGTGTGAGAAGGTTATTTCCAACATGTCTTATGTGTCCCTGTTATCATAGACCACTATGATAACAGATACTGTTTTTTTTAATTGACAGCGTTCCAATTACTTTGAAAAGTTCTCATTCTTCGTTTTTATGATACTCTTCCAGTATGCCAATCGGCAACCAATTGGATTAGAGAAAGTTATAAAGAACGTCACTGCATCTCGTGTGAAAGACTTCTATAACCGGTGGTATAGGCCAGAACATATGGCCATTGTGGCTGTTGGAGACTTCCCAAACACCGAGGTACTTCAATAGTTACCTCTTCTGTTTATTTATGAATTTATTTTGGGTTTATTTTCAAATCAGATTTTCCCTTTGGTTTTGGGTAGGGCACTTCTAATACTAATTTCAAAGGAGGTCATTTATCAGATCATCATATCATTTCGGTTGTCGTGTGCATGCTAGATGTTGATTCCGAGGAGTAGGATATGTATTACTATCTGTGCGTTAGTTTGCAGAGTGCTGCATATGTATGAAGTCTATTTCCTGCTTTTTGGAAACCCTCCGAATTACACATGTATTATCTTTATGTTAGGCGTAAGAATGGTGTCGTATTTGATTCATTGCAGGATGTAGTTGAGCTTATCAAACTCCATTTTGAAGGACGAAAGCCACATTCTGATGACAAAAGTCTGTCCACAATTCCAACTTTCCATGTTCCCCCACATGAGGAGCCGCATTTTTCGTGTTTTGGGGAAACAGAAGCTAGTGGGGTAAGAGTCAAGTATGTGTTATCAGTTTCTTTTCGAATGCTGGTATCAATAAGCCCTGGTACTGAAAGTGTCATGCTGAGGGGTCTTGTACTTAAAACTGAGCCATTTAGCATGTGTGTTTCAGTCCGCCGTGATGATGAGCTGCAAGGTTCCTGCAAAGGAGGACACAACAATCTCCGATTATCGGTTTCTGATCGCCGAGCAGATGTTTCACAGTGCTCTAAACCAGAGGTTTTACAAAGTTTCCAGGCACAAGAATCCTCCATTTTTCTCTTGCGTCTCATCTAGCGAGAACTTGGTTCGTCCTGTGAAGGCTTACATTATGTCAGCCAGCTGTCAAGAGCGCGGGACACTACAAGCACTTGAACAAATGCTCACAGAGGTAATAGATGGCAGTCCAGCCATGGCAAGAGTATTGTGAAATTATTTACAGGCGAAATTCACCTGAATACAGTTCTGCTGTTGAATTCTTGGTAATGCTGTGTATGGCGTTTTTTTTTGGGTGTCCTTACAACCGTCTCTTTTTTTGTTCGAACCTGGGAAAAGTATGAGACTCGTGCTGTTTTGGTAAGGCCTGATTTGTATTAGCAGGCGTTTTGGCTAGAACAACTCGTTTCTGTTCAAAGCATAACCTTACCTATGTGATTTGCATGGAATTGGCAAGGTTGTTAGAGTGCGGCGGCACGGGTTTTTTGAGCGAGAAATAGCTTTAGTGCGTGCTTTCCTGATGGCAGACATCGAATCGGCATATTTGGAAAGGGACCAGATGCAGTCGACAAGTTTGCGGGAGGAGTATTTACAGGTAGGAGGAACTATCTGTATTATCATTTTCTGTTTCCATGGCAAGGTTTCATAATTTCTGGTTGTGATTAAAGGTAAGTTTTGGGGGATTTTTACCAAGGCAAGTTGTGTGATGCAGCCATGCATATCAATAGGAGCATTGAGGCCCATTATATTTGTGCCGGGTAGCCTTATTTCAAGGGGTCCATGTCTTGTTTGATAAGTTATGCGCATTTTGACCTGTTTAAGGAGATTACAGCCGTCTCGACTGGTTCCATCGGATAAATTGTAGCCTAAATCTCCTTTTCTGCACGTAGGGAACGTTGTGTTGTCTTGTCTTACAGAAATATTTTGAATTGATGTATCGATGACTCTATTAAACAGCACTTTCTACGAGGCGAGCCAGTGCTTGGCATTGAGTATGAGGCACAGCTTCAAAAGACTCTGATACCAGGTTTGTACATATTCAGCTTTTGGCGGTCGATTAGCACATTTATGTTGCAATTCACCAATGTAATCAATCTACAGTTTGGGGCAAGTCCTTGACAGCACGCTGTACTGGGCATGAATTTGCAAGCCGTCATTTTTTGTTCGATTGTTTGTCAGATATCTCAGCAGCTGAAGTGACAAGAATTGCGGAGTACTATCACACCAAGTGCAACTGTGTTATCAAAACGCTGGAGCCGCGTGTACGTGCAACTGAAAGGGATTTGAAGGCCATTGTGGCCAAGGTTCAGGCTCTTGAGGGCGGAGACATTGCTCCATGGGATGAAGAACACATTCCTGACGCTATTGTGGACAAATTACCAACGCCGGGGTATGATCCTTTTCCCGTCAATGGACTATTTCTTTCCGGGAACTTTCACTTCGCAATTCTGGTCATTGAGGCATTTTTTGCGCACTTTTGGAGGCCAATTTGTTGATGAATCTCCCTTGTACTTGATCAATGCCGGAGATTTTGCTTGGATTTAGATATAGTCATCTTGGTTGTTATCCAGTACAGGAAACTGATCTGCGAAGGTGTTGACTCTTTGTGCTTGTATGTCCAGTGTAGTGGTTCATTCCACGGAGTTTCCAGACATCGGAGCAACGGAAATAATATTGAGTAATGGAATGCGTGTTTCTTACAAACGCACCGAGTTTCTTGACGATCAGGTCTTGACCACTTCCAGATAATCAACTTAGCGTTTACACCCATTTGATTTGTCGTTGAGTATATTTTTTTACATCGCAGATGCCTTCTTTCATAAGTATTCAACTTAACTAGAAATATTTTCCTCCTCCTTGTAGTGATTAGCCTTGCTGAGAATTCGTCACGAAGTGGGTTCCTTCGGTGTTGTCAGGTGCTTCTGAGTGGATATGCATACGGTGGGCTATCAGAGGTTGCGGAAAGCAATTTTCTTTCCTGTTCAATGGGTTCAACTATCGCTGGTGAAATTGGAGCGTTTGGGCATAAACCATCAGTTTTGTCAGACTTGCTTGCCGGCAAACGTGCTGAAGTAGGCACCAAAGTAGGAGCCTACATGCGTACTTTCTCTGGAGATTGTTCGCCAACTGACCTGGATGCAGCTCTTCAGGTCAAAACTCTCCTTGAATTTGTGTATTGAAGCGTTTAGTGGTTCTCAATGTGCACTTTGTGGTTGATTCATGATATTTCTGAGCTCATTCATAGCTCCATGTTATATCATCGTCTAGTGTAGACCAATGACATTTTTCTGAATTGTGGAGATTGACATACATGTTTTACTTGTGATTCTTTTCCAGCTCGTGTACCAGCTCTTTGTCGCGGAGGTGGAGCCTGCTGACGAGGAGGTGCAACTTGTGATGCAAATGACACGTGAAGGGATCAAAGCCCAAGAACGAGATCCATTCACAACATATGCAAATAGAGTCCGCGAACTCAACTACGGAAATTCATATTATTTCAAGGTTTATTCTTCTACTCGAGACTTCACTACCCTGAAATCTTACTTCAAATTACTTTCATCTAGTGCGATATAACAATAAAATCAAAAGGTTTAAAACTTCCTTCATCTGGAAAAGCTCTGTTGCACAAAAACTGATGAGTATCCATTGGCCACGTGTGCAGCCAATAACAGCGAAGGACCTGATTAACGTTGATCCAAAAAGAGCTTGCCAATACTTCAACAGTTGTTTCAAAGATCCATCTGGATTTACAGTGGCTATAGTTGGAAAGTTTGACATCGAAACTGCCTTGCCGCTCATACTACAGTATCTGGTGAGCTGTCATGATCGATTGCACATCACAAATTGGGTTACGGAAAGAGTTTGTACAGAATTTATGTTGACCTTTGTTAGGTTCTTTGTGACCAATATGGCGATTATTCTTAGAGCTGATGTTTTGGACCTCATTATGTTGTGTAGGGTGGAATTCCAAAGCCAGAAACCCCAGTGATGGAGTACGCACGCGATGAGTTGTCTGCTCTTCCGTTCACTTTTCCTGCCGAAGTAGTGAGGTATGAATCTAGGCATATTTGTACCATCTATTGTTGCATTTCTGTGCTTGGCTTCTGGTGCCAATTGTTGTCGGTTTTTCAAACTGGTACTGTAGTTGTTGAATATTGATGTCCCGATTTTTCATCAGAATTTTCAAACCTTGGATGTTATATTTTGTCAGGGAAGAGGTTCGGAGGAGCATGGTAGAAGCTCAGTGCTCGGTTCAGATTACATTTCCAGTTGAATTGAAAGCTCCCAACGTGGTGAGTTGTCTTTTTTACTACTATTGCAATTCTGTCTTTTGCCGTTAAGTGAGGTGTCTTCCATAGACCAAAAGTGCTGAGAACATCTGCAATGCTTGCAATTTCTGCCATTTCAGATGGAAGAGGTGCACTATACAGGTTTCATCTGCAAGTTGCTGGAGACAAAAATTATGCAAGTTCTACGCTTCAAACATGGCCAGGTACGTGGGCATTGTATCAACAACTTTCAGATCTGTGACGTTTTAGTCTTGCAAAGGTTTGTGTTGAGATGCAGATTAATGTGCTTTGAAACTATATTTAGGAGCTCTTGTTTAGGGTTTTGTATAGGTACAGGTGTAATTCCACGATTGAACCTGGCCTCAGAACCAGTACTTCAATTTTTTCGGAGCTGTCCAAGTAATTCGGGCGCATTTTTGTTGCACCTGCAGGTGTATACTGTGTCAGTATCAGCGTTTTTGGGAGGAAGTAAACCTTCAAGACAAGGGAATGTCCGTGGTGATGTTGCCATCAGCTTCTCTTGTGATCCTGACGTTGCATGGAAATTGGTATGTCCTCTTATTAATGTCGTTTGGGATCATGGAGGTCATCAGCAAATGTTCGAAGCGCATAAACATGCATAGATGACACTGAGCTAGGGTTAATGTCGGGTTCATCGTCGCATGGCACTCTCACGAACTAGTATTGTCGGTCTTGGCCTTTTCAATGGTCTTTTCCTAGTTATGTAATTCTAGTTTGACTAACAAAGGTCGCCTTTTTTGCCTTCAGGTGGATTTTTCTTTGGACGAAGTGAAGCGACTTCAAGAGCAGGGTCCAACCTCTGAAGATGTATCCACAATTTTGGAACTCGAGCAGCGTACATATGAAAATGGACAGCAGGTCTGACAATTTAATCCGACTTTGTTCTTTGCGACCATCTCTATCTTGCACTTCGATAAGTCTCATCATCCAGGTCATGAAAGATGTTTCATCTAGTGGTGAGAATTCCCATTCGGATGCATGGTACTTGTTTGAAATAATCCACTTTTGGTGTCTGTATTGTGATGTTCAGGAGAATACTTACTGGCTAGATCGGCTCTTACGCGCTTATCAGTCACGAGCTTACACTGGAGATCTCATCTACTCAATGCAGGTGAGGATGTCATCATTCTCTCACGTAGTTTTCTCTGGGCTCGGAAATCTATGTCAGAGTTGTTCTTTGGTCTCGGAAGGTGTTGAAAAGTGTGGTCGCGTTCTAACATCAAGTGGCCCCATATGGAATGTGCAGGCTCAGGAACAATGGAGAGATGGAGTAAGGTCTCGGGCAACAGACGTGACTATGAAGGAAGCACTATGTCGCATACTACCAGTGCCATGCCACGAGCATCACACTGCAGTTGCATTGATACCTAGGGCTCCGCGGTTGCAACAGCTCCTCACTAATCTTGTTAGAACGGAGCAGAATCTGAGCAAGGAGAGCAAGGTAAGATTTTGGGAACCCGAGAGTTCCTCGATTGTAGATGAACGTCGGGTTTGCTGTAATGATGTCCGCACCAGCATCGCTTCTTTACAAGAGATCGATTGCTTTCTGTGGTTACCGGCATCTCTGGAAGAGCTCTGCTAGTAATCGTAGTGTGCGAATGGGTTCTTAAACTAGCAAATTCTTCTGAGGTGTAGTAACGTAAACAAAGTGGAAAGTACCGATAGGATTTGGACTGCAATCAGACCGTAACTAAGCAGCAGCCTTGTTTGGACTGCAGGTAGCATTAGCGACAGCGGGCATTGTTGTGTTTGGAGCAGTCATTTGGAGATATGCTTGTCGTCGCTGCTGAGGGTTGCGGAATCGCGTGCCTCGTATGCTGCTGCACTGTCTGGTGGTGGTGAGATGTGCCAGACAATCCCTGACTTGGATGCCAGCAGCATTGTGCGCACTCGGTGCTCCACTGGTGCTGGAAGCAGGCGCTGTGGGCTGTAAAAATCTAGAGGATGTATTTTGTAGTGACACCAATGGGGTTTTCCGAATGGGGTTGTACTCTGTGTGTAGAGTCTTACAAAGTGGAGAGGATCTGGGGCCGAGCTCTGGCTTCAGTTCACAAGAGTGGGTGCAAAAAAGCTGCTCCGTGGCCCTTCAATTGCCATGAAATCCGTGAGGAACTAGACTCTTTACTCTAAAGTTTAGATTTGTGCACACAATATTGCACGCACGCTTTTGCAAAATATGGATCATGATCTGGAGTTGTTGGACTCTAGAATAGATGCCAATGAATGCCTAGATACACGATGCCATGTACCATGTAGTAGTATTTCATACTTATGAAAACTGATCTTTTTCCTAATTTCCGTTGATTGAAATTCATCTCTAGAGACTCTCCTTTCTTGTCATATGATATTAATTACAGTATTCACATCTTGTGTTTTCGATTGTATTCAATCTAGTACATGAAAGTTGGAAAATGATTGTGGACCATTTGCTTCTCTTTACTTCACACTGTCTGTGAATCTGACTGAGAAGCTATCAGCACAGTGCACTCCACAATTGGTTCCATTTAATTAGTGCATTCTGTTCACTGATGAAGTAGCCTCTTTTTCAAAGTCTACAAGTCAATCAAAGATATAACAACTTCCAAAACTATAGCCCATGCCAGGACTATTAGGTGTTACATGAAAATTATAAATGTTATACAAATCATATAGATAATATTCAAGGTTCTCTTGTAGCTTAATAGGATTCATTGGAAGTAAATTTGTAGATCATGTACCAATTTATTAGCAGCTTCTTGTATGTTGGTCAATTATTCTATCCAAAGGCCTTTATCAGTAGATTTTTAGCTGGAGATTTTATTGCTCAAACCAAATTTGTTGTTTGTGCAACATCCAAAAGATGACAATTGTGCATATAAGTTCCGTGTTATTTAATCCCTAAGTTTCTTTGGTACCTTGACCAACAATGTGTGCCAATGTGTGCCAATGTGTGAAAAAGTCGTGTCATTTTAAAAATCAAATTGTCAAGTGCGGGCATGTCACGCAACTCCATTTAATCAAATTGTCAATGCGTTTTTCCACCAAAGACAAGAATTTTTTTTTGACAATATGATAGGATATTATATAACTTGCTAATATTGAAAAACTCACATTTGATAGAATGTCCTAGCAAAAAAATGGAGTTGCCTGACATGCCCGCACTTGACAATTTGATTTTTAAAATGACACGACTTTTTTCCTATAAGTCTAATGAGAATGAAAAATTATACTCCCACCTACATCTTATCTTCTTGCATCTCTGCACAAATTTCAGAAATTGCAAATATAAAATGCAACTATGGTATGGTGCCCAAGATTTGCAAAAGCCCGTCTTAGAACTTTTGTCATTTAGGAGTTAAGTATTATTTTTTAATACTTCCAATATATGTCAATCATACATTATACATCAAAAGATAAATACCATAATTTTAGAAAGTTTGAGTGATGCAAAATGTAGTTGAATTGAGTTTAGCAATTGGCTCTCTATAAAAAAAACATCTACAATTAGTTTTCTCAGAATATCTAAAACTTGGAAAAATAAAATTTAACATGAATAGTTACTCTCTTAGGTTTCTTTTATACAAGAAATTAAAACAATGTATTCTCACAAGTTGTGCAATTGCAAATTAGTGTTTTAAAAAACTTTGGGGTTAAATATGATCCATGTTAAGTAAAAGATTATAAAACCTCTAATCCATTTGCCATTATCATGGTACATTTCTGCCTTCTTTTCTTTACAAAAGCATTGACTGAATTAGTTACTTTGTTGAAGGTTAATAAGAATATTTTCTTTGAGACTTCTACTATAGATGAGCACCTCTAAGAGCTTTGGGGGAGTACAATTTTTCTTTTTCCAAATCCGACATTGGATCAAAAAGTTATACTTCCTTAAGGGAAGGTGGGCAGTTTGGGCAATTTGCCAAGTTTCTAAAAAAAAATGAGTTTTTTTTTACCAATAACCAATGTCTCTTCCTTTGAGATTTGACAAAAAATGAACTTTCAATAGTGCAAAGGTTTCACACCAAGAGGGGTCAAAGTTTCCGGATAGTATACAAAAACTATTATTTTTGGACATAAGTAGGGATAATTTTTTAATTTTTTCTTTATTTCCTTAGCTTAAATTTTTGTATTTTGAGCGATATTGTTTTGGATATGCTAAATACCTTCTACATACCTAAAGTTCTTTGGACTAGTACTATGCATCAAATGGATTGTGATGGTATATAGTTGCAACTTTGCATAGTGAGAAAATTTCATTTTATCAAAAACTTAAGAGTCTTGGCCTATAAAATCAAGGTGCAAAAAGACCATTGAACTTGTCTTAAATGTTGTAATCTTCCAATTGGTGTGGTCATAGTTATATAACACATTTGATATGTTCATCTAGTAGTACATAACAAGATCCTACATTTAAGAAGGGGAAGGAAATTATTATTTGTGAATTTTGTTATGTTGGCACTATGAATTATGGTATAATTGAAGGTTTTTAACATAAACATAGTCGTGGTCCTATAGGGTTAAGGTGCTTTGGTTTTAGGTTTATGAACAGGAATGCAATGTGAAACTATTGCGTGGCATCAAAGTTCAGAGTGATATTAATACTTTTTTTCTATTCATTTAAAGAGGCAATATTTCTAGTCCTTGATCCTTTGAGAATCACTTTCAAAAATACTTGATCACTTTTTATTGAGGTAAGCTTGGTTCTATGTACTAGAATGGTAACACAAACATCTATTAAAGGTTTAGTTTCATGATGTGTAACATAATTACGTCCTGAAAATTATCTATTAAAATTCAAGCATATATTTTGGTACAAAGACTAGACATTTATTAATAGAACATAGAAAAATTTGACATCTCCCACACAGAACTTCTTCTACAATGTTTTTTCTAGAATTTGAACAGTCCTCTCACATATGCTCTAATTTCATATTCTTAATTAAACCATATCTATTGGCATTACGATTAGAAAATGGATCATTCTATACATTAAAAAAGTCACAAGTGGTCAAAATTGATTTTATAATACATTGAGTATTGAACAACGAAACCTAAGTAGAGTATGAAATTCTTTACATATTATTCAAGGATAAAGAGAAATACAACAAAACAAGTGCTAGTCGTCCTGTACCATTTAAATCAATGATTAGCATAATATTATAATAAATTGGTTTTTATTGGATTTAGGTTTCATTTCAAAACCTGGATAATGATTTGTAAGTGCTAAATTTGAGTAGTTTGATACTGGAAATAGTAATTCTCAGTGGAATTCGGAGAGAACAAAAATCATGTTTGCAAGTAAAAGAAGAATATGTTGATTAAAAAGACACAAAACCCTTGAAAATTGAAGAAGGGAATGAACAGATTCAGCCAAGAAACTGTGGAATATGATGTAATGTTTAACCCCTAAAGTCGAAATCGACCAGAATGTGGTCGATCTGACTCTGGTCAGGCTCTCAGTTACTAAAGTTAGATCGTATGAAGTTACTTTTATGGAAGATTGTAGAGTTTTCCCATACCTTTAAAATGACACCATTCATGCTTCAAAATTCCTCATACTTTAGGAGATATTCACGGTCAAAGTTTGAAAACACTGTTAGGGCATGCTGAAATCTGCCCAAAACTGCGGTATATGCTCATTTATTCTCAAAATCTGCCCAAAATCAATTAGATCGCAGTAACTTCCAAAATTCACCAAAAATTGAGATTTTATTTTTTTTCGAATTTTGTTTTTTGTACATGTAAAAGAGGTAGTAAAGCATGATCTCACCGTTTGGATTTTCAACCAGATAATTTTTTACATGCCTTTTTAATTGTTGAAAATGGGCATTTGTATTTGTATTTCAGCATACCTCCATGTGAAAAATTAAGCATTTCTTTAGGTTTTATAGGTCCTATGATGGTAAAAATTATATGTACATATTCCTTACTCACATAGGAACAAGAATTTGAAGAGCCTCATGTCAAATTTCCTTTCAAAATTGGTTTTTTTGGCCCCCAAAACATTAGTTTTCCATTCTACAACAAGGAAAAAATCTTTTTTTTCAACTTTGAACATTACGATCTCACAAATGGAGAGGAATTTGAATCTAAGATTCGGTATGCATGTACACGTACAAGTTAGGTACTAGATCTCACGGTTACATACTCAAAAATTTGTCAAAAGTTAAAAATTTTCACCTTGCATTGAAAGAGGGCAGTTTTGAGGGTTTTTGGCAGTTTTGAGGGCTTTCGACTTTAGGGGTTAAATGATAGAAATAGAAGGAGAAAGTCTAAAACGATATTACTGTACGAGAGGAGGTCCGGAGTACGTGAATGTTGCAAAATGACTTGAAGGATTGAGGAACAGTTGTACGTGACTGATTTTGGTAAATTGTAGTGACGACGTTTGAAACACGAATCACGATTCACTCTAACACAGTACTATATTATGTCAACAACTTAACGCCGGCCCCACTTGAATGGTACAACTGTACGAAATGTCAAGAGGAACAAGACGAAATGCAGAACTGTCCTCGAATAATAGTAACTAAATTGGAGTCGTAGTAGTACTACCTTGACATACAGTACACTAAAATTTATGTTTAGTGTAGTGGTACAAATAGTGTACTTACCCTAGTACACTATTTGTAAAGAAGTTGACAATTGGTGTCAGCTGCCAATGTCATTAATGTAACCCTCGCTCAAATCCCAATAAAACCCCAATCATTCCAGCCCATGCTTTTTTCTCATTTGCAACTTTCAAATGCCCTTAAGTCATTCAAATTTTGTCGGAATTGGGCATATGAGTTGTTTTTTGGCATCTAAATTTTCTGTAGATGCCAAAAAACACCTCATATGCTCAATTAGGATAAAAATTGAGTGAGTTATGGCGATTTGAAAGTTGCTGATGAGATACTATAACAGCCCTCGACTTCTGGACCTTTTTCTTCACTTGTACTATTGATACACTAAATGTGCACAAGTGAAGAAATAATTTTAATATTTTTACCAAAATTGACAAACAAATTTGCAACCATGGAAATATGCCGGAGATTTGCAAAAGCCCACCTCTGGACTTTTTGCATTGAAAGATGATATTCTAAATTTACTTTCTTTTTATATATAAGTTAGTACAATTTCCCAATATTCTTCTACCATAATTTTTTTTCCTTAAGATGCAATTTCTTTTTCCTCCCATTTGTAAGTTTTTTAAACATATTCATGAAAAGTGCACATTGAGAAAAAATTTGGGCTAATACAATGGATTCATAATATAGGAATTTTGTTGTATAAAAGTCAAAGTTTGACAATTCCACCTCAAATTTTCTACCTCATAATATTAAATTTAGAAGTAGGCAATTTGTTGAAGCCCAACATCTCTTTCAAATTTTCTCTTTTTGGTACAAAATATTTAAAATTTTAAAAATCATTTGAAATTTTGAAATATAGAGTTAATAGGAGTTAGACTTAAGCCTGACCCCCTCCCCTCTTTCAAAATTGCACTCTTTTAGGAATCATAACAAAATGTTACAATTCAATAATAATTCATGTAATTATTATTTTGAAATATAATGGTGGAGGTTAGGCTTGAGCCCGATTGGCCCCCTACGTTCCAACATTGCACTCTTTTATTATGATTTACAAGTTGTTCTACAAGGATTATGTACCATGTTAGAATGTATCACTTAAAACACATTATTTAAGAAAATGTCACATAGCATATGAAAATGACACAAATGACGATCAACATAGTATTTGTGGAATGTCACAAATGAATACAATTGATACCAACCAAAAATAGACATACAAAAAAAGTTTAATGACAGATTTGTATAAAACAAAATATACATATTAACATCTCATGATTTGCACATGAAGTCAATTATAGTTGGCTTGTACAAAAAAATGTCAAATGCGCATGTGACATTTTTACAAATATTTAAATATTTTTATTTTCAACTTCAATGTCAATTTCTATGTAACGAAAGCCTAATGAACATAAATTGTCAAAATTCTAGACATGTGGACTTTATTGTAGAATCAATTATAGTAAAATTTTGAAGCTTTACATAGATAGTGCAACTTTATGGGAGGAGGGTCGGGCTTGAGCCTAACCCCTCACACCTTGATATTTGGTATTTTGAATTTGTTATAAAAATTTAAATTTGGAAATAAAGTGTTAAAAATGAAAATTTGAAATGGAAGGGGAAGGTTTGGGCTTAAACTAACCCCTCAACTTTCATATTTAAACTTTGAGTTGTAGAATTTGTTATGAAATTATAGAAATGGTGTCAAAGAGTTAGATAGTGCAATTTTAACCTTTAAACTTTGATTTGAAGTATTTGTTATGAACTTGTAATCTTCCGCATTTCATATTAGGATGTCATAAGTGCATTATGAACTTATGATATAATATCAAGATTCAAAATTAGATAAACATTAGATTTACAAATTTGAATTGTGCCTAAGCGCACATATAATTTCTATTAGAATACATTTAGCAGCTTATATGGTGACGTTTACTGATTATTCGTGCATGTAGATTGATGTAAAACAAAAGTGCACATGTCTATGTGCACTTTTTTTGAATATGGTGTTAATTTATTATGTTCTCCAATATTTTTCTTCCATTTTTTTTCTTTTTTCTTAGGAGTACACTCTTCCTTTCCTTCCATGTCTATATTCTCATTGTCACAAATGTTTCTCTTTTCTGAAGTTGTAATTTTTTTAATAAAAATTTCTAAGTTCTTCTTTACCCAATATTTTTCTTTCGAATATTTCTCTTTTTTCAAGTTGGAATTTCACTTTTCCTCCATATGCATGATTTTTTTTCAATATATTTGTTGCAAATTGTTGAATTCCAAAAGTACTCAAAACCTACATTACTTTCAATGCACTAAATGTCCACAAGTAAATAAAAATGATAATGCAATCGTTAATAGAAATGTCACAATATAAGCTTCACCATATATTTGTGCAAGCACAATACAATCTTTATTACGAATGTGCTTAAACTTTGATTTTCAGCCAAGATTTCCATGATTCTCCTCAGTCACAACTTTCAAATGGCCATAACTCATTCAACTTTTGGCCGAATTAGGCATATGAGGTGTTTTTCGGCATCTATATTTTCTGTAGATGCCCAAAAACACCTCACATGCTGAATTCGGATAAAAAATGAATGAGTTATGGCCATTTGAAAGTAGCTGAGAAGATTCTCTGGCAGCCCTCGACTTCTGGACCCTTTTCAGCCCTGGAGTGCTGGACCTTTCTTTGTACTTCTACTGTTGATACACTAATTGTGCACAAGTGAAAAAAAATATGCTGAAATCTTTATTAGAAGTGACAAATAGTGTATAAATTGACATTTAGAGTATGGTTTTGTCACTACACTAAATGCCTTCACAACAATTGGTGTATGAGTTCGCATTTAGTGTATACTACACTAAACATAAATTTTAGTGTAGTGTTATGAATGAAGAAAGTTCAATATTAATAGTCACGTGGGGAAGATCTGAGGGAAGAAGTTACAGGAATTTACTACGTAGTGCAAGTCGACGAAATACCAAAATCAGTGGGACAGCGCGTACGTCTGCGTAGTGAGCAGGAGCACAACTCATGTGGCAAGAAGTGATTCAAGGGAGTGATGACGTTCGTTGCGGGGGCCAAACAGATTTAAGGAGATGATGATGATGATGAGAACACCGGAGCCACGGACTTGGGGCTCATCCACCTCGACTTGTCAATCATACCATCGACGTACGTACACCGAAATGGGAATTACGTACAATATTCATGAGTGGTACCAGCTCGAATATGGAATCATGTAACAGTTACAGTAACAGTAACAGTAGCAGTAACAGTAACAGTAACAGTAACAGTAACAGTAACAGTAACAGTAACTTTGTAATTCGTGCAGCTGGGAGTGCGATGAGATTTCAAGTCTGTCACGTGTGGGGGACATGAATTAGCTTCTGCGATTCCGCCTGCGATGCCCCATCCGTGCACCAAGTCGGCCGACCAAGTCGGCCGACAAAGGCTACCGCACACTCCAGAATCTCGTTGCCTTGGCCGCAAACTCCACCGCACCTTCACCCCGGCATTCTTAAATTTATCTCTCAGACACCACGTGGTGGTCCCTGCCAGTGCTGCTGCTGCTGCTGCTGCTGCTGCTGGTCGTCATCGTCATCCTCATCCTCATCCTCATCCTCATCCTCATCGGAAACCGAAAAGCGGCACCAGAATTTAATGCAGCCTGGCGCATGCATGATGATGATCATAGTGACGTACGTTGTGGTTGCACCCGGTGGACGACGGTATCAATTAACCGAATACCAAGAAAGAGCAGGCGTACGACCTCTCCTGTAACAACTATATCCTGATACGTCGGCAGCTACCTTCCAGGCTTTGGCAAATGGCCGCCACCACGGATTCGTCCCCATCTTTTCTCACACCCGCCGCTCGCCATGCATGGTCGTGGTGAACTGACCGTTACCAATGCCGGTATGGTCCAAAGCCGAGCGCGCGCGCGAGAAAGAGCGGGCGAGCGAGCGCCTTGACAGTTTGGAGGTGTTCTCGATTCGAACTATGGGGATTGCGGTTGTTACCCATGCAGGGCCAGGCGGGAGGGATTGGGGGTGTTCCTTTTGGACTTTGCACAAGCTGGTACCGCTCGCTCGCTCGCTCGCTCGTGTGCAATGATCTTGGCCTCCATCTGCAGCAGTACGAACTTCGTACGTACCACGGTTGTCGCTGTGCGGCCAGAATACAGGGAGCCGTAACTGATAGGAGGTGGGGAGGCAGGCATGCAGGGAAGCCCGAGTTGCTTCCACTTCTCTGCATGACCGATCAGTTGCACCACTGTTGCTTTGCAACGCTCCCCCTCTCTCTCGCCCTTTCTCCTACCACCTCGCTTGGCCGTCCTCATTCATGCTGCCATGCATTCTGGGTGTGCTCTCTCTTGCACTTGTTCTTGTCACGTCCCCAGCGGACAGTCCTGGCTCTAGCTCTCCCTTTGCACGAGCTGCATGCATGCGCCAAGCCTCTCACACCATTTCGTCAGCTCTCGACCCTTCGCACCAGAATCACTTCTTCTTGGAACGGACATCCCGCTCTGTGCGATCTGTCGACGTACGCGTGAGAAATCTGTCTTTTTTGGCGTGCTGTTGTTTCATTTCATACCGCTTTTACAGTTCCCAGTATGCCAAATTCGTACCGCCTACCCGTGTAGTGAACCATGCAATCATTTGGAAATTGAAAATTGTGTGATGGCACCCTTTTTGAGTGAGTCACTCCTTTTACTGACTGCACCTAATCGCTTGTTCATTGTATTTTCTCTTTTCGCAGGTCAACGTTCACCAGGTACATCGCTGAGTCCGAAATTCTCCACATATTGATGAGGTCAGTATGTAGTCCGAATCATGTTGTTTGAATCCCCAAATCACCACATGACGAATAAGGTGACACTTTCCTCGTCTTCTGTCATGTGTTATGTATCCCCACTTCCCTGTTTTGCTCTCCGGCTAGTATCTGTTTAAGCGGACACTGATTAGAGTCTGTAGCTCAAGAATGTCTGCAGCAGACTCGAGTTGCAGCGGGGAGAGCTTGCAGCGGGGAGAACTTGTGTAAATGGATAGTGAACCGTTAATTGACTCAACACAGGCGTCCCACCCCGGCTCACATGCTACTCAACTTTCATCAGACCGGATCCTATCTTTGCCGAAACATCTTGAAAGTCATCAATTCCGAATTGTGACATAGGCATGTCCATCAGAGACTTCATCTCACCTTCCAAGGACGACGGATTGTTGCTATACTAGAGTTGGTCTTAATACTTCGTTTCAAGGGTTGTGAAAACTAAATAACACATTTATTATCATAATAGAGAGGTTGATACCGGAGGACTAGGGGCCGGGCAAGCTCTTCGACGGGAGGGATCAATCAAGTGGACCTGGGTAGCAGTTGGGCGCACAATTAACCAAAGCGAAGACGAAGAAGAAAAAGAAGAAGAACCGGGTGTGGAAATAGGAGAGAAAATCATAGCCTCAAGAAAAACCACGTTCGATCCGCTTGGCGAAGCGTAGTGAACGGGTTCCCGGAGACGATGCTAGCCTCGTACACTTCCACAAGATGGTCCATTCCCAGGGGTCGGCACCTCCAGAAGGTGGTGCACAATTTACGAGTGACCATCCTGTGCGGCTTCGTCACGGTGCTGGTCCTGCGGGGCACCATTGGCACCGGCACGTTTGCCAGCAGCTTCTCCTCGCACACGCAGCCAGCCAACTCAGGGGGTGATGGGACCATCCACCCCGGCCTGGGACAGGGCCTAAGCTACAGTGAGCCGCGGCGTGTGCTCAGCGCCACATACGACAACAATGACGACGACAAGGATCCCGAGCCAGATTCTAGTGGCGCCCCATACACGCTGGGTGATGCCGTTAGCGACTGGGACGCCCAGCGCGCGCTATGGCTCCAGCGAAACCCCGCCAGGAGTCGCAGCAACAGCCGGGGCAGGGGCCGCATCCTGCTGGTCACAGGGTCGCAGCCGAAGCCGTGCGACAACGCCGTGGGCGACCACCTGCTGCTTAAGAGCCTCAAGAACAAACTGGACTACTGCCGGCTGCATGACATCGACATCTTCTACAACATGGCGCACTTCGATCACGAGATGGCCGGGTTCTGGGCCAAGCTGCCGCTGCTGCGCAAGCTCATGCTGGCGCACCCGGAGGTAGAGTGGCTGTGGTGGATGGACTCCGACGCCATGTTCACGGACATGTTGTTCGAGCTGCCCCTGGCCAAGTACAGCGATGTGAATATGGTGCTGCATGGCTTCGACGAGATGATCTACACGCAAAAGAGCTGGGTGGGGCTCAACACTGGCAGCTTCCTGTTCCGCAACTGCCAGTGGTCGCTGGACCTGCTAGACGCCTGGGCGCCCATGGGCCCCAAAGGCGAGGTGCGCGTGGAGGCCGGGAAGGTGCTCACAGCCACGCTCAACGGGCGGCCGGCGTTCGAGGCGGACGACCAGAGCGCGCTTATCTACCTGCTGCTCACGCAGAAGCAGCGGTGGGCGCCCAAGGTGTTCCTAGAGAACCAATACTACCTGCACGGCTACTGGGTTATCCTCGTGGAGCGCTACGAGGCCATGATGGCGCAGCACCACCCGGGCAGCTACGGGGACGACCGCTGGCCCTTCGTCACGCACTTCGTGGGCTGCAAGCCCTGCGGCAGCTACGGCGACTACGCTGTAGAGCGCTGCGTCGCACAGATGGAGCGCGCCTTCAACTTCGGGGACAACCAGGTGCTGCAGCTCTATGGCTTCCAGCACCGCACGCTCAGCACGCACAAGGTGCGGCGGCTCCGCAATGACACCTCCGACGCCCTCGGCCTGGGCACTCCGGCCCCGCTGCAGAATTCCACCTCATTGCCCATCCTCCGTCGCCGATGACCCCACTTCGATCTTCGGATCCGCCACCGGATCTTCTTGTAGCCATCGATTCTTCTCAATGAAACTATACTTCGCACCCTGCACTGCCTTTTCATCATGTTCTTCCCGATTCTATTACAGCTGCACGCGCTGCGCCGGAAGCGCCTGCATGGATGACCATCCACTCCCTATGTATTATCCAGCCAAATGATGATCGAACTCTGTTAGCAGTGAGCACAGAAGAAATGTTCCTGCAATGAAGATATGCCTGGGAATTTAGTACGCCATCACCTCTCTTCTGTAATCCTTTCCCGGCACGAAACGTCTTTCAGCTCCAGCATGAGGTAAAAACAGAGCCATCAACCACTGACGACATCTCCATCTCCAGGAACCATAATGCGCAAACACAATCACAAATTCCATGACACGAAGTCACTTTCACCAAAGGACGTTTCATACCAAATAATGTTCCCCGTGATAATTGGAAAACTTACTGCTCCGATTTTCCTAATGACCTGTTCCTGGAAGCAAGAAAATATCCCCCTGTTAGACTATTCCTCCAACTATTCGTCACTGCCCAAGATCCTATTCCATGGAGCTACTAGACATCCTGGTTACACTATTACTGTCCTCTGATGTGCTAACCTCGAGTAATCATCAGCAGAAGGATCATGGTAAAATTTCAGGGTAGGAAAAGCCTCCACAACCACTCTACAGTATGTGAAGGGAAGGCCGTTTAAGCTAACATCTCATTACAGGAGATGGAGCACAGACGCCATATCTCAAGACTCTTTTCTCTCCGTCCAGTAAACCTTTCCGAAACCTTTCCCCCCAGCTATTAAAAGGCAGAAAAGAAATGGTGATCTCCGTGAAATTTCATTACAACAGCTCTTGGAACCACAGAACTTAAAACGATGAAGGACTGATCACATCATCTATCTTGAGAATCATCTTCACGACCTGAGTTGCCAATAAAACCTGTTGCTTCTTCCCAATCAGAGTTTCAAAAACATTCTGCTCTCGCATATCATTGGTTCCAACATCATTGCAGTCGATACCCAGATGCGGATTCTGCTCCTGTAATAAGAAGTTCACATTGGTTCAGGAATAGGATGATTTGCAATTGTAAACCAAAAATTTCCAACCTGACAATAATCTACAAAAAGTTATGATGAAAGGCGATAATTCGTGATTCTTTTCGGGCCTCCTTCCATCCAGCGAAGAGACTGTCTGGAGATCCTGAGCCATTAGAGAAGCCACGTCTCTCTTTCCACGTCAAACAACACCAAAGAGGAATGAGAGACATGCCGCTCCAATACGAAAATTAAAATTCAGGCAGATACCTCATTTCCACTATTCAATTTACTTCAACTCAAATGATAAACCAACCAACATTATCGCCTCACCTTCACTTGCTGAGCTTTTACAGCAGTAAGTGTGTTAATTGGCTGCAAGCCACTATTCTCTGCCAAAGCCATGGGAACCATATCTAGCGCATCCGCAAAAGCCCGCATCGCATACTGCAAACAACAGTAGGATCAGCGCCAATGTTGATTTCATTGAATCTACAAAAATATCTACAATTCAAATACAGATCACCCGAAGAATGGTCCACAAAATTTCATCCAGTGGACCCAGAAGAGAACAAGAGCTCGTACACATGACATGGAAAAAGATCAAACAACTCGGAGGCTTTGAGACCAGGAAAAAGGTTACCTGCTCTACACCCGATATTTTATCAGCAGCGGCCTCCACAGCTAGAGAGCATGAGATCTCAGCAGCACCGCCCCCATACACAATAGCTTTGTCCCGAATCAGATTACGAGCCACACACAAGGCATCATGCAGACTTCTCTTGGTTTCCTCAATCATCATTTTGTTCCCTGTTCAAGAACGTTCAAAATCCATCAAAACTATGTCAAACCTAGTCATTTTAAGAGCCAAAAAAATGTACAAACTTATCGTAATTAACTACTGTGGCATTAATCATTACAATTCCCATATTATGGAAAGCGCATCGCGTTAATATGCCAGCCTAAGGAACAAAAATCGAAAGACAAACGACCAATCCGAACATCTACATTCAAATACCAATAATGTACTGACCTCCACGGATAAAGATCGTAACAGCTCTGGAGTTGGCACATTGCTCAATATAAAGCATCCGATCCTTGGTGGTTCCAAAACCTTTCTCCCGTACAAGACCAGCCTTTCCAAGCTTGTCGGACGTTAGTTCTTGAAACCTCGGGACGATACGACCACCTAAAAATGTGCCGGAAACCCTAAAAACAGTTAGAAATGAGGAATATCAGTAATATTGACCAAAAAACCAGTTGGAGCAGGTAAAATAGTATCTCGTGCAAAGTCAAGGGCATCTGCAAGTTCCTGAAAACTCCTAAAGGTGGCCCTAAAATTCTGTTGTTCCTTAATAAAGCCAACAGAGGCAGTCGATATTCAAGATTGGAACTGTTCATCGACATTGAGCAGACGAGAATCAACGACAAAACACATCAAAGAATATGCCCTAAGCAACAATATGTCAGAATAAGTTATAACATGCGTTTCATGGACTCAAGAGCATTTCACCAATTAAAATACCTGTGGCAATAGCAATAAGTTCCAGCTCAACTCCGCCAACCCAACGAACTGCTGGCAAATTTTGGTGCATCAACAAATGGTTTGCTTCATCGTCAAAACCCCATTGGCAAATGACTAGCGTTGCACCAGCATCCTGTAACAGACGCACTTTTTGTCAGGATGAGTCGAAAGGTAAATATATGCCCAACATCTGGGAAGGCACGTATCAAGACATGACAGTCCCTGTAGACTGTAAATATGAAGAACATCACGCTTCTGAAGGGGGGAAGAGTTTTCACAAGGAAGAAAAAAGACGTCGACGCCAAAAGAGATGAGGCACACTGAAACTAAGGAGTCTTCCCGCAACGCCGCGCTTTTACCTTCGAAACTCGATTTCATGCAGGAATAGTATGTACACCGCAGTGATTGATTTCATCGATTGCAGTACGGCAAAGTAGGTTTACAACAGACTCTTCCCGAAACCAGACAAACCAAATCGGAAAATCTATATTAAAAAACATTAGCACAACGGATGAAAACTTGAAAGTTGTTAAAGACCCCTACCTTGCATTGCTGCACCATGTCGTTGAAGTACGTCTTCTCAGCCGCTTGCAAGGCCTCGAATTTCTCCACAGAATCAATATCCACTTTGTGCTTGGTCTTAGGCTTAGGGGGTTCGAATGGGCAAGTCAGAATGGCAATTTTTGCGTTCTGAATCTCTTTAGGCATTTGAGGGTGACTCATATCCTTATCAACAACAATACCATATACGAGTTCAGTGTCTTCTAGTCTTCCACCAACTTTCCCTTCCACTTTGATAAGATCGAGATTAACGTCTGATCTCTCGAGATCAGCCACAGCGAGGACGGCTTTGACCGCGATTTCCGCCAACTGTCGCTTACACCGGCCCACTCTACAAATTGCAGAAACGTCAAAGTCGTCAGAAGACGATCACAATTCCTCAAGAAATAATAATATATGCACAAACCTCTCCCATAGTATACAATACACTCCAAAAACTGTCTCCGTCAACAGTATTCATGAAACCTTTCGCGCTTTTCTACATGCAAAAGATTCAACAAGGTTTCCGCTTGAAAGTCTTAAAATCATAACTCGCAGACACTCCTCTCATGTAGGCAATAATAAACAATAGAAAGCCGAGGATAAGGACAGACATTTTCGAAGATAGCGTGGTCATGCAAGTTCGCACAAGAGGCTCAATGTTGTCCGGGCTGAACTCAAACGTATGTCCAATGTGCGTCAGATTTTCTACTGCCAGCTTGGAAGCCAGTTCATAACCCTCTGCCACACGGATGGGATGAATGCCTCTCTCGAGCAAAACCTCTGCTTGCTCTAGTAAAGATCCGGCAAGAACAACAACGCCAGTTGTACCATCACCAATCTCATAGTCCTGGCTCCGCGAGAGCTCCACCATCAATTTCCCGATCTGGTTCTCGATCTCCATCTGCTCCAAGATGGTCGCTCCGTCATTTGCTGCAAAACCCCAAAACCTCGACGTAAGAGGATGAGGGCGAACGCATGAAAACAGTGGGTACTGCGAACTGAAAATGCGGATAACTGCAACCTCGCCCGTGCTCCGGACACGCGCGCGCGGCGGCGACAACAACACAAATGCCAATGCGAGAGGAGGATCGATCGGGCGAGATCAAGGTGATCCGAGAGGAGAGGAGGGAGGCTCACTGATGGTGACGTCGCCATCGGGGCTCTGAAGCATCTTGTCCATGCCGTTGGGGCCGAGCGAGGTGCGCAGAGCGCGCGCGACGGCCTTGGCAGCCATGATGTTGGCCTTCTGCGCGTCGAGGCCGCGGACGCGCGCCTTGGCCTCCTGATCGCGGATGATGATGAAGGGGCGGCCATACTCGTCGAAGGCGAGCGCCATGGCGACGTCTGCAGAGGAAACCCTAAGAAAAGAGGGAGAGATACGCACCAAAACACGGACGAGAAGGTGAGCAGCAGAGAGAAAAAAGTAAAGTAAAGAGCAGAGAGCTAGTGAAAAAAGAGCAGAGGCGGAGCAGAGCAGAGGGAGACAAACCTGGGGTTGGCACGGTGGGGCGATGGCGGGGAGACGATGCAGAAGTGAGAAGGGGGCGAGCCTTGGCAACGAAGGCTCTCGGGATGTGAGAGCCTGAGGCTCGCACTCGGGAAAGACAGTTTGGTTTTGATCAGTTGCCCCTCCTCTGCTTCTCTCTATGGACCCCGCCTCCATACCCTAATTTCTTTCGTCGGGGGGCAGCCCGCCATGCCTGCCCTGCGCTGCCCCCAAGGCTGGGCTCTGCCGAATCCCGATGTTGGGATATCACGAGCCATTTCCTCTCTCCCCGCGGTCCACGGCTTACTGCCGCTTTTTGCCCGCAGCCCGTTCTTCACCCAACTCTTCGCCTCCCTGCCAAGACCCCCCAAGACCTCGCCGAAGTCTCACAACTCAAGACCGCCGTCGAGCAGCCTGTCAGCCGTCATGGCATTAATTCTGTCGTTCACCACCTGGTCGCCGTCGACAGAGTTCGCTTCCATACTGATTACCGATTTTGGGTATTGAGATGGACGAATTCTCAAGCTATGGGAAGCAGAAGAGCGCGTATAAAGGCGAAGTGGAGTACTGAGAGGAGACCAAGAATATAGACTGGTCTGTGAAGTTTGCGTCGAGATTCACATTGGATCGAAGCGAGGTGCAACGCTGTTGTAATAGAGGTGTTAATGTGTAGTATGTTTCTGTACCCTTTCCTGCGTGGATCTTGGCCTCCCCATCTAGTGCGGACGATGAAGATCCTTATCGGGTTGTACTTCGGCCAACGGACTCCGCTTACTGATCTGTCTCATATCCCTTGGCTTCAATTTTTGCGATGAAGCCTCAGTTGAAGAATTGTAAAATGGAGCTGGCCACTCTTGGGCCACTGTATTTTCCTTTCCCTTCCCTAGATCCTTAGACTTTGGCATTCAATTGTTTGATGACGCCTTTGATGTACAAGTTGAATTTGATCGTACGGTGGATGAGAGCCTAGTGTGGTTGCCCGCCTCGTTTTTCAGGGGATGTTTGGATATGCTGTACCTACGAAAGGAGGACCAGCCCTTCCTGCATTCCGTCAAGTCCTCTTCACGCAAGAGGTTTTTGATCTTGGTTTTGCTCTAGTCGTTGCTGACCTGGAGCAGATGACGCATGGTCAAATATCAAAGTGACCAAGTGCCTTCTTCAAGGTGGTGCCATTTCGAAAGTGAACATGAATACTTGCATTTCTCTAACGAAGTTGATGTTTTTTACTTCAAGATGTTCAGGTAGATCATTGTCCTGATTTCTGCAATCATCTTAGTTGCAGGACACAAGGGTTGCCAGGGAGACGCACACTTCGAATGTGACGTGCATGTGGGATCATGCCATATTTAAGTAAATCTGGACTTCAGGATGAATTTTGGACTCTAGCACATTTATATGAAGAAGTGGTTGGACCAAAAGTTCCTCCGATGTTACCACTGTGACATAATATTTGCATGGAGTAGTATTGAAGAGATCAAGTAATGTAGGATCAAAGCTATAGATAAGCACAAAATGTGACATTGAGGTGAGTACAAACTGCGACATTGAGGTAAGTACAAACTGCGACAATCAGGTAGGCAATAAGAATCATTTGAGAATTAACTGTAATTGAAGGTCAATGACAAGCCACGTCTTCAAAGAATCCTTTGGAGAAATACAAGTCACATTGAGGGAATCTCCCAAATGTTATACACTCAAGTAGATAGGAAGAATGTGATGAAAATCATTTGATACTTTATTCAGAAGAAGAAGAAGAACGCCGGTCCCCGAAGGGGGCCGGCGTGAATAAAGTGTCTGTTCATTCTACCACTAAGTCCATGCCCACCGGGCATGGGTTAGTAGTATGGAACTACTTCCCCCTTTCGAGGGTAGACACTGTGTACCCAGTAACAAGTAGCCAAGAACAAAGGACCATAGGTTCCAAAAGTCTCCAAAAAACGGAGGCCGTGTACAGTGAAATGCATGTGTTTGTCTATGGAGGGGGTTCCGAAGCGTTAGGAAGGGGTTGGTTGTTTTCAAGTTTTCGTTTATGTAGGAGTATCGACATAGCATGTTAAATTGCAATAATGTTAATATTAGAAAAGTTGTTTTGATTGAAGTGATGGGGATTTTAAATGTTTCTTCAAGGGTTGTCATTGAGGGAATGAAGGTGGTGGCTCTAGCACCCGCGGTGATGACAATGAGGGGGTCTACTTTCCATCCTAGTGCTTGAATATCGTCAAGTAGTGGTTGGTATTTATTTGTTTTGTTTGCAATAGTGTCCGGAGAGAATCTATCATTGCAATATGTGAATTCAATAAACTGAATAGTGAGACTAGGGTCTATGTGGTTTTGTGGGGGGTCTTTGTATGATAGTCCTTTAACACATAGTAGGTCCGATTTGAATCTTGCATTACAGTGGCATCTTTGAGTGCAACATATGCATGGTAATAGCCAAGGAGGGACCGTATTTTCTTGTGGGTTGTCATTAAAGGTTCCGGCATTCATGAGAATGAAGCAACGGGATTTGGTTGATGATACGAGTAGTTTACGAATAATCCATACGGCTTTGTTGTGTCTTTTGACAATTAGTGAGTGTATATGAGGGTTATGGCATTTGAGTAGGACATGTAGCCATGTGTTTGGGTCTGTGGTGTTGCAAATTGGACAGTTATTGTAGGAAATCTTTCTATTCCAAAGAACAGTTGTTTGCGGGCATTTTCCATGTATTGTCCGGTGCGGAATTTGATTAGGCATGTGATTTGTGGATCCGTAATTATGGGGTTTTTCCAAAAATTTGTGGACAATTCGTTGTGAATGTTTGGGTTGCCAGTCCATTTATCAATATTGGGGAAATTTTCTGTAAGTTTTTCCAGGTTATTTACAAGATCATGTTTTTTGAGGTATTTGTCCAAGAATCGTATGGGGCCTTTATCGGGAGTTTTGCCCATAGAGGGCCATTCATATCTATGAAAGTAATATGGCGTGTTCGTATGGGTGTTCGGCATTCTTGTGGGTTTTTTTTCTTCTTTCCTTTGCTAGTTTGTCGGCTTATTCATTGCCGGCGATATTAGCATGAGCTCAGACTTTGTGGAGTGTAGTAATTTGTGTGCGATTTTGGAGCATTACAACTATAGATGTGAGGATAGTTTTGTCCGGGTGATTGCTGTGTAAAGGGGGTGTTTTATGTGTATATTAAGGAGATATAATGTATTTATGCAATCTGTAAAAATGTGAGCCGGTTCGTTTAGGTATTGAGTGGTGATTATCTTAAGGGTTTTGTGTATAGCCATCATTTCGGCTCTTAGAATATTTTGGAGTCCATGTAGTGTTTTGCCTAATTTAATTTGTTTGGTTGAATTGTATACCCCACAACCGGCTTTTTCTCGGTGCCAATGTCCCGGGCTTACTTTGGTTGGTTCTTTAAAGTAGCCGTCGGTGTAGTAGCTAAAGTTGGGGTCAAATTTAAGGTCGGTATTAGTTTGGTAGTTGGGGAGTGGGAGGCTTAATTCGGTAATTGGTAGTGCGGAGATGTTTGTGTGGGGGGTATTAGACCATTTTTTGTTACGGTTTACACGGATTGGAATAGGTGTGGGTGGAAAAATTGCGGTGTAAACCTTGTTAATGTTTAGATTTTTTGCTATCAAAGTGAGATGAGTGAGGTTTTCTAGAGTACCTATCTCTCGAGTTTGGTGATGTATACATAGGATACGTAGGGTTGTTGGTTCAAGGCGGGGTGTTTGTATTTGCGGTGGTATAGTGGGTTCTTTGTAAGTCATAGAGTCGGCTTCAAATAGTACTATAATGTGGGAGTCCAGAAATGGGCTTAAGTGTGGGTTAGAGTTGTGGTACCAATGAATATCGGGAGTATTAATAATGGTGATGTTGTGGTTGGGATCATTGTTTGCCGCTAGGCGTTGTCGTGAAGGAAATCAGTAGATGTTGTAAAAGGATTAAAAAAGAGGGGAAAGAGAATGGTTAGGGCCGAAGGTGAAGACATGACTAGCGGATTCATCCTCAATTACGCAGTCATATTTCACCAAACAGCATCTTTATCTTAGAGGATCTTTTACTGCCTCTTGTCACTAGCTCAGGGCTTAGGAGCGTCCACCAGCTGGTTTTCCTGCTGATTCCAGCAGTCCCCTGTCCACGCGTGCGCCAGCCGCTCTGACAAGCCAAGGAATCGAACCCGGACCGGCGAGGTGCAACGAAATGCTCAGCCAGCCAAACTGAGCCGCGATCGATGATATTACGTGGGCTCTAATGGTATTTAAGCCATTTTCTAACGCTTCTAAGATCAAAAAACCTAAACAGAGTGTTATAATAGTTTAGTTTGTAGTAAAAGTAAGAAATGCTAGTATTTAGAGTCAAGTTAGAGGGAAGAAAATAGGGGCAGCTACTTGTTGACATTGTAGATAAGAGATAAGAGGGAATCTAGGCTTATGTGGAAAGTTATGGGCAAGAATTGGAGGTAAATTGACTTAGGTGACCAAACTTTGGTCAAAGAAGGAGGCTTGAAGGCGTGGGCTGATGTTAATTCTTGACTTTCTTGTCCTTCTCCCCCGCTCGAGCTCTTCTCCCCAAGACTACAAATAGCCTCAGGTTTCTGCTTGTTTCATGGCGAGTTTTTAGAATTTGATTGTCAGTTTTTAGAGTGTTGTTCCTCTTGTTGTTAGCTTTCCAGTGATGTATCACACGCTCCAATCGGAGTTGTACTGAAGCCGTGGTGCGGATTTGAATAAAGAGGGGTTTAGAAATTGAGGCAGTAATGTAAAAATACTTTGAAAGAGTGATGTTCCGCGATCATTGTGAGTTTGATAGTGAGATTTTGAGGGTAGTATTAAAATTGTCTTAGGAAGCTTGTGTTAAAATCTTAGATTCATTAAGACTATAATCTAAAAGTTATGAGGTAATTTGTAACCGGGGTTTTGAGAGGGATTCAAGGGCAGAACTTGGTATAAGGAAACTACGTTTTGGGAGATTATTAATAGAGTCTTTAGGATTGATTTTTTGTTGAAGTGTTCTTTGTTATATGAGTGACTTATGTACAAATTTTGAGATATTTGTCTGTAATAGAATAGGAGTGATGAAGAGTTGAAGTAGGGGGGGTCCTGATATTAGAGGCAGAGGAGTTTGAGGCCATGGATCTTGTTGAAAATTGATCCAGTGATAGTGAAAATTGGTACATAGCTTCTTAACAAGATTATAAAGGTTGTGTCAAAATCCTAGAGTCATTGGATTTGTAGATTGAAAGTTATGTGAAAATTAGTGGTGGGATTTTTAGGGGCAGCGTTTGAAGATGGGAATCCCTAGATTAAGAATGTTATGGAGATAGACTAGAAGCAAAAGAAAGGCATAGTAGCCATTTTTTATGTTTGTTGAAGCCATACATACAAGATAAGTCTTGCACTTAACTACCTAAATGCAAAAAAGACCCTGTGTTTCCTAAAGCAAAGTTTCTCAACACGACAACGTGCCCAATGTGTTGCTTGTAGTGTTTCTTCTTCGTTATGAGGGTGTGCAAGGCCTATTCCACTCCACCTATAATCAAAAGCTTTACCAAGAGAACTAAAAATCTTATCACGTTCAAATGGAGAGTAGAATTTTGAAATTTTTGTGGAGCATGTAACGGGGGATGAGAAGTATGAATGTGTGATATTCAGAGATGTAATAAGGTAGTCTAAGATAGGATCGAGTATTGAGTAATGTGCATTTTTAAGGGGGTCATGTTTAGGTATACGGTATTTATATCTTTGGTATAGCCAAACAATTTCGGTTTTGAATGTTTGGGGTATTGGTTCAATGTTAATGTGGGTTTGTAGTGCCTTGTGGTATTGGTTCCACAACCATTGTAGTCTAGCGAGTGGTATGGTTATTAGGTGTCTACCATTACCTTCGTATATGTGGGCATTATCTTGTTGTATTTTGATTGTATTTGTTTGTGCGAGGATGTCAGTTTCGGGGTTGCATTCAGTTGTAAAGATGTTGAGGAGGGGAATAATAATAGGTGGCGTGACAAATCTTCTATCTCGAGGTTGTGCTTGAGGATGGTGTAATTGTATGATATTCAGGTTATAACTATTTTGAGTTTTAAGGTAGTATTGTGTGAGGATTTCAGTGTTATGTAAGGAAGCATTTGGGTTGTGCCAAGGGAAAAGATTTCTTTGCGGGAGCCATTTGTGGTAGGTGGTATTATTGTCGGGCCAATGGCATAGGTATGACGTATATTGTTTGCTTATGTTGTTGGAGTCAATGTACTTTCTATGCTTGTGCGCAGTAATGTTGTTTATTGGGTACATGGAAGGATTTTTTAATATATGTGGTGGAGGGGCATATGGTCGTGAATGTGGCAGGTTTGGAGGGATTAATGGGAGGTTGATGTTGGGATGGATGTCATTGTGACCAATGATGTACGGGTCTTTAAGTGTGTAAGGTGGGGTGTGAGTAGTGCAAGGGTTGGGGCATATGGGGAGGCATGAAGGATGACAAAATAATTGTTTAGCAATATTTAGTGCACTTTTTATTAATTTGTGAGGGGTACCGTAGAATGTTTTGTATCTCTTGTCGTCCATAAGGTGTGTTCCATTTGGTAGTGTAATTTGTTTTAGATCGGTAATGTTTGCGGAATTTTTTTTTTGAAGGAGTTTGGCGGATAATTGTTGGTCAAGTCTAGGGAGGATATGTATTTCATTTGCCCAATTTTGTTCAAGTGGCGCGGGGCCTAGTAGAAAATCTTCTAGTGTGCTTTTTAGAAATGTTTGGCCTTCTGTTTTGAGTAGAAAAAGTGTGCGGGTAATGCGAGACCGAAGGCAATTAGATTTTTTTAAGTCTTTGGAGGTATTGTGCTCCTCCATAAATGGCAAGGATGTGCCGAAGGAGTCCACTGTAAATTAGTCCTAATCGTCCCTTGTCGTTAAGTGCATTTTGGAGTTGTTCTCCAATGCAACGTAGATAGGCATTTTTTAGAAAAAAAGCTTCTAGTCCGAATAGTTCGTGGGGGAGTTGTGTTATGACATTGGGTGTGCAGTTAGGGAGTTCACATACTTTCTTTTGTATGGCTATGATTTTTTTATCAAGTTTGTTTGTGGCGGGCATCGAATAAGGCACCGCATAGAAACTACATGAGATACCCGGACGTATGACGGTATCAATCATTTTTATTTTTTGTTGCAATGTGGCCGGACATAGTGAGAGTTCATTGCATTGTTTAATAAGTTTTGTAGTAGTAGCGTGGATTTGAATTTTCCATTTTAACGATGGGACTAGGTTTATTCCAAGGTATATGTAGGGTTGGTTTTGGTTGAGAACCGGAATTGGTTGGTTACGAAAGTGGATATTGGTAGCTTGGATTAGGGCTTTGAAAGTGGTAGGATTTATTTTTGATTTGTTTGGGCATCCAGTTACGGCACATTTTTGAACCCCAAGTTCCATCACGGTCCTTAAACAAAATTTGTCTATTTCGTCTAATTGAGTTTGGAGTGATTTAAGGCGTCCGGAGATAGCCGCTAGATAGTCGGCATATGCGGCCGAGTTAACGGTGACTTTTGAGGTGCTGAAGGTGTAGCCATTATTACCTCTTTGAAGCCATCTCAGTAGAGGTTCTAGAAAAATAATGAAGAGATATGGGCTCAATGTATCGCCTTGGATGGTACCGCGTTGGATGGTGATAGGCCGTGTTTTACCAAAGAATTCTCCAACGTATATAGTGGTAGATTGGGAGTATATATTGCAGACCAATGTGACTGCGTCTTCCGGGTATCCAAGATCGCTCATAACGGCTAGCAATCTAGGGTGGTCGATGGAACTGAACGCGTTTTTGAAGTCAATGTAGAGTATGTAAATGTCTTTATTAGAGAATTTTGCATCCTCAAGAGCGGCAATGAGGGTTTGAAGTTGCCGTGTGGTACTTCTCTTGGCTCTAAACCCTTCTTGGCTTTCGTGTAATATTTGGTGTTTTTCCCCATAGGCCGATAATATTGATGTTAGTGTCCTAGTATACAATTTGTAAATGGTGTTAGCTAAAGCAATAGGTCGGTGGTTAGATAGCACTGATGGGTTGCCTTTTTGTATAATAAGATTGTTAAACTTGTTTTCCAAGATGCGGGAATTGATTTTTGTTTGTAGCAATGAAGGAAAAATAATGATAGAAGGTCATGGAATCTTGGGGCATGTTTTTTAGAATTGAGTTGGGTATGTGGTCCGGGCCACGGGCTTTGTTGGTTCCCAAATGTTTTAGGCACATGTTGTATGTGTTTCTATTATAATATGTGTGAAGAGGGGTTGCTGGTTCGCCTCTTTTATCAATGGTAAATCCGTCAAGATCATGCCGTGGGTATTGTCTAACTCCGCACGTGCATGTTGATGTATGTTGTGGTTGGAAGTGACATGGGGGGTAGTTGGTCTATTGTTTATGGATTGTTGAAAATGTATTTCGTTTGCGATGTCATCTGGGCTCGTTAGGATGTTGTTTTGATCTAAAATGCAATCTAATGGCAAGTTTGTGTTATTTTTAAAGACTTTTCTATTAATTTTTTTGGAGCTACTTGCATATAATTGACGATACTTAGAAATGGCTTTTTTAACACATTCTCTTGCATATTTTGTAGTAATTTTCCGAGCCTCTTTGTTGGCAGTTTTTGCAATGATTGCAATGTCTTTTAGTCAGTCTCCGTGAGGGCTGTTCGGCAGCGGTACGTGTGGGATTTGAGGGTGACGGAGGTTTTGTAGTTCGGAGAGTATGGGGTGGGTTCGCCAATTGTGGTTAGTTTTAGCAATATAAATTGTTTTATGAATGGTGTGGTATGTGAGAATATGTTGTTTCCACAATTTGGCTAGTTTTCTCGCGAGATAGTCTTCTTGTTGCGAGGTTCTAGGTGTGAGTTGTGGAATTGGAGGTGCTTTACGAGCCTTTCTAATGTAGTGGAAATTTCATTAATAAATTTGTCAAGAGTGGCGCAAGCTTCTTGCCATTGTATATGTGTGAGGTGTTGGTGGTTAGAAAGAATTTCTGTAAGGGAGTCTATTTGTAGTGAGTTTTTTTCAAAGAATATTGTATTAAAGTTATCAAGGTTTTCTTTTGGGATGGGGTTTAGTATTTTGATATCATTTGAGTTGATGGTTGTTGGAGGTCTACTTATAAGGGTGTTATGTGGTATATTGAGTTGGATTGGGAAGTGGTCCGAGTTTAAGTTGGTTGTGGTATTGGTGATAGATGTGTATTGGGTATCGTTAGGTGTTTTAATGCAAAATCCATCAATTAAACTAGTATGTGTGTAATTAAGTCCGCCTTGATGGGAGTATTGTGTATCGGTTGGGATTAAATATAATTCTAGGTCATCCGTGTAATTTCGCCATTGATAGTCTATATCAAGTGGGGGGGTAAAAACCCCTCCGTTTTGTCGTCCAATAAGGGCTATATCTCGGTTAAAGTCTCCGCAAAGTATTATTGTATGGTTAGTGTGTGTATTTATTTGTGAAGTGATGAAGTTTTGGATCTCCGGAATAAGCCTAGAGTCTTCTATGTGCAAGGGCATGTATAGATGAAGGATGAGCCATGGTAGGAGGGGTCGGTTAGTAATTTCAATAATTTGAAGGTATGGTGATATATTAGCCGGGGTAGGGATTTTAGTTATATTCCCGGGGAAGGCATGTGATTGATGTACGAGCATGAGTAGACCTCCTCTTGCCGGTGTATATGACATTCGTTGTTGGATGCATCGTGTAAGAGAATGAGTGTTATTGGATATAAGTTTATAATCGGGGAATGTTTTTTGGATGTATTTTGTGGATTTAGTAGCGGTTAGTTTAGTTTCTTGTATGGCAATTATGGCGGGTGGTGTGTTGGTGTGGGCGGTTAGATTGTGTATGCATGGCAATGCAGTGTTTAACGTTGAGGCGTTCCATGTAGTTATATATGTGTTTATATTGTCTATAATGTCTTGGTTACAAGGTGGAGGGGAAATGTAGGCGGGTGTCGGGGTCGGGTGCATATAAGCATGAATTGGTTCAAAGCATCTAAGAGCTTCAAGAATAAGATTGTGCGGGAAGTAGGGAAATTTTAGTTGTAGTTCATCGGGAGAAGGGGGTGGGGTTTGGCTATGGATAAAGTTACATAGGTCATTGTGTAGAGATATATTGTGTTCAAAAAGGTGTTGGTTTACCTCTAGGAATTTGGTGTATGGGTGGAGTGTATCTATATGTCTTTCAGGAGGATTCTGTAGAGAAGATAGAGTGTTTAGTAATATATTTGTCCAATGTGTTGGATTTGTGTTGGTAGAATGTTGGTCGGTGATATTATTGCATTCGTCTATTGAAGGGTGGAGGGTGGTAATTATGGCGAATAAGATATGTGTGGATGGATGGTTGCTTTTTTGATGTATGTAGCGGGAAATGTTGGGGTAGAGGGTGGAATAAGTTTGGTGAAGTATGTGATTATTTTTTAGAAGTGGCGAAGAGGAAGATGCTAGGTGTCGATATTCAGGGTGGAGTTTTATAGTATTCGGAATGAAATATATTTTTGATACTCTTTTGTGTGTTTTTGGATGGTTGTGGAAGACATTTGGCATTGGGCTGGGGTTAGTTTCTCTGTCTCCGCAAAGTATAATCAATAGATTGCAATGAGTAATGTTTATGGCTACTAGTGGGAGGAGTGTAGAGTGTTGTTGTTGTTGTTGTTGTTCTTTTTCGTCTTCTTCTTCTTCTTCCCTTCTTCTATTATCTTTGTATTTTTGTTTCTTTTCATTATTTCTTTTTCTTTTGTTTTTTCTTTTATATTTTTTGCATATAGTATATATATATACTTTGATATATATGTGTTTTTTGTTTTTATAGTTTTGAGTATATAAGTATAGTAGTATATATTTGACGTATTTAGTATAAATGTATATTGTTAAATATATTACTACCGTCGCGTTGTGTGTCAAACCTAGTTTGACGTGTCCATCCCTTCAATAGTTAGTTGTACTCTTTGGCTAGCTCTCTCTTCTTCCTCCATGATAGTTTGTATGATGTTCTTCTTAAGAGATGTCATTTCACTCCTCAAGACCTTTTTGGTGGTCTCTTGCACCATGTCGGCATAGTTCCTTGCTTCTTCAATAATTTCACCTTTCATGGCTACCATTTCTTTTCGAAGCTTTGCGATAGTGTTTTGTGTACCTTTGTTAACAACTGTTCCCACCATTTGGTTGAGGTCCTCTACACGAATTTGGTTTGGAGCATTCTCCATGGCAATGACCGCATTCATAGCGGCTGAGTTCACGTCCGTCAACCCAAGTCTATTGAGTTCCTCTACACTTGGGGGGTTTCTGCCATCAAAGCTCCTAGGGTGTGGAGAAAAATCCACATACTTCCCATGAAGCTCTACATTTTGTTTGACATGCTTCTTGTATACGGCAGCATTGAGACATTGTACATTACATGTCCCAACATGTTTTCCATTCTCAAGTTTGAAATACATGCTCACAATGTTGTTTGCACCAAGCTTTGATTTTAGTCCTTCTAATTTCTCAATGGATTCAATTTTACTAAGATTTTTAGCAATTAGAATCAAAGCATTTTTCTTCAATTTTTCATCCTCACTCATTCTTCCTTTGCTTACAAAATTTGGCACAAAAATCTCATTTGCAAACGCCACTTTGTTGTTCTTCACTATGGAAGCCATCTTAGGAGATGTGGTTTTTATCCATGCAAATTCATTAGCTGCCTTTTTCTCTACCCCAGTAATTTCAAAGTTAAATCCTCTAGCAAAACTCTCTTTTACTATTTCCTCATGCATGGTAAACCATTCTTTGTTTCCTAGTGTTGGGCCCGTCACTTTGACCGAAAGGTTGTTAGATGAAGCTGGGTCATATGACTTACATACCTTGCCTTTGTGTGGGATACCCTCATTTAGAGTGAGGATGAATGGTTTCACACCTTGTAGGAGAGCACGTGCATCTACTTTCGGGTTCCTCAAGTGGAGCTTGATTGTCCCACTCCAGTTCTCGGATTTGTGGTGGCAGAAAATAGCAATGGGTTCACCCAAAAGTGTGCCAAGAGGTATCTCCAACTCCTTGAGCTTTTCCACAACCATAGTGTGAATGACTTTACGTGCACAAATTTGATCCCCAAGTTCAAAGTTAATTGACACTTGATAATCCTTAGCAAATCCGTCCTCATCAACTACTACTTCACTTGGGACTTGTGTCAAGTTAAAATGGTTACCTTTCACCCCATCTGGCCTTGATGTTGGCCACTCATCCTGAGCAACATAAGGAAAAGAGGGCAATGCTTCTATGTCAGCTTTAGCATGAGCCTCACTCATGCCTCGCAATTTCAAGTCCTCCATATTCAGAGCTGGAATTTTGGGCAACCCTTTGCTCTTAACAATAGTATTCAAAGAGCAAAACCCTAACCAGTATTCAGGTCTAGGCATGGTGGTGGCCTTGGCCTTTTTCTGGCTAGGGGGGTCTGAACCTTCCACGTCGCGTTTCTGAACAACATTCATCTCAGCATTTGCTACACCTTCAACACCTTTGAATACGAGTTGTTTGACAGCAGATGCAACGTTGCTTGAATGAGACATTCTGCAGTAGGAAATATAGCTTTGAGTGATGGATTTGTGTATTTTTTTGCCTCTTTTAATCATGAGATTACTTTCATTCCACAATTTGATTTGTGGGCCTACTGAAGGTAATACACTCATGGAGAGGTGGAAATCTATGCTAGAGCTTATGTAATAACATACATCTAAATTACAAAAGAGAGCGGAATATCCATGGTCAAATAGTACTGCATAAGTCATAAGAAAGATTTCTGAGCAAAAGTTTCTATTCCAAAGGTGCACAATACAGTGACTGAGAATTGATCTTTCTGAACTGGAATGTAGCTGTTTGGGTTTTGGATTTGGAGTGGGCCCGAGCTGCGGGGTCGTGAGCCAAGTTTAGCGCCAATCCAACAAGTTGCGTAGGTGACAACGACTTCTCCTGGTACTGGGCCGCTGCGGGTTTGAGCGCCGAGGGTTTGAAAGCCTAGGGCTTGATCTCCGACATGTTGGCCTCTGAAATGTTGGGCGCCGAGAGGTTGATCAGCAAATTTCGGTGGGGGCTCTTGGGTTTGAACGGGGGAGCAACACGATCTCGGGCTTGACCGCCGAGGGGCAGAGCGCCGGAAGTTAGGGCGCCGAGGGCTTGATCGCCGAGAGGTTGAGCTTTGGGAAGTTGATCGCCGAGCAGGTGGGCGCCGAGAGGTTGAGTCGAGGGTTACAGAGAGGTTTCGGTGGGGATGCTGTTCGTCATCGAACTTGATCGTCAGGGTTTTGATGGAGAGAGGGAGCGCTGCCTTCGCGCCTGGAAGTCGTAGTTGTTCTCTTTTTCGGCAGGTTCGCCAGAGTTTTTCCCCGCTAAAGGCCTCGCCTCTAGCTTTCAAATATTTGGTCCTAGGATTTTCTCTGTGAGTTTGTATCTGCAACCATAGAGATGGATGTGTGTAAGTCTGTGATATTGACTCAATGTGCAATAACCAGTATTCAAGAGAAGAATTAAGTGACCAGTAAGAGAATAAACATGAGATGTTTGTTAGAAGGTCTGTCTCGCAATAGTTGATGTGCTCCTCGGTTTTACTGCTCTGCATGGACTCCTCCTTACACCACCGAGATGTAAGTAATCTCCTTACCAAGCAGTCTTCGATCTGTCTATTCTGTGCGGAGTACACCAATTTTGGGTAGTATACAGTTGATTGATCAAACATTGAACATGCAGGGTAAAGAAAGAGAGCACAACAAGAGGGAGGGTGGAAATTTTTTCACTGCTGAGGGGGATCCTCGCTGTTTGACTCGGCTCAAGGTCCTTCAATCCTCCTTGACGATGTCCCACGCAGCTCCTGGTAAGGTCTCTTCTCCAGGTGAAGGCACCGTGCAATGGCTCTCTAACTAGTTGAACAAGATGAGATGGCTGGAGGAGAGAATGAGGGTGTTTCTTATACCTTGTTGATCTGCTTTTGATGGATTTTACTATTGTCGTTGATGAAGAACTTCATTTTGGAGGTAGCTGGAGGTTAGGGTTGAATCCTCCCATGTGTCCGTTAGGCCGTTCGATTTGACTTTGAGGGTTGCGATGTATTGGCCTTGGATGTGGACCCGTTTGGCGCTTACTTCCGTCATTCTTGTGATTGTGGCGGCTAGGGTTTCGTCGCAGTTGTTTCCACTTCTTCAGTATGAATTCATTGGTGTTGTCGTTGAAGCAGCAAAGTTGGTTTTTCTGTGAACTTTGATTTCGGCTAGGTGAGTCGTCATTCAATGTACTGATGCAGTCTTGTAGTGACAGAAACGACAAAATGGACAAGGAGGTGAGAAGACGTACATGATGGATTACATACCTTGGATTTGCTTCTTGAGGGTTTGAGGTCTTGAAGATCTGGCGATGTTGAAGCTCTTGGTGTTGAGGGTGGCTGTTGTATTGTTGTCGGGGTGTCTTCGAGTCTGCTACAGCTGATATGAAATGATGATGCTTGTACGTTTGTCGTGGATGATGTAGGCAGCATTTCCGCCCTCCATGCATGGTCTGGTGTTGCTGTCTGGTGAGAGTCGATGTTTTGGCGTTTGCAGCTGCACAGCCACTGGAATAGGAAACTCACAACTGATCCTCATCAGTTCGCTAAGACATTTAGACATCAATGTCTACAAGGTAGTGTTAGAATATGAATCGTGCATTTACTAGTGGTGATTGCGTCATAAGTAACATACAAGGTTTTGGTGTAAGCAAGAGTCCACATAGCAAGAATTAGGAGGAAAAGGGTGACAATGTGCAAGAAAAGAGATGTAGTGTGTAAGTAAGAAATAGCCTCATGTGGGGTGCGGGTGCCGCCTAGGCTCCATTGTGTGCTTGTTTTCTACTCAATGTTGTATGTTGAGTTTCTGGGTTGGGGAGGTGTAGGGACTCTTGGCAAGGTTGTAGATGTGGTATCCAAGTCTTCATATCTGGAGTAGATCTTGCTTCGGTGGTGAGTGAGTGACTAGATTCATGTGCCAACACAATGTTCCCCAGCTCTGCACTAAAAACTCTCCACAAATCTAATTTCTCCACACCCTTCTAGCTGTACTAATCCAGATCTAAAGTTGTGAGCCTTTTTCCAACACATTATGCCTTGCAACCTCTCCTTTGTCTCAGATATGTGATGTACAAGGGCTCTCAAAGAGGTCTAGCCTACACACGTTTCTTGTACACTAAGTTTTGCGACTAAGTCCCTTCCTCTCCTCACCAGAAAATGCGCAGCTCTACTCAGCCATCATTCTCCCATTGTGTCCTTGAGCAAATTTTAACTTAGACTGTATGTGTCGCAGTTGGTAAAGTCAGTATTCCTCCGAACTGCACTCAATCGTCACTAAGTACTTCCAAAGTAAACCGCTCCCAGTTCGTTCCCACAGAGACCTGTTGTTTCTTCTAGAATCACTAAATAATCCCCAACCACTAAGCACCAATCCACCGGATCCTCACAATAGTTTCCGGATCCTTTCGGATTCCGGATTTTAATAATAGATTCCGGATCCTTTCGGATTCCGGATTTATTACCGTAGTTTCCAGATCTTTCCGGATTCCGGATAACTTCTGACAGAGCCTCTTCCGGAGTTTTTAAGCTAGTGGCCGGGTGCCACTGATCCTGTTTTGTGTAAGTGGCCGGATTCCCCACTGTCTTGTGACTTAATGTGGCTTGACATCCACTGCCCCGAAACTTATAGTGGCTGGACAACCACTCTTCCTACTCCGCTAACCGGTGGTTGATTGCTGCTGCTAGACCCATACTTTCAAAACATCCGGATGGCCATCCGGATGCGGTCACGCAGAGATAAGTCTAGACTACAACAACATTCCGGCAAGTGTTGTCGTGATTCTACCGAGTGAGTATTACGGTTTGCAACGAGGATTCCTTCTAGACATAGACATCAGGCTTTTTCCTATCGTGGGGGTAAACTCCAGCCTCAATCGGAATCTGGGTTCACATGGATCTTCCGTGCCCTAGAGACTACCAGGAACACCTTTGCAATATATCTCTTACCCTCATGGCTTCCCCCGGACCCTAGAGACTACTAGGAACACCTCTGTAATACGTCTCCAGCTCTCCCGGGCGCTCTCCTAATGCAAGTCTCAACCGGTTACCTCAAGTTACAAACACAATAACGCTCACTATCACAGGACCTATCCACAACAACACAAACCGCAATGGATCCGTTCCTCACAAAAACGCTCAACACTAGGATATAGATAAATATATTCAAAGGCTAAGATGTCTTCAACTAGAGGAAACAAGATGATGAGCCTCCCAAGACTCATCCTTTAAGTACTAACTAAGTTCCTAACCTCAGCTCCATCTTATCCGCAAGGAATCCGGGAAATCTTATCCTGAAAGATCTTATCTCTGAAAATCTGGATTTCAAATCTCAGATCCGAAATTTATGGATCTGAGATCCGGCTTCCGAAATCCGGTTTCCGGCTTCCGGATTCCAAAAATCCGAAAATCCCGGAAATCCAAAAATCCCTGAAATCCAGAAATTCCCCGAAGTCCGGAAATTCCCAAAGTCCGGAAATTCCCGAAGTCCAGAAATTCCCGAAGTCCGGAAATTCCCCGAAGTCCGGAAATTCCCCGAAGTCCGGAAATTCCTTGAAGTCCAGAAATTCCCTGAAGTCCGGAAATTCCCTGAAGTCCGGATGTTCCTTCTGGACTCACAATTTTCTAGACTTAGGCATTCCGGATGCAAACTTCCCTTAGTCTCCTTTGTTAGTAGCCGGGTGCAATCCTGAGCCCCATCGTTAATCGCTACTAATTCAAAAGGGTCTATTGATTTCCTAATACTACTCCTAACTATGGTGTCTTCTTATTCCTACGCCTAGGTGATTCCTCTATCTTCTTCCCGGCGTCTGTCGTCTCCAGAGTCTCCTCCGGCTGCTGAGTTCCGGATCCGGAAATTGCTGCTGGAGATTCTTCTGCTGGTGGTGTTGTTGCCGACCTCCCTACCGACCAAATGTGCTCTTAGAGTTGTCCTGAGGAACAAATGGCTGCCGGATGAGGTCCGTTTCAAGATGACAGTTCCGGAATTCGGATCACCCTTGAAATAGTCCGGATTTCTCCGGACGTCCGCACTAATACTAAGTACTCTAATAGCACTGTTTAAGGATTCCGGTTGGACCATGATTCCATATTTCTTATTCCTACCTATTTGCGTCCTACTATAATATTCTATTTACTAATCTTTTATTAAATTTTATATCTAGCCGAATTTTAAGGCTATATCCGGAACTATGTGGGAACTGATTCCTACAGTATGATTCTTTATTCAATAACAAATGTTTGATTAGGAAAATGGAGGGAGTACCTATAGTATCTAGGAACCATCTATAAAGTCCGCAATACTCCCTGAATGTGCCATGGTTTAAGTAGTCTTCGTCTAAACTTTCCATCCATCTTATGTGCATGAAGATACGTCTTCACCGATTGAGAAGCTCGCGGGGGGGAAATTAATGGAAGCAATGTTGTTTCAATGTTAAAAATAACGTTGCGGGCATTGGGCAAGGCCTTTTCACCACCCCATGGCTCCGGAAAGTAGCAAGTGAGGTCTCCGTTGAAGACATGCCCCATTGACTAATCATCAACCATCAGTACTTTATCAAGGAGGTAAAATCTCTTATTGTTCCGATCAGCTGATAGTCTCTTGAGGACCATGTCGTAGAAAGGATAATGTCGTGGCGTTGAGCACTTGTTCCAGCCATAGACAAAAAGAAGTCGCGACCTTATATCTTCGGGGAGGATAACATTAAAAACCTTCTTTAGGCACGACGAAATCATGGAAGAACAAGTATTTGAAGAAAATATACAAATATCTGAAGACAATACACAAAAATTGAATATAAAGAGCGATCAGTAATTGTAAGAGTGAGAAAGTGAGAGAGACGAGAGCGAGACAAGGTGAGAGACATGGAAGAGAAGAAGAGGCCTAAGGGAATGTTGTGTAAAGAAATATCGATAACCACAACAGATCGAGAGTCCTAACTAACATCACATAAACAAAAAACATACACTAAAACAAGTATACGTAATACACCCTCAAGGAAAGAGATGTAAATCACACGTAGTCATGCGTCTCGCACTTCACAAGACGCTATACGCACACGCATATGTGGGAAGGCGTTCCTACTCGCTTCCGGACACTAGCACTAGATCCGGAAAGAAATGGGAGAGTTTAAAAAAAAAAATAGGTAGTAAGCTTTGTTTTAATAGCATAAATAGGTCCTAGGTAGAATTAACGTTTCACTGCTAAAACGGCATCCTTAAACATGACAATTCCGGTACTTTTCCGGAAGTCCGGAGACTAGAGTACGGTGGAGTCCGGAATTGGTCGTAACAATCGAGACGATATCCGGATCCGGAACCATCATTATGACCCCAACGATATCCGTACATCGTGCCAAATATATAACACGCCTGCCAATAGAGGGCGCCATTATTCTCGTTTGTCGTTTCCTACGCTCTCTGCTCTCTTCTGCTTTCCTGCGCCTTTAGTCTTCTGATTTTCTGGTACAGAAGTAGTCTAGAAAATGAGGGACTTTGTGAGGTCAGTTGTGGGAATCCGTTCCCATATGGTTCCACATATAGCCTTAAAATCTAGCTAGATATAATAATTAATAAAAAACTAGTAAATAGAATATAATAGTAGGGCGCAAATAGGTAGAAATAGGAAATAAGGAATCTAGGTCCAACCGGAATCCTTAAACAGTGCTATTAGAAAACTTAGTAATAGTGTAGACAAAAAGGAGAAATCCGGACTATTTCAGGGGTAGTCCGGAATCCAGAACTGTCATCATGAAACGGACCTCATCAGGCGATCGTTTGATCCTCAAGACATCCCAAAGGGAAGATCCTCATGCAGGAAATCCCTTCAGTGTTCTGGCGCTCATCTACACCGCCATCAACTATCCTCCGGAAGTCGACTTTTCCGGCCTCGAAACGGTGTATCCACGAAGCTGCGAGTCCAATAATTCGGGAATTCCGGATTCCGGAAGCCGGAAGCCGAAATCAGGAATCTCGATCTCAAATCAAAAAATTTTGGATCCAAGATTTGAAATCCGGATTTTCAAGGATAAGATCTTTAAGGATAAGATTTCCCGGATTCATCGTGGATAAAATGGAGCTGGGGTACGGAACTTAGTTAGTACTTAAAGGATGAGTCTTGGGAGGCTCATCATCTTGTTTCCCCTAGCTGAAGACATCTTAGCCTTTGAATATATTTCTCTATATCCTAGTGTTGAGCGTTTTTGTGAGGAACGAATCCATTGCGGTTTGTGTTGTTGTGGATAGGTTCTGCCGTAGTGAGCGTTATTGTGTTTGTAACTTGAGATAACTAGTTGAGACTTGCATGAGGAGAGCGCCCGCGAGAGCTGGTGTAGGAATCAGTTCCCACATAGTTCCGGATATAGCCTTAAAATTTGGCTAGATATAAAATTTAATAAAAGATTAGTAAATAGAATATTATAGTAGGACGCAAATAGGTAGGAATAAGAAATATGGAATCATGGTCCAACCGGAATCCTTAAACAGTGCTATTAGAGTACTTAGTATTAGTGCGGACGTCCGGAGAAATCCGGACTATTTCAAGGGTGATCCGAATTCCGGAACTGTCATCTTGAAACGGACCTCATCCGGCAGCCATTTGTTCCTCAGGACAACTCTAAGAGCACATTTGGTCGGTAGGGAGGTCGGCAACAACACCACCAGCAGAAGAATCTCCAGCAGCGATTTCCGGATCCGGAACTCAGCAGCCGGAGGAGACTCTGGAGACGACAGACGCCGGGAAGAAGATAGAGGAATCACCTAGGCGTAGGAATAAGAAGACACCATAGTTAGGAGTAGTATTAGGAAATCAATAGACCCTTTTGAATTAGTAGCGATTAACGATGGGGCTCAGGATTGCACCCGGCTACTAACAAAGGAGACTAAGGGAAGTTTGCATCCGGAATGCCTAAGTCTAGAAAACTGTGAGTCCAAAAGGAACATCCGGACTTTGGGAAATTTCCGGACTTCAGGGAATTTCTGGACTTCAAGGAATTTCGGGACTTTGGGAATTTCCGGACTTCGGGAATTTCCGGACTTCGGGAATTTCCGGACTTCGGGGAATTTCTGGATTTCAGGGATTTTTGGATTTCCGGGATTTTCGGATTTTTGGAATCCGGAAGCCGGAAACCGGATTTCGGAAGCCGGATCTCAGATCCATAAATTTCGGATCTGAGATTTGAAATCCAGATTTTCAGAGATAAGATCTTTCAGGATAAGATTTCCCGGATTCCTTGCGGATAAGATGGAGCTGAGGTTAGGAACTTAGTTAGTACTTAAAGGATGAGTCTTGGGAGGCTCATCATCTTGTTTCCTCTAGTTGAAGACATCTTAGCCTTTGAATATATTTATCTATATCCTAGTGTTGAGCGTTTTTGTGAGGAACGGATCCATTGCGGTTTGTGTTGTTGTGGATAGGTCCTGTGATAGTGAGCGTTATTGTGTTTGTAACTTGAGGTAACCGGTTGAGACTTGCATTAGGAGAGCGCCCGGGAGAGCTGGAGACGTATTACAGAGGTGTTCCTAGTAGTCTCCAGGGTCCGGGGGAAGCCATGAGGGTAAGAGATATATTGCAAAGGTGTTCCTGGTAGTCTCTAGGGCACGGAAGATCCGTGTGAACCCAGATTCCGATTGAGGCTGGAGTTTACCCCCACGATAGGAAAAAGCCTGATGTCTATGTCTAGAAGGAATCCTCGTTGCAAACCGTAATACTCACTCGGTAGAATCACGACAACACTTGCCGGAATGTTGTTGTAGTCTAGACTTATCTCTGCGTGACCGCATCCGGATGGCCATCCGGATGTTTTGAAAGTATGGGTCTAGCAGCAGCAATCAACCACCGGTTAGCGGAGTAGGAAGAGTGGTTGTCCAGCCACTATAAGTTTCGGGGCAGTGGATGTCAAGCCACATTAAGTCACAAGACAGTGGGGAATCCGGCCACTTACACAAAACAGGATCAGTGGCACCCGGCCACTAGCTTAAAAACTCCGGAAGAGGCTCTGTTAGAAGTTATCCGGAATCCGGAAGGATCTAGAAACTACGGTAATAAATCCGGAATCCGAAAGGATCCGGAATCTATTATTAAAATCCGGAATCCGGAAGTATCCGGAAACTATTATTAGAATACAGAGTCCAAAAGGATCCGGAAACTATTGTGAGGATTCGGTGGATTGGTGCTTAGTGTTTGGGGATTATTTAGTGATTCTAGAAGAAACAACAGGTCTCTGTGGGAACGAACTGGGAGCGGTTTACTTTGGAAGTACTTAGTGAGGATTGAGTGCATTTTGGAGGATTACTGAGCCTACAAACTGCGACAGCTGGAGACGTATTGCAGAGGTGTTCCTGGTAGTCTCCAGAGTCTAGAAGAAGCTAGGAGGGGACGAGATATATTTGAGAGGTGTTCGTGGTAGTCTCTAGGGCACGGAAGATTCGTGTGAATTCAGATTCTGGTTGAGGTTGGAGTTTATCTCCATGATAGGAAAAGCCTGATGTTTATGTCTAGAAGGAGTCCTCGTTGCAAACCGTAATACTCACTCAGTAGAATTACGATAGCACTTGCCAGAATGTCGTTGTAGTCTAGACTTATCTCTGTGTGGCCATGTCCGGATGGCCATCCGAATGTCGTGAGAGCCTAAGTCTAGCAGGAGCAATCAAATCACCGGTTAGTAGAGAAGGTGGAGTGGTGTCCGGTCACTATCAGTTCTGGGCAGTGGGTGTCAAGCCACTTTAAGTCACGTGGCAGTGGACAATTCAACCACTTACACAAAACATGATCAGTGGACCTCGGCCACTCGCTTAAAAACTCCGGAAGAGATTCTGTTAGAAGTTATCCAGAATCCGGAAGGATCTGGAAACTAGGGTAACAAGTTTGGAATCCGAAAGGATCCAAAACCTATTTTTAGAATCCAGAATCTGTCGTAAAGATGTGTAATTAGTTGTAGAACGAGTGACAATGAGGTTTCTGTGGGTTAGTACCTAGTATTAGTGGATTATTTAGTGATTCTAGAAGAAACAACAGGTTTCTGTGGGAACCAAACCGGAGCGGTTACTTTGGAAGCATTTAGTGACGATTAGGTGCATTCTGGAGGAATATTGTCTCTATGAATTGCAAGATCAATGCGTGCAGGGTTCAAAGAGCAATTGCGAGGTGCAAGTATATTGAGAGGTAGGGCCGGATGGCTGGGAGGAAGGGCAAGTCTCCGGCCGCCGGAACCCTTTTACTCGAGAAGGTGGCGCCGGAGCTGCCGACTTTAGAGGAAGAGTTTAGGGTTTTAGAGAATTACCTAGAACTAACGGGTTGCAATGGACTTCTTATAGCGCCGTGGGCATTTCAGAGTGAGGCGATAGTGACGGAGCTCGTAGGGAAGCCGCCGAACCAATACGAAGGACGCATTCGGGCGCATCCGGAAGAATGGACTGTAGCGGTCTGGAGGGTATCGTTACTATCGTAGTGCGTCTTGGCAAGTATTCACGTCTTAATACAAAGATATCCTTAAGGTAATCGTTCCCATAGAGAATCACCGAGAACTACAATGACTAACAACCAGCCTAGATGTACACAATATTAAACGTACCACAATAGATACATCAAAAGAAAGAAAGGAAAGGGTTAGATTACAATGCGTGAGCGTTAACTACATCTACCACCCCACTCTACGTACGAGTGCTTTCCCCCGGGTAGGAGCCTACTTTGCTCGGAAGGTATAGACCTTCGGGTAAGGACCTACCTCGTCGGAAGGTAGGGACCTTCGGGTAGGGACCTACTTTGTTTTAGTCCGGGTTAAGAGAGGGGGGGTTATCTTTACAACTATGCACACTATAGACATCCGGAGCACACGAGTACCTGGATAAAGATTATATCACCTCGGACGGTAGTCTGTGGACTCACAGAGATTTTAGTCTTTGACAGAAGTAACACCTACTCTTCCTCCCATTCTCTCCTTCTAACTCTACTCACTCACTTGGATGGTTATGGTGTCACTGAGATCCCCTCAAAGGGAAGTTAGACCCATGTTACCGAAACTACGAGTGTCGTAATGTAAATGAGCAGGGGGCCTACCTACCTACTATCCATCCTCCTCCCAGTTTCCCTCCACATCCGATGCGGCTGGAGGTAGGATGCTTCAGGGAACGATACGAGCCTTCACAAACGACGTCAATCTGAGGCCGGAAGGTCACTCAAGACTTGCTATGACCCTTTCACGTCCGTTACTCCCCCCTCGTCCTTCCCTAGACACTTTCAATCTCACCTGTTATTCCCATCTACACGGACTAATCTACTTGATGGAACAAGGAAACAACTGTAATTGATAGAGTTAGAGTCACATTCTTACTAACAGTCTCCTCACCTAACATGTTATTCCCATCCACCCGAACTAACTTCTACTTGATGGAACAAGGAAACAATGAGTCAACGGTTAGTACAAATTTGAGCAGTGGACTCCTTGAAATAGCACTCATAGTCATCAAGGTTGTCAGGACGCTCGACGTCCTTGGCGTCCAAATGGAAGAGGTCCTCGCGCCTATCAAGACGTCCGGTGACATAACGAGTTTCGTTAGTTTACCCGGGGGTAAATAGCCGTCCGCAGCCCCGGCCGACTACCCATTCCGTCCGCTTGGGTCGACCGCACGGTTGTCCGCTTCCGGTGATCGACGTCCCTTGTCCGCCGTCCGCCACGGTGGACGGCTCTCTCACGACAACTCCCTCGTCCGCTACTAGATTGACAATCTATCGTCTCCCAACAGTCAGAATCACCGTGAGTATAAAGAAAACAGCCCATGGAGCCTCACTTCACTTCTGAACTTTCGTTTCTCAAGAGCTTTGAGCTGCATTATGTATCTATTGCTTGGTAATCATCGAGTTTGGAAGTCTTGAATATCAGAGTTTTTTTCCGAACTCGTGATATTTCTTCCACATACTACCTATTACGTTTGTTCATTTCTTGATACTACACTCATCAGAATGGCCACCAAACCTTGGTCTCGTTGGTATTTTGAAATCACTGAAGTACAAGGCAGGAAGACCAACTCCCTCCGATGCAATCTTTGACACCGCATTTTTGCAAGAAGGCTAGAACAACAGCTAAGTCATCTCGAATACGAAGAACTCCCTGGCAAGCGCAATACCAATGTTGGCCTCTACACCAAATTGACAACCCGCGTACATACTTTATTTAAAAGTTGTCGTGGCCACTACTCGAAATACAATGGAGAACTTTTCTCCGAACATTGCCCGATCCCACCATTGAAACCTGCGCCTGTCTCAGAATATAGCACGCCCAAGTCCACTGGTAGAGATTCTTGTATAGGGTCCACTCAAGCCCCCCCCTCGTGATTTTACCATCAACCATAGTTGAACCGACCCCCACCTTCCACGACTTCACTGAGTAAGGGAGAATAGGTGCCACCTTCCCCAGATTGGTGAGGCAATCCGTGCTCGAAGAGGGCTTTCAAGAAGTGGAGCGGCGGGAGCTAGACAAAGTGTGGGCGAAGTTTTTTACGAAGCAAACGTGATGTTTGCTATAGCATGGAATATTTCATTCAAGGAAGCCGTGATGAAGACTGTCTCTTTCAAAAAACCATATGTCCCACCTTCTTACCATGACATTTGGACAAGGTTGTTGGGACAAGCGAAGGCTGATTCGGAAGCACAACTCAATAAAATACCGTTCGAGAGTGTTCGGAAATTTGGAGGAACTCTAGCCATAGATTGGTGGACATCTGTGACTAGTCGGTCTTTGTGCAATGTAATGCTCGTGTCTCCCGCTAGAGAGCTCTTCTTGGGAGCTGTAGATACTACACGCAAAGAAAAGAACGCTGGGTACCTGGCATCCATCATGTCAAGTTCATTGAACAAGTTGGCCCCCACAACATTGTTCAAGTGTGTACTGACAATGCTCCAGTCATGCTCAATGCCTCAACATTGGTCGTCAAGAAATATCCACACATATACATTCAAGGATGTGCCGCGCATGCCATGAACTTATTGTTGGAGGACTGGGGGAAGGCTACACGGGTAAAAGAAACTCTCGAGAAGGCCAAGTTCTTGGTTAAGTTTGTCAAGAATCGGCAAATGCCCCTCGCCCTGTTTCATAAATACGAGGCGAAGTTCAGCCTATTGCTCCCCGGGCAAACAAGATTTGCATGTAATTTCATATTGATAGATCGCCTGCTGAAGGTCAAGGAATCATTGGAGCAAACCGTTGTTGATCCTGAATAGCGAGCATACGCCTCTAAGAAGTCACTCTCGGCTAGAGATAAAGTAGTCAGTTCTCAAGCCATCAAAAGAGTGGTTCTAGATGAGCATTTCTGGGAGCGGTGCACGAACTTCCACGAGATGGTAGCCCCTGTAGTGTATGCGCTTCGGGAATTCGATGCCAAGGAACCTTGCATGTCCAAGGTTTTCCACATCCTTCGCGACCTCGAGAAGCATGTCCTAGCGTTGCGTAATGAACCATTCAGTCTCGATAGTGATTTAGCGTTCATTGCTGAGAACGAGTTCTACGCACGGAAACGGATGATGACCATGGATTTACATTCCGCCGGTGCACTTCTCAATCCTTATTTACTCCATGACGAAGAGTTGGCCGATGATCCGGATGTCATCACGGCATGCAAACGAGTACTACAAAAGTTATGTGATCCTGAGACTTATCCGGAGGTGGTGAACGAATTCCTCGCATTTCGAAACAAGGATGTACCATTCCATGACATGATGGATCCTAAGGACCAAAAAAGTTCTCCGTATGTTTGGTGGGATTTTCAAGGTGCTTGTGGAAAGCTCCTTGCACCAATTGCAAAGAGAATACTAGCGCAGACAGTGTCAACTTCTTATTGCGAACGCAATTGGAGTAGCTACTCTTTTGTCCATGACAAGAAACGGAATTGGTTATTATCGGAAAGGGCTGATGACTTGGTCTTTGTGTATACGAACTTGAAATTGCTTGCGAATGCAAAGTTGACGGATGAAAAGAGGTGGTACGCAGAGAACTTGGATTTAGAGGATCCACAACCACGTGAGTCGGATGACCCGGACTACTCTGACGATTCAAGCAACGGTGCCCTTACCAATTACGATGCAGAGCATCTAGACGATGACATCGTCAGCAGCCCTTCTCAACGTATGGATCATACTCACGACGCCCCAATCACTGAGAATGATTTTTTCGATGACAACGTTCATGCAGATAAAGAAGATGACTTGTTGCCCGTAGCGCGGTACTTGAATGGAGACGGCATGGTCAATAGCAATAATATCCTTCGTCGTGGATCGACTCCGCTTCCGGAAGATACGAAAGACAAGGGAGGAGAAGATTTATCATCCTCACGTGCAATGGCACTACACGGACAAAAAACGCAAGGGCCCTCAGTGATGAGTGTTGAGGATGGCAAGCACCACGGTCTCGCACTTGCGGAGAACCCCGAGCAAATAACGAAAGAGCCATTCCTTAACGACACCGTTGTTCTCGGGGAGAAAACTATGGAGGGCGGTACTTTCGGCGGTACACGGAGTCCCATTCACGTTACGGAGAAAAAGGCATCCTCCTCTAAGGATCAACCGTCCTTGCAAGGTCGCGCGTCGCGGTCTCTATTTGCAACCCCTCTTGCAACGGTCACTACAACCAATTTGAAATCCTCCTACGGTTTGGTGTCCCTTTCAAAACATGTGCGACCCCGAACGCCGCAACACCAATCCGATGGCCTACCTAGTGATGGCGATGTACCTCTGTCTAAGCTCTTCATACATCACCCCGAGGTTCAGGGAGGTTTAGGGTTACAATTTAGGTGGCCTACAAACGACACGAAGAAATGTAAAGCTCCCATGCATCCATTTTTTTGCACGCGACCTAGTAATCCCTTTGATGTCATTGAAATTTGCAACTGATTCAAAACCATTAAAACATTGTTGATGAAACGGAGAATCAAACAAGTAGCCGCCACGAATAATAATGACGATCGTTTGGGATCTAATGGAGTTGAAATAAAAGGAGACATCGATTACGAACTTCCTACCAATGTGAATGAGTAGGAAAATGTGGCCCATTTACGAAGTATGCGTTCACCGCACTAATTTTGTTTGTAAATAGTGTAGTTTGAGTTTAGTATACTTTATAGCCGTTCCACGTATGCATTGAAAGCTTCTATTGTCTCAATTGATTCTTGGATTTATTCCGAATATCAATAAAGTTTTTTCATATATGCACAAGTTTTACATCCATCTCTTTTGCTATTCTATCGTCTTGTATTTCGTGTATGGATTTAGTCATCCTATACAAAATCACTTAAACATGACATTCTTGTTGTATGCACAATGTACTTCGAGTTTGCAAACTTCTATTCATTTCACTGCTTTGCATCCACCTGATGCACCACAATATTTCTAACACCCACATACAATTAAAGAATTGAGAAGTTGACAAAATATCTTATAAATTATAAACCTTTATTTCAAAAAGTATGCCCCACCACGGCATGCTTCCGACTTCTTGCTACACCATTCCTTAACCAACAACTACGCTAAGCTTTACATTCATCTACCACATTCTATTGCCTTGAAGAAAAAGGCTCATCAGTATGATCCGTTCGAGTGCTACTACGAGTCCACGGTCTCTGGCTTGGCCTAGCAATCATTTCCCCCTCTTCGTACTCTCGATCCACGGCTGCAATTTCCCTATGCATCTCTGACCACCAACTAATGTCGCTGTTATTGCCATCATCCCCCTTCCTTCCCGTCTGGATCCACCTTCTTTGCCGCAAAGATTTCGATGGTCTTCTTTATTCGTTCCACCACATTGCTCACAAAAGCATCATTCTCTAGAAATGACACCAATAATTTTCTTTCCGGTTTCTGTAGCACGTTCCGCCAATATCCTATGATGTCCTCAATCCTCCGATCAAATGTTTGTACCGCATTTCAATAAGAACAGTCTACGTTTTTAAAAGAATCCTCTTCTATTGAACTCCGTAGCTTTGTGGCCTTTTCCAACTTTGCAACGACCAGGGCTCTTCCCACAATGTACGATTGTATTTCTTGTATTCATCTCTCAGCTCAATGCCATCGCTTACCTCATGCCATACACCATCTTCTCCCTTCTCAGCTCTCCTGGGAGGAAATCGGAAGAAACGTTTGTGCTCAGTGCTCCTGGGAGGAAATCGGAAGAAACGTTTGTGCTCAGTGCTCCTATGCCCCCCAAAGTTTTGACAAAATAACTCTTGTTGTTCGCCATCCTCAATTTCTCACGCCCATATCTCCACCTCATAGTCTTGTGTCATTCAAAATAATAGATCAATTTCCATCCCATACACCTCGTATAGTTGGTGACAAGAAAACTCACTATTCCACATAAGTGGTTTTCCCCACTCACGATAGTTCAAGGATTTCTTCGGAAGTTGATCCAAGGGGAGATTCCATCCGTTGAACTCGTGCCCCGGTGGCATAACATCTCTTATCTCCATCACCTCCTAAAATCTTGTGCTAGTTGGAGAGCGACACATAGGACACGGCGATTGTATCATAGAACATGCGGAAATGCAAGTAATATGAAAGTTATGGCCACATTGGCCCAATGTATATGCTCCGTCCAAACCGAAAAGATCTTGACACAAGCTGCATTTGTCATTGAGGAATGCCGGGACAGAGTCGCAAGTATGGATTACTCTTCGCTGCGATTTTACAAAATGTGATGAGAAGGTATTGTAGGGCACCCATCCTTCCTCCACTTCTAAAGTCCAGTCAATACCATAGCTCTTTCCTTTCCGATGATAATTTGTACGATCCATCATCTCCGGGACATCACCTCAAATAGTAACCTTTGTGGACTCATGTCTACGTTGTCCAACGAATTTCTTGAATCGTTCTAATGAGGTATCCAGAAGTTCACATGATTTTTGTGATTCGGCGGCAAATTTCTTGAGATCGTGTTGTGCTTTTGAGATCATGGTCTCCCTGTCCTCAAGGCGATGAACCCAACTCAACCAAGGCATTGTGTTCTTGTTTCATGGTGTATCGTCCACCGATCTCAATGTCATCAGCACTGTCTCTAGTTCCGCTCGTGCCTCGTCCTCTCCTTATTTGCCACCTCCAACTTCTGTGACATCAATTCCATCTCTCCCTCACATTCCATTATTGCCTTTCTTTTTTCAGGCGCTTCTCGCCGTACTTGGCTACTCCCAGCTGGTACTGTCAATTGAACAGAACAAGGCCCGGCGGTTTTGTTAGATTTGACCGGTGTGGCATCTTCTGCATCATTCTCTACAAACTTGGAAAGAGCGAGGTCGTTCGAAGTTCCGTCGCTATCTTCAATGACCACCACATCCACCTCAGGCACCTGCGCATTCATCTTCTCCGACCTCTTGTTAAGGAGTCTCCTACTGGCCTCCAGCTGTCGCTTGTTCTTTTCCAGTTCCCATTTAACGTCTCTAGTAAGGATTTCACTTTTATAGGCCTCCTTCTCCATATCCATTACTTTCTGAGTTATCGCGACCCTTTTTCTTAACATTGGCAGTATACATGAAGCCAATTTGTCGAAGCCATTAGTGCCTTATAGCACATACGGAGTGATACTTGAAAACGCATGAGCCATTTTTAAAAGAGAAGGAGCCATTGCTATAAGAGTTTCGGCCCCGTTCTTCAAATCATAAGCCACTCCCAATACTTCTTGTATTTTGGCCCATTCCCTCAAATCACTTTGCAGATCGAGTAGATGACAAAATTCCTTTGCTTCAACGCACGCTTCAGTCCACTTAACACTGAAGTCGAGCAAATCTTTGAACTATCCTTGTTTGGCATGGTTCGAAGCATTTCTTCAATATCGGAAATCAAAGTACTCTTGTCAATCATTGGATCATTGGAAATTGGTTCCAATATTCCCCGCGTTGAAGTGTTTGGTCTGGCATCCATTGTCTCTGATGCTATGCCTCCCAAAGTTTGAACGGTTGGAAGAGCGGTTTCTTCTCCATCTGTATTCTCTTCCCCTCGTTCGGCGTTACCGTCGTCTTTACCTCCTACAATCACAATATTCAAAATATCTGATTATACGGAGTCTTCTACCATCATTAGCTCCAAAGTCTCTTTGGGGATTGTGGTTGACAATATATTGTTGACCACAATGTCCAAATGTTTGTCAGACTCCATCACAACGGCAACCTCCTCCACCGATGGTTGTATTTTCGGCATGGTATCCACCGCGGTCATCTGACGAGGCTTATTCTTCAACTCCTCCAAAATAGCCTTGGTCAAGGTCGATTCAAGATTGAATAAATCAGGAATATGCTCTGATTTTGCCCAATCCTAAGCGGTTATTGTGTAAAAGTCGGAAACGTGCTCCAATCCACCTTACGTTTCAACACGACCTCGGTGTATACCATTGATAGTAGGCTGCTATTGAAAAATCCTTTGCTTCTTGGGCGATCCCCAAACAAAGCCCGCCAAACCTCCTCCGCACGATAAATGAAGTGGTCATCTTTGCACATCCACGGCTTGCAAACAAAGTAAGTCGTATGACTTATGTGGCAATCTCTTGGCCAAAGTTTATCGATGTGGTACATCTTCACGTGTTTCTTGCATGTCTTGGATACCCAATAATCCTCCATTTCAGCCTCCCAACCGTCCTCCACTGGAATGTCTTCATCGTCCAAAATCTCCCACCGTAGATCATGAGTAGCACCTTTTTGTTTGAACCGTTTCTTCGACTCTCCCGTTCGAATTTTACTCACATCTTCCACCACGATCTGCTTCTCCGTCGCCATGATAACGCTTGTTTTTAAAAAAACAAGCGCGGACACTCCGGTATTAATTCGTAAGTGAACGGTTCGGGAAATTAAGAAACGGTTTATCCGGTCACAATAAAAGGACCCCCGTCTCCTCACCTAGTAAGAGCAACAAGTACAGAAAACTGTAACTGCAGCACATGTTTTAAAATACAAAACATGCAAACGTAACTTTAACACACCACCCTCCGCACTTCCCGTCGGGACGACGGGTACCAACCCTAGTAGTAATTAATATCAAACTCATAAAAAATCAAAACGTGAATTCAAAGTAATAGAATTTTAAAATCGTAGCTTTAGAACTCTCTTAAGTGTGCTTCACCTAATAATTGGTGTAGGAGGAACTTATATACATTGATGGTAATGAATTTACTCCTTGTGTAATGCTGAAATTGAAATCAAGTCAAGTGAAAGCGAGCTGATCCACTAAAACCATGAAAGAAAACTAAACAGTAAAATCCTGTTTCTAACACTAATATATAATCGTTCACTTCCGTCCAATCCAAGTTTGTGTATTATTGAGAAAATGCTAATTTAGAAGTTTTAATTGGAAATAATCACTTTTCTTTTGCTACCTGTTCGTTGCCCCAGAATATGCAAAATTGTAGTGTTAATGGCCTAGAAAAAATGTGTAGAAAATTTACGAGTACAGAAATACTACACGCGCGTAATATCTTGAACTTGTTCTAGAAAGATTAAATTGGCTTCTTGAAACTCCGGGTATCAATAATAAAGGTGAATGAATTGTGGTGCAACCATACGTTCTACCCGAGGGTCTCACCCGAATATCAAGAAGGGTATCCCGAGGGTATCTCGGGAGCACCACACGGCCATAGGGTTTCGACCCTCACGGCTTTAGGTGCCCCCGAAAGTACCCCACGAAATCGTGGCGCTCGCTTTTTCTCTTCTCTTCTTGTTGCTGTCCAGGTTTTGTGTGTGTTCTTCTATGCGTTGTTGTTTTGTGAGTCTTGTGCGTTTATGCGTTGGTTCGTCGTTGCGAGTTTGCAGTTTGTGTTGGTTTCGTTATCTACAGGGTTTGTTAAGTTTGTGTATACTGTAGCGCTGCGTTTAGGCTTTCGTGTGCAGTTTACTGGAGGTTAGGGTTTCCTGCGGATAGGATTTGTATACTGTACGTGCTTGTTTGTACGCGCGATTTCTTGTTGTGTGAGTTCGCGTATACTGTAGCGCTAGAGTTTAGGGCTGTTTGTGTGAGATTGTTTGAGTTTCTGTGAGTTTGAGAGAGATTGTGTGAGTTTGTGTGAGTTCGTGTGAGTTTCTGTGAGTTTCTGAGAGTTTCTGTGAGTTTCTGTGAGTGAGTTTCTGAGAGTTTCTGTGAGTTTTTGTGAGTTCCTGTGAGTATGTGTGAGTTTCTGTGAGCACGTAGAGTCTGAAACGGTCGTACGCGGAGGATTGACTTGAACAAGGAACAAGACTTGCAACTATTTCAGTCGAATTTCTCAGTTTCAAAGGTAAGTGCACTCATTCGGTCTTGCATTTCTTTCGATATTTGTGTAGTTTTGCTTTAGATATGATGTATTGAAACATTATGATAGCATTGCTTTTGATGTATGTGTGAGAAATAGATGAGATTGTGTATTCAATGTGCTGGTTTGAATGTGGTCGTTTGAATGTGGTGGTTTGTGGTGGTTTGTGGTTATTCGTCGTGGTTTGTGCTAGTTTAAATGTGTTGGTTTGTGCTAGTTTAGATGTGCACATTGAAGTCAATGTTGTGGTTTCAATTGCTAAATTCAATGTGCTGAATTCAATGTGTTAATTTCATTGTGCTCATTTCAAAGTGCTGATTTCATTGTGAATGATTTCAATGTGTTGGTTTCCATGTGCTACTGTGATTGATTTTGTGTGTGTGGGTTTGCTATTGTTCTGCAGGACGTCTAGTTCCAGCAGAATTTGTCTAGGATTAAGGTTCATAATCAATGGCTGAAAGGTAAAATCCATGCTCTCACCCAGGAGCCCTAAACCCTACGCCTTCAATATCATAGAACGAAAGAAGAATCTGCACAAACTGCAATAAATAAGCTCTTCAATGAACACAGTTTAGCTCGAGTCGAGCTAAAGTGGAACATCGATATTGCACTAATGTCCACACTTTAGCTCGACTCAAGCTAAAGTGGGCCTCCACGAAGCACTATTGTCCACACTATAGCTCGAGTCAAGCTAAAGTAGGCCTCCACTGTGCACATTTGGCCACACTTTAGCTCGAGTCGAGCTAAAGTGCGCTCTCCAGCATGCTCTTTTGGCTACACATTAACTCGACTCAAGGTAAAGTGTGACCAACAAAGCACCCTTGAGAGCGCACTTTAGCTTGAATCGAGCTAAAGTGAGGACAATAGTGCACATGGAGGCCCACTTATGCTCGAGTCGAGCTTAAATGTACGACTAAATACGTCTTTGGTTGCGCTAAAGCCGGCTCCAGCGAAAGAAATTAAAAAAAATTCTCGAAAATCTCGGTCAAAAATGACATGACCTTCCAGTAAAGCCAGCACACTTTACCTCGAATTGAGCTAAAGTGTAAGACAATGAACATAAACAACAACTCAAACACAACAACATTTGGACTCTAAACATTCCTGAAATAAAGTATACCAATGATAATTATGACTTAACTCATGTCAACTTCTCGTTCACCTTTCACAAGTGGGCAAGAGCTTCAGACCCGCTCCAACCACTTAAGGACCTCAATGAGTGAAGTTCGTGAGTGATTAGAGCGGAACTGAAGCTCTTCCACAGTTTCTGAGAGTTGAATGAGAAGTAGCCATGAATTGAATTAAAAAGTCTTGTAAAGTCGCTTGAATGATCAATGTTAGTGTCAGAATTAATCAGCTATGCATTCTATGTATAAGCACTTTAGCTCGAGTCGAGCTAAAGATGAAGCTAACGCTTGATTACAACATTGTTACAGTCGTGTAATTGCAGTCTAGTATCTTAACTCATGTCTACTTTTCGTTCACCTCTCAAAAAACAGTGCGTAAGCTTCAGTCCCGCTCCAACTACTTGCGAACCTCTAAGAGTGAGGTTCGTGAGTGATTGGATCGGTTTGTAAGCTTTTCCACGGTTTTGGAAGTTGAACGAGAAGTTGGCATGAGTTGATTGAAAGGGTCTAAGAGAATGCTCTAATTGACTAAACTTTTCTGCAAAGTATTATTCACATACTTAAATAACATTACACTTTAGCTCGAGTCGAGCTAATGTGTGACCTCGCCGTCCTAATCGGATGATCATTAGAGCAATCTAATGTCTGTGCTCTGTTTCGTATTTGTGCAGATCTGAGAGGGACAGGATGGTGTCTCACCTGCAGCACTTCTTCCAGCCAAAGCCTGTCGACGTTGACGATGACGATGGAGACGACAACAACCACTTGGATTGCTGGGAGCTCAAGGACCCATCAATGACACTGAAGTGGACGCTTCTGTGGGCGACCAATACGGATCATTTAGTGTTTGGTCAGACCTTCGCTGGTGCTATCGTCGATCTCCAGCACATCGACTTCAAGACCAAAGTTATTGATGTAGTCCACGAAGATAACGATCACGTTAAGTTGTCGTGTGAGACGACCACTGAGTCCTTAGATCCATATTTCTTTACTATTGTAGTGAACAATAGTTCATCTCCCTTCTGTATCTAGGATTTAGTCGATTCTCTTAGGTCTTCTAAATTTGAGGAAATAGGGACTCAGGTCGAGCATGAGATCTCTCTTAAGAAATGGGAGACTAGTAGCCGACATCTGCTAAAAGCAAAGGCTGTAGCCAATAAACTGCACGTGATTCTATCTAGAATGAGTAACTTTGCCGCCGTAGATAAGGCCAAGAATATCGCGGCAAGACGCCCGATAGAACTTTCAACGATTTTGGGGGCCGTGACCGGAAGCCAGGACATGAGTCAAGCGTCGGTACCGGTTAGAACACCAGGTGCGAGAACAAGCCGAAGCACCCTACGCAACACGCTGTCTGCTTCCCCCGTGAAGAAGCGGTCAGCTGCCAAGAAGCCGGAGACCTCTTCAAGAAAGAAGTTGAAGTTCGTATCAGAGGAGGAGTTAGCCTATTCGATGGCCTCTGCACTCTCGGAGCTCCCTAAGGCGCTCGGATACGGAGAGACAATTGACTACAACAACGTCCAACAGATTTACCAAAAATTCTGGACGGAGTGTCAGAGCTGCTTCTTCAAAGGCGACAGAGAGATGAAGATTGAGCTTGACGTGATGAGGTTGCATAATGCACCGCTGGAGTGGACGATCTGTGCGTTCGAACCTCGGGGCATGGAGGAGTTGAAGCATTACTACCTCCAAATGCCCGACAAGACGCAAAAGAAGACTCTCTGCGTCATGTCGAAGCTCGACGCTATGCCGACGACTGTTGAGGAGCTCAGCGGCTGCAACTTCTACATCATCAACGGCCAGCAAACCGTTGTTGCCTCAAAAGAGATGATTAACGGCAACGTCCCGGAGGTGATGAGAAGGCAATTCCAAACATGGCAATGTTACATTGTCTGGACGCAGGATCCGGAGAAGCTGAGGAAGATTTCCGCGTATTATAATCGCATGAATCACTTGGTCCAGTTCAAGCCGACGTGGGCAACAAATATCCTCGGCTCCCGTGCTTTGTGGATCCAAGCTGGGAGACCAATGCCAAAGCACTCCGCCACAGGCGTTTGCGGGTCTCACAAGTCGGGTCGGAGAACGGTAGTGGAGATTGCAAATGACAAGAGGTTTGAGGTAATATATCTTAACCAAGGTCATGCACTTTAGCTCGACTCGAGCTAAAGTGCAAATTTGCTCTATATCTGTACAGTCATATGTATAGATAAAAAATCGTCATTGTCTGCTCATGGGTTGCAAGTTAGCTCGAGTCGAGCTAACTTGCAGTATTTGGACCCTACTGGACATGTTTCTATTCCTACTTTAATTGTAAACTCAAACGACCTTTTTTATGTTCTACGCAGCCATTTCTTAACACGGTTTGTGAGCGCTTCGCAATGATCGACGTTGCAAAGAGCCAGTCAGCGCTCAAGAAAGCCGGGAAGGCGAAGAAGCTCTCAATTACGAACGAGGTGAAGATCATCACCGCGACAGATGAGACCTTCAAGCTCTGGTTGGACGTCATCTCTTCTGCGGCCCATGGCGACCTCATCAACGTGGATTCGACTTCGATGCCCTTGGCAAAATTCAAGGACGCGAAGTCTTGGGTACCTGAGAAGGATGGGGTCCTGACGCGCGAGTTCTTTAAGTTTCTCGGCAACATGACCGAAGCCGATCACGCAAAAATGTGCAAGCACATTCTCAATTGATCAGGGCCATCTCTGAAACTGCCCTAGCCTAAGGTGGTTATCAAGCTGCCGAATTCTGCGCTGGAGGATTGCTATACAGCCCGGGACTAGGTGGATCGGAGGAAGAGGAAGGAGGTCTGTCGGATGGAGCTTCAACTGATCAGGGCGGAGCTGGCCTTCTTCAACAGCACTGGAGCGTACAGTCGTTCAAACTGGCGGACATTCAAGAAGAACTACAATGTCAGCAAGGCCTCAAAGCGTGCCCTCTTAGATTGGGGTCCACCGGATTCATACTACAAGGATTCAAGGCAAACGCAGTTTTGCAACTGCAAATGTGAAGATCTCTCTCCGTACGCGAAGGAGTTCTTCAGAGTCTTCATCGATGTGCGGTCGCGGTTTGTCTCACCTGCGGGAGCCCTGCACTTCCGTTCTTACAAGGCGGCAATGAATTCGCTCGGCACGTGGCCTTCGGATTCGTGGCGCAACCAAGGCTGCAATGTGAAGCTCGGCATCATCGACTTTTGGAATATCCCTGGGTTCTCTGAGACGGCAACGTCGTCGTTGGAGAGGCCCTTCTTTGACGAGTTCATGACGATGTTCGCATCGAAAGGGCACCCTCCCCTCACCGATCTTCCAGCCTGACTCTTCATTTGCGGCAACGAGTAGTCACACCTTCAAGTGACAGCATTTGCTGAGGGCCCGTCCTTCTGCCATGCATACGATGTGCTGCAGTCAAAGTATCTTCCCTCCGAGAACGAGCGCCTGGGAGGATACGCGCCAAAGACCAACAACGCTCTCGACCCGGTTCGGCCTTCTTTCTCCTCAAGAAGGAGCTTACGGTGATCCCGGCCGTAAAGAAGATCTATGCAGCTCCAGAGCATGTGTTATACACGAAGCTGCACAAGTACAACGAGTTGGCATACTCCATGAATTTGAACGAGCTTCGGATGGAGTTCTTCATTAAGGTCCTGGAGCTGTTCTGCAAGAGGGGGGATTCTGTTGTCCAACTGTTTGGCGGGACAAAATTACTGACTGCGAGTGTAGTAAGCATCCCTGTAGTTTAGCTCGAGTCGAGCTAAACTGTTGATACCCTTTCTGACTCGTGCATAGTTTCAATGAGGTCATGCCTATGCTGTTGCGTGAGACTTTAGCTCGAGTCGAGCTAAAGTGTCGGCTCTTACTTGTATTATTTTCTAGAAGTCATTAACTACGTTTGTATCCTTTGAAGTTGTAATAGCTGAGTTTTTGTACGAGCAATTGTTTGTAGTGAGTTTAGCTCGACTTGACCTAAATTGAATCTTGTTTAATCCATTGGTGTGCAGATGCTGGACCTGGAGGCATTCTGTATTTCCCACGACACCGATGAGCAAGACCTCGACGACGCCTTTGAGGTCGCGTTGACGTTGGATCTGGCCGATTTCGATAATTATGCGTATCACGTCAACTCGGAGATCTTCCCCGAGCTTGGAGAGGCCGTTGGAAAGGGAAGGGGAAAGCCATTGTTGACCTCGGCGATGAGGAGGAAGATGCGGAGCCCAGCGCCATGGTTGCGTGCCCGATCTCGAGCACCGTCACTCCGGATAATGAGTCCCAGGACGACTTCGTTGACGCTACTCCGCCTGAGTTTCAGAGTGCCTCTCAATCTAAAGCAGGAGACACAATCGCTTCCTCGCGACAACGACTCGACTTCCCGGAGTTGGATTCGTTGGAGATTTCCGACAGGTCTCATTCAGCTCCGACCTTGGGCGCTTCATCCGCTCGTCCCGCGGCAAGGAAGAGGAAGGTCGCCAGCGCAAGCGGACGCTCTCCGTTCGCTATTGCGAGCAGCGCTCAGGATGACAGCAGGTTGATCTCTCTTGAGAAGAAGCTCAAAGAGGAGGCCACCCGGATGAGGTTGATGGAGCAGCGGCTGGCGGAGTGCGACAAGGAGCTCAGGGATCTGCAGCGGAGGCGTGACGATGAAATGAAGAGGGACCAAGATCAGAGGCATGCCGAGATGATGCTCAAGATGCAGAGATTCATGTCGGCTAATTTTCCTGCTACCGCCATAACACCACCCGTAGTTAATGCTGCGATCCCCCAGCCTCCCGCCTCACCGGACGGCGGGTCTAGGAGTCCGTCTCGCGATTTGCAGCTACCATCTCCGTCGGGTACCTCCCCTGTCTCCAGTGGGGGTCAATTGCTTCATGTTCTCCCTTCCCCGTCGGCGCGCCCCTCCTCCCCTCCGAAGTCGCCCGATCGGGACGAATCTATCGCAGATGTCCCCAGGTCATCGTCAGGTTAGTGTACGTAGTTGCGAGTGTATATAGATAGAGCATTTTGTAAATGTCCAATTTTGTACTCCAGTATTTTTTTGTTAATATTACAGTGCACGGCGAGCACTTCAGCTCGACTCGAGCTAAACTACTTGACATCTAACCACTGTGACTTGTATCAGTGTCCTCTGTGCGCATCCGCTGATAGGGTGACGTTGTTGAAATTTTTCAGATCTAAGTTTCGGTGATGACGCGATTGCTCAACCAGTCATAGAAGAGGTCGTCCAAACTGTAGTCCCAGTCATAGAAGAGGTCATCCAAGTTTCAGCCGTGCTTGTAGACGAGATCAATTATGATTCTGTTGTCCTGGAGCCACCTCTTCTTGTCCCAGAACCGTGCCCCCAAATGGATGTTGGGCACTCCGGGCCCCTTGACAACATGCAGGGTTCGTTGGAATCGATGGGTGCCCGAGACGAAATGCTGCAGGACGATGAAGTTCTCGAGGTATTCTTCTAACTCTTTTCGAACTCCGCACTTTCCCCATCACTCCTCCCCCCATTTATCTCTTTCGTTCTACGTATTGTTGATTCGTCGTTGTTAATGAATCTGTAGTAATATTGGTCGTTCTCCTGGCGTTTCCGAACCAGGTCGGCGAGGCATCAATAAGTGGTGTCAGTAATCTAGAAGAAATACCTAGAGACCTATCAGATATCGAGGGCAGGTGGTTGAATATTGTGTTGGACCTCAATGGGATTCTTTGCACGTGTGAGCCGTCGTGGCAGGCCAGAGGATCTAGGAACTCTATCCCGTCCATTCACTCGGCTTCGCTGCCAGCCGAAGTAGACCCTAAACTAGTTCGAGTGCGCCCTGGTTGTGCTGAATTCCTTACGAAGTTGTCTAAGATTGCCACCATCACGATCTGGAGTTCGATGATGGAATCTACAACGCGTTAGATATGTAATTATCTTTTTCAGCATAGTTCTTCGTACCCTCTCAGGATCTTTGGTCAGGAGAGTTGCGATAGGATTCCTGAGTGTAGAGTCGGTAGCAGAACAATCTACATGAAGGAATCTGGCACTCAAAAGGACATCTTCTTGAAGACCTTATCGAGCCATCTCTTCAATAGGTTGGGTCGTGAGTATACTCCGGCAAATATGCTTGTCATTGACGACAGCCCGATTAAGCACATGCTCAATTTGCCGGAGAACGTCCTTCTTCTTCCATCATGGTCGCACAAACATGTTGGCGCGAGAGACGATTCCGCATTGTTGGAGGAGTTGCTGCCATATCTCTCTGACCTTCATCAGTTTCCGGGTGGCCTAGCACAACACTGGGCCTACACACTTCGTCACCTAAAGATCAACTAAAGTGCCATGGAAGGGACAAAAGTGGGCGCTTCACTCGAGGGAACTGTAATCAATCACGTCAAAAAGATCATTGCAATGACTTGAAAAACGTGATGATAAGGACGAGTGGGGACGGGACTTAAAACCAAGTGGCAAAACTTGATGAGCCGTTAAGAAAATAAGCTGCCAAACTTGCCTATGGCTCATCAGAGCAAATTCACAAGTGCATTGTTCAGTCGCTGAAGCAGAAGTTGAGAGGTCAGTTTGCATCGTTGAGAGTTAGAGTGTATTGTGAAGAATTGTTGCAAGTCGTGAGTTTGGTGACTCTGTATTCGGGAAGCGAGGTGTCACCAAGAGCGGAGAAGAAGTCGTCACACTTTGGCGGGTAAGTTCGTCGTTAAGATATTCTGAATGTGAGTTCACAGAACAGTGGATTGTTAAATTATGCCATTTTGCTGTGAATGAGGTTGCTTAAGCCCACGGAATTCAATTAATCTTCATTGCCAAGGTGCGAAATTAACGGAATAGAATTTACTAAGAGTAGATAACTATCTACAAGAGTAAAAGCAGAAGAGTCTGATAAGAAAATCAAGAAACGGCATAACCGTTGTAACCACTTTGCATGTAATCTTTAGACATAAGTCTGCACAGATGAAAGGAAATTCTATGAGTGTAGATGCATGTCTTAAGAGTATTTTAGCGTGAAGAAGACTGCGCAAACGAGGTAGACATTGCAGGCAGAAGAACTCTGTTTTTTTGTTAAAAACAGGTGCAAAATGGTGAATCCAAATTCACAGAGTGGCGTTGGTTGTAAGAGAACAACAGATAGAAAGATCAAGATGAGCCAGAAACGGAAGACGAAGAAGGATTTCGAGATCGATCCTTCTCCGCTGAGGGAGTTGCCAAAGAAGGTGTATGAGGGCAACCGCAAGAATTTGGAGAAGGCAGGTCTCCTGCAATTCATCGAGCAGCAATGGCCGGAGGCAGATCTACCGCGAGTGCTGGCCTTCATGCTGAGCTCCAAGCGAGGCGCACAAGACGAATTTTTGATCAATGGTGAAGTGGTTCGCTTCGACGTAGAGGTCGTCCAACAGCATTGCCCAAGCTTGCCAAAGACGGGACCTACGTTGGTGGGATTGCCTTTGCTAACCAAGAGTGAGCTCAGTCGGGTGTTTGAGAGGCCAGACGACGCCAAGGTGGGACGGGGATATTCGATCAGGAAGGCCAAGGCTTCGTGGAAGGAATGGTTGAAATTCATCAACCTTCGACTTTTGATGGCTTTTGATGGAACGGAGGTATTATCACCTAGCGCATTGGCTGCAGCTTACAAGAGCTGGAATGGAGAGCGACTCAGCTGGTCCAAGATCATGTACGCGCATCTCCGATTGGAGCTAGCAGAGAAGAATACCCGCCACAACATCTTCTTCCATGGGACCACGTACTTCTCAGCAATCTGTCCCCCATTGAGGAAGAGCTTGACTGGAGGAGCACAGGAGGTGGAAGAAGAATCAGGGAGGAGTGCCAAGAAGAAGAGATTGCACAAGATGGTGGAGGAACCGGAGGAAGAAGAGGAACCGGAAGAGGCTTCTGAAGAAGAAGAAGACGTAGGAGATGAAGACATGACCAGTCCAGCAAGGGAGGACGCACAAGAGGAGACGCCAGGGTCACGTGAAGCCCCTGCACCAGTGAAGGACAAGGGGAAGAAACCGCTGGCGGAAGTGCAGAAGAAGATGGGGAAGCCCCGATCTCCACTGGAGGTGTCTTGAGCATCACTTCAGGACAAGAATCACGTCCACCAACAGAAGCGAAGTTGTCCAAGACACCATCCAAGCAGATTGTTCTGTACGCTGCTCCCGAGCTTGCCACAATGGAGGACCCTGAAGATGAAGCTCCTACCAAGCAAACGGGGAAGAAATCGCAGGGAGTGGAGGGCACCAAACATGGTGAGGTACGAGAGTTGAACAAGGCAAATCTTGAGTAGTTGGTGTTCCAGAAGGATGATCTGGTGGCGCAGTATCAAGCAACCAACAAGGATATCTTGTTGGCTAAGGATCAGATGCAGAAGGACTTCCAACGGGAGAAGCTCAGGTTGGAGAAGTTGTTGTTGGAAGCGGAGCGGGCTAGAGAGCTGCTGGACAGGGGGAGGGGTGAACTGCGAGGAAAATTTGCCCAAACAACTGAAGAAGTTCAGCGCTGGGAGACTTTGTGCAACGAGCAGACGACAAAGGCACAACAATGCGAGGAGTTGCAGAAGAAGCTGAGCCATATGGAGCAAGAATACCATTGTCTCAAGGCGGAGTCGAAGAAGGAGAATTCGGCTCTAGCTGGAGACAAAGAAGCACATGTGCGAGATTGGCACACGTTGCAAGAAGAGCTCCGGCAAGCTTCCGGTAGCGCTGCCAACTATAAGGATCTCCACACTACGAAGAAGAGACAAGTTGAAGAATACTTGCTCGAGATTGCGAGTCTTAAGACTCAACATCAGCTGGTGAAGGAGCAATATCAGGCTGAGAATAATCAGGCAAAGGAGTTGGCGACATCGCTAGCACAACAAAAGAGAGAGGTACAGGCGAGCAGGGAAGCGTCGACCGTAGCTACGCCTGACTCTTCTTAAGTAGCGAAGTTGGAAGGGAAGGTACAGGAGGTCACCGAGGCTAATGCACGGTTGACTTCACAGACGACCACAGATAGAGGAGTAAAGAGCAAACTCCAAGAGGCAATTTGGCGACATGACTTATATAGTCCGCCAACCTTTGCACTCTTTCGAGCATATGAGTTGCAGAGGAATGCTTGTTTCAGCATGATGTGCTTGAACGCTGGAGACAAGTTGAGCCAGGCGGAATTCCAAAACCTGTAGACCGCAGCGGCGAACTTCGCCAACGTGCAGAATTTGAACTGCAAAATGATCGTGAGGCAGGACCTTCAGCTGGAGGACGCTAGACAATTGCTGGTGCCGATCAGTGATATTAGAGCCAGAGTGCTACTATATTACTGGCACTTGGAGGGGCAGCTGCAAATGCGGAGGCAGTATGATCAACCGGATGTAGCTCAAAGAATGGTAGTCATTCCTGAGGTTGATCTTAAGACCGTTCCCACTACCTCGGAGTACCTGGGAGAATGGAAGAACCAGATGGAGAAGCTGACGTAGTTATTGCAGAACGAACAGAGCTTTGTGGGATGCATGACTCAAGTCCAAGAGCGCGAGGACTTGGCGCAACGGGGTGAGATCACCATGGGGCAGTATCTCTACGCCAAGGTCCGAGCTCACCACCGACTTAAGCGTGCAATCGAGGGAGCAAAGAAGAAAACGGTGGATGTGGCAGAAGCGGTTCAAATGGCCACTTTCATGTCACTACCTCCGGATTATAGACACACGATCTGGGGAGGCTTGCCATTACCGGTAACCGGGTCGTTGAACAAGCAGCGATTTCTAGGAGAATACGAGAATCTGTTTAACAACGAGGAGGAGGTGCCATTTCTCTCATGGCAAGCCATAGATTGGCTGTTGGAGGACTTCGGCTTGTCACCGCAGGTCTGGAGACAGTGGAATCAGCTGTATCCCAAGGCATCCCAGACATGGTCAAAGGTGCCACCAGCAGCGATCACGATGAGTTACCACCAGTGTCCCTTGAAGGGATATCGGCGTTATAAGTGGGCGCCCTGGAGTAAGCTCGACACAGTGCCTTACAACTGGCCACAGATTCCAGGGAGTTTTTCTTCTTCCCAGGAATGTAGTGATTCCTACCGGGCCTTTTTTGAGATTCACCGAAGACACACGGACCCTGTGTGTTTTCGAGCTGCAATGTTTTGCAACATTTTGTCTGACATGTGTATGCGATACAAGTGCGTGGTGAACGTCAACAGGTTTGATGAAACCAAGCCTGAGTTTCACTTATGGACGAAGATGTAGCAGATGCCAAGTCGCCATATGAGAACTTTGGAGTGTATGGTAATTACCAACTTTCTCCACGGTGCGAGCTCGATGTTTGCCTTGGAGAATTCCAGCAAGCGTCAAGAGCAGCTGGTTGTTTGGTTGAATTACCAGAAGGCACACGAGACGTATCTTTTCAAGCATGATGAGGATGTTCGTCGTAATGTGGAGATGGCTGAGTTGCAGCTGATTCTCCAGGAGTGTGAGTTCAAGGATGCGTACAAGCACAAGCGCCCTCGACTCGAAGCCAGACCAAGATCTTGAGTAGACATGAGGTTTTTTAGGAGGAGCTCTGTGCAGACAATGTAAAGATTATGATGGAATTTTGTGATTGCAGCTAGAGCTTAGACGTTTGCAGCTTCAAGAACTCAGAATATGGCTTATTGTGGAAGCCATGATAATGAGCTGATAGCTGATTTTGAATGCTGAACAAAGAATTGTACAGTTGCTATCTTCCTAAGGTAATATGAATGACATTGGCTCCATGATACAGTGTCATAAGATTATGAACACAAGAAAATCAACAACTCGTTAAGAGGAGCAATTGTTTGGGATTGAGGAACAAGTAGGAGAATCTACAAAGAACATAAGAGTGGAAGCATGTTGAAAGAAGGTTCAGTGAATTGGAAGTTGTATACACGAAGAAGGAAGCAACACTGTGAAGCAAGTTATGAAAAAAAAAACCATGTTGAACTGCCTGTAACTACAGGAGTCAGCACTCTAGTCAAGCGTGGTGGGATAAGCCACGTGTGATGGATACATACTCGGCACTAGCACCCGGAGGTTGCCACGACAGTATGTACCCGCGGCACACGTTAACCGACCACCAAGGCCTGCTAGATGAAAGCCAGGGATTAGCCAGCCTATATATCATGAGCCGCAGGAGCCTTACCAAACGATATGGGACAAATGTTGAACCTAGTATACAGACAAATAATAACTTCTTTCACGAGCGAAGCTAGTATGTGAGCGGGGAGCAAGGAGCAGGGAGCAGGGAGTAGGGAGAATGGGAGCAGAGAGCAGGAACTTGCAAAAATCTCTCTTGAGATTTTAAAAATTCGGTTGTTAAAATATAAAAATCATGTAACTTATATTTCTTTAAAAATTAGCAAAAAGATGCCTATGACCGTGTACCACAGGGGGTCCTAAACTGCGAATAAAATATGGATTTGCACATTAAGAGACGTTGAATCTAGTTTGAAAAAATTCAAAATTTCAAAAGTTTGAGGGGATTGGAATTTATTATTCACTACCTTATTTTTTTACTCAATTGGTGAAAAGATAAAATTATAAACTTGAATAAGTCGCACATAAGCTACGGAAGATTTCAATAAGTCGCACAGTTGCACATAAGCTACGGAAGATTTCAAAAACTTGGTAGTGGCCCTTTTAGTCGCACTCCATATTCAAATATAACTCAACAAACTTAATACACAATTTCAAACCCTACAGTAAAAAGGAAACTACAAATTATTTTCTGCATCATGGTGATACGTGGCATAAAACCCCAGTTTCTAGAACACGCTTCACTTCATTGAAGCTAAAGCTCGGGGCATGCATAAACACATCTACTGCGGAATCCAAACTACAGATAATAGTAAAGATGTAGTAAAGATGCTTGCATTGGGTCCATTGTCCTCGTTTCCCTAAGGACTTTGTCAACATCTCTTTGAAATATGGACATGAACAATCTGGAAATGAACCTATAGTGATCAGGTACTGTTGAGAATTGGAAACTATACCAGATTCTAGAGTAACGATACATCCAAATCCTGGATGAGGTACCATGGTCACTTGATGAATGCGACACCTGAGGGTGACAGCTGATGCACAATTGTTGAGATGTTTTGTAGTAGGAGCCCTCATATTCCTACGAATACTCTTCCCACATCTGATCTTAGGATATTCATCAGGGGAATCCATAGTGGGATGAAAATTCATATCAAGGGTAGAACCTTGACTACCAAAAAGTCGTCTTGGAGACATCGCCACACATTGAGGTAGTTGAAAACCTGCATTCTCGAGTGCCAAAATTTCTTTCTTCGAAAGATTAGTTCCAATTAAAACTGGCCAGACACTTGGAACATCAGGTTTCGAGAGGACCCACTTGCGTTTGGTGCCCTTCACACAACGCTCGATGTCGTCATTGCAGAAGAAGAATTGCATGCGCTCCACCTTGTTCTTCTTATAATTGTCCATCATTCCAACATAGGTAGGAGCAGTGCTTTTGTTGTCTTGCACAATTCTTGCAATACACTTTCTCTTGGTAACTGCCTGTAATGCAAAACATGCTTTTGCAAAAGTCTTTGGCAATCTTGCAATGTGCCATTGCGACTTATTGCATACAGTCTCCTGAACGGCAGTAATATGGCTTGAAAGAGATTTCAATGGAGATTGAATCACCTCTGTTGCCATGGGAACGATTTCTTCTTCAGGTACGGTAGAAAGAAACTCCTTGTGAACATTACTCATATTAGGTGCACCTGTACGAGCTCTGGATGTTCTGGTATTGATTCTTGGATAAGAATAGTTTACCTTGTCAGGCCGATGGGACTCATGCTCGTCACCGAAAGGCATGTCGGGCTTGCGTTTCTGACTACCAAATACTTCTTCTCCTTCCATGTGGGGATGACGAGTGCAAAATTCATCAGCTCCAGGCATTTTTGCTATAGCCTCGTTGAGAACCTTGGGGTTTCCAGAGCGAGAGACAGAGCGTTGGGCAACCCTTAATAGCAACTCCTCCTTTCTAGGCCCATTGCCTCCACGTTCCCTTTAAGAAACTGATAATACTTCACCACTTGCATAAATGCCCTTACAAAGTCAACCACAGTGGCCACATACAAGTCATTACCTCGATTTCCGGACTGCTGGAGCCATTTGTTGTCGACTGTCTCTGAAAGATTGCATGAGGGCATCTCGGCAAGCTCAGCCTCATTAAGATTCTACACACATGCCATGGAATGAAGGAACAAAGGTGTTATTCAACCAATAACATGAATATTGATGAGTACGAATATTTGGGCACAGAAATGAATGGTTTCGGAAAACATGTTTACGGCTTTCGCTTACGAATTGCATAAAGCCACCCCACTGGCGGTATCAAAAATGCCAAAATGCTAGCCACAGCTCCAAACGACTCAAGCTCTCCCCCGTTGCGGCACCTGAAGAATGCCACCATCCTACGATGGCGTGGTAGCGAGTTTCGGCCTCATTAAATGTTGTTGCATTCTTATATTGCTTGCAAAGTTGTCGATGTTGATCTTGGAGGTCAACCCTGATGTCGGCCTTCGTATGCTTCTCAAGGGATTGGGTCCAATGGAAGAGGCATGTTCATTCTTGATTAGCCATTGGGATGGAGGCATCGCCACTTCCATAGATGACCCGCACTGCATTCCAATTTGCTTGCGTGCTATCAGCCATGAATCCTTTGAACTTAGGATCGGGTATGTCATGCCTAGCTGCTACTGCATTTAGATTCTTCCAAAAAATACATTGAGCAGCGGCATCCTCAGACTGCATATCACAAATCGCCAGAGTCATAATCCTACAAAAAGTTGAGTCGTACATATGGCAAGCCATGGTGGTCCACTGCTTTACACGCTTGACATGGTCAAACATCAACCATGCGTCTTCGAGGTCGCCGGTGGGCTGCATTCGTCTTACCAAGTCAACTCCACTTCCTGGCCCCACTTCAGACATCTTGAAGACAAATACCTTATCTGAATCGGATCCTTGGCCCGGAAATTTATTTTCCTGAATGAAAGCCCAATTGCTGCAACCCCTCAATTTTGTGATACTATCGATGATGCCATACCGCCGTAGGTACTTGAAACTTGTGACCTGATTTCAAATACTAGGTGAACTGATGGACTTGCACATATCCAAAACAGGTACTAACTCCTCCAGGTTCAAGGTCTTTGACGGAACATCTTCAGGCCGTAGAAGAAGCTCTCCAAGAATATCTTTACTTGCCTCCAAAACAATTGCAGAGATAGTAGCATTTGGGGTCCTTTCAACATGCTCTCCAAGAAGGGCATTGGTCCTCTCGGTCAACTCCTTATAGTCACCAACTTTGACAGGATGTCTATGGACCCCTAAATGCACACATGCGCGAGTCATAATTGAACTCCCAAACACATAGTATATTCTAGAATTGCAGCTAGCAAGGCAAGAAGGGGGTGTCTTACAAATCTTACAAACGAGTGATGAACCGTTCAGTGGAAGACAACCAACCCCAAACTTTGACGATGTCGAGCCCTCCCACTCCGTACTGTTGATGGAAGATGTTCGATGGACACAAGTCAAGTAGGCACAATTACGGTTATCGCATTGGAGATGGCCCACGCAACTGGATGTGCAAAATGTCAGTCCCGCGTCATTCTTGATATGCGAGGTAATTGTCTTTGTCCAAGCGTGGCCGTCGTATCGCTTGTCCATTCCTGTCATCAACTTCGCTTGCAAGAGCATTCCAGAGGCTTGGACGGGAGGTAATTCAAAAATGACATCCTCATTGAAAACAGGGGGTAGACTATGTACTCTTTGAATACAAACAGTACTATAGTCAAGCTTCTTGAGCATGTTTCTAGATCCTTTTCCATCACGTTACTGCTTTAGTGAGTCAATAATACTAACAGAGTCACTAAAGCTCGCAGGAGAAGATCCACTTCTACCCGAGATGCGATCAACCGATGAATCAGGCCTTGAGCAATCAACGGTGGTACGCGACGAAGGAATCTTACGCGTAGGAGAGTCAGCATTGGAGTCATCACTTATGATAGTGACAAAGTTAGAATCAAGCTCAACCTTCACTTCAGAGAGTATGGGAGCATTTGAACAATGAGGAGTACCGTCCTCTGCGGATGGGTTCTTAGCAATGTAACTTAAGCCATAGACTCTGAATCTACCTGGCTTAAGCAACCACTGCTTCTCATTATCAATATATGTATGATGCTGACCTAGCGTATGAGTAATACGTCCAGAGGAACCATCAAACATTTCTTCGTCGAGATACAAAGAGTCTGCTTTCATATGAAATCTCAGACTCAATCGTGACGCAGTAATATGAGCAAATCCATCTTCAGAGAGAGGGATTGTGACATTTGGACCGGACTCCGGCAAGCAGCCTTCGAAGAACTAAAGACCCGGTTGGTGACAACACCGATCCTGGCACCACCGGACTGGACAAAAGACTTCCATGTAACCCTAGATGCTTCCGGATGGTGCCTAGGTGCAATTCTTTGGCAGCCGGACGAAGAAAAACGAGAGCGGCCCATTTACTATGATAGTCGGCAAATGAATCCGGCAGAAAAGAACTACACCACCACGGAGAGAGAGGCCCTGGCAGTCATCTACGCATGTAAGAAGTTCCGGCACTATCTTCTAGGATACAAGGTAATATTCCACACCGATCATGATTCCTTGAAGTACCTAGTTAACAAACCGGATCTATCCGGGAGGCTTGCAAGGTGGATCCTCCTTCTACAGGAATTCAACTACGAAGTGATTGTGAAGTCCGGTAAGTCCAATCTAAACGCGGATTACCTATCAAGGCAGCGTGGACCGGAGAACCCCCTTGAGTTGCAGACAGATTTTCCGGATGAGTTTCCGGATCTCATTGATCAGAAGAACCCTCCCGAAAAGGAATCCAGAGACATCACCATCTTCTGGACGACAGAAGATGACGATCCCGAGTTGACCCCAATGTGTGAGCACCTTAGAACGCAGAAGTATCCGGAGGGAATGTCTCGAGAGGAAAAGAGTGTTTTTCAACACCGGGTAGCGCCATATTCAATGATTGGTGATGTTCTATTCCGGCTCGGGGCGGATGAGAAGCTAAGGAGGTGTTTGGAACCGAGATTCCGGAAGACCGTGATCCGGAGTCTACATGACGGACCATCTGGAGGACACTTCGCATCCGGCACCACTGTCGAAAGGATACGGGCTGCCGGATACTGGTGGCCACATTTAAACAGGGATGTCCGGAACTTCATTCAAAGTTGCGACCCGTGCCAACGAACCGGAAACCCAACCTTCCGGAACCATTGGCCGCTGACTCCCATCGTACCCTTGGCACCCTTCGAGAAGTGGGGAGTAGATTTTATAGGTCCCATTCAACCGTTGGGAAGCCAGAGGCATCGCTACATTATCCTGGCGACAGATTACGCGACAAAATGGGTAGAGGCCAGAGCAACCCGGAAGAATGACGCAGAGACGGCAGCCAAATTCGTCTTTGAGCAGATCATCAGGAGGTTTGGTCACCCATTAGAGTTGGTAAGTGATTGCGGAACCCACTTCTTGAATGATGTGATAGAAGATCTAACCGGACGATATGACATCAACCACCGGAAGACCACTCCTAATAACCCGAAGGCAAATGGGTTGACGGAGCGAGCCAACAGCATCATAGGCAAGATATTGGCAAAGGTGGTGACCTCCCACAAAATGGATTGGGACCGGAAACTTACCTCTGCAGTGTATGCCTATAACACAGCATACAAGGGTACCACCGGTAAGAGTCTATTTTTTCTCGTTTACGGTCAGGAAGTGCTTCAGGCAATAGAAACCGAAGTTGAAACCTTCCGGGTTCTAGCCAGCCGTCAGGGTATCCGGAAGGAAGGAGTAAGTCAACGACTAGATGAAATTGACAACTTGGAGGAAAGCCGGATAGACGCTCTAGACCGGACAAAGGAGATCCAAGCAAGGCGAAAGAAAGACTTTGACCGGAAACTACCAACCCAAACCGGAATTTTGGAAGGAAGTCTGGTACTTCTTTTTGACAGCCGTCATAAAGATTTTCCAGGTAAACTCCATACTCGTTGGATGGGACCTTTCCGAGTTTGTAAAGTTTTCCTTAATGGCTCCTTACAACTAGAAGATCTAGAGGGTAGACCACTAGAAACAAGAACTAATGGATCTAGAGTTAAACTTTACCATACGGAGAGTCCTCCCGACAGCGTTCGCGAGGACGCTCACGTGTGAAAAAGGGGTAATGTGGGAATCTGTTCCCACAAGGTTCCGGATGTTAACCTAAAAATCCAGCACAAACAAAAAAAAATTAGTGTTAGAACGTTAGAATCATAAGTTTGAACTATAGAATAGGCAAATAAGAAATAAGACAACCTAGGGGTACCAATGATCCTTAAAATCGTTTAGGAATTACCATAAATCCAAGGGATTTGGAACCAGAGAGACCGCTCACGTCCGGAACCTGCCGGAAGCATCCGGAACCGGAAGTAAACCGGAACCGGAGAGAATCCGGATTCGGAATGGATCCGGAGCCGGAAACGCTATTATAACCGTAACGGCCGTCCATACACCGCAGAAGGTATTTAAGCTAGAAGTTAGGGTTCACTCCCCACACTTCTTGGCTTACTCTTTTTCCTTTGCCCGTGCATTGTAATCCCCCTAGAACGGAAGTGTTTCCATTAGAGAGAGTGTGTGGCGAGGTCAGTGCGTGCAGGTGATACCGGAGAGACTGTGAGGAATCTCTGCAGAAATGGCGGAAGGAGAACCTTCCCGGACTACTCGTGGTACGACGACGCAACCGGCGGTTCAACGGGTGGTCCCGATCATACCGACAGACCCAGAGGAGAAAGCCGTCCTCGAACACTACCTCACCAACATGGGCTGCCGAGGGCTTCTCGACGTAGCGTGGGGCGTGAAGGATCCGAAACTGGTGGCGAAACTGCTCGGGACACCGGACAATCAGTACGATGGCACAATCCGAGCTCACCCCGAAACCTGGGGTATTCCGGAGTGGCAGCGTACCTACTCCTTCAGTAGCGGAACCGTCAAGACAGCGGAGCGGTGCGAAGACATACTTGGGGACGAATTCACAAGGCAAGCCGACCCCAAAGAAGGCTACAGCACCGACGACCTCCGGCATCAAGACGCGCAAATTGTGGTAAGATTCTTGAACCCGATCTTTCACCCGGAGAAACCTAAACGGGTGGTGTCTAAATGGGCCACCACCATATTAGGTTCGATGAGAGAGAAATTTAGTGTAGACTGGGCCTCGCTTATGAGCGAGATGATCAACCGGATGGTTAAAGGGCTCCAGAAGTCGAAGAGGGCCGGCACCCCTCTCCCCTCGTACCTCACTCACCTCTACGCGCAACACGATGTGCTTACCCCGGACGAGCAAGACGCATACGAGCTGCTGCTGGAGATCCAGAACTATGGAGGTCCAGAACCAGGAGACGATAACGAGGAACCGGAGGACGTGGAGACTTCCTTGCCCGAGACAGTTCCCCAAAACCGGAAGCAGAGCAGATCTGTACCGCGGGAGTCGACACCAGGGCCATCTACATCAATTCAGCCAACGGATGAGCAACCTCCGCAAGGCCCGAGGTCCGCACCACGTGAAGGTCGCATTCCTCCGGCGGAGCCCCCGCACCTTGTTGGACTCAACCGGCCCGATCTACTGGAGCTCATCCAGCATGCAGGATGGCGTGCGGCGATCGTGTGCCAATCCGAAGCGCGATTACGAGAAGTCTTGGACGGCATCAGGAGGGAGTTGGAGGTAGAGAGGGTCGTGGACATACCGACAGCGATCCAAGAACTACAGAAGAACACACTCCGACTCCAAGCCTTAGAGATCCAACAGGCTGCCATCATCCGGAGTCGAGACAAGTTTGCTGTGACGTGCGACGAAACGTTTGCGGCGTTGACGGAGTCCTGAAAGAAGCTGAAGGAAGCGGAAGATCGAGCAGACGCTTCCGCACAGGCTTTGACAGAGGTACGCGCCGCGTTAGCCTTTCCGGTTGACACGGTCAACCGGAGTCTTCTCTTCACAGATCAGCTGGAGAAGGAAGGAAGGCTGAACCGGATCCAGATCATACGGTTCTTGCACGACCACGGCAAGAAGATGGAGAAGACATGGACTCGAATGCAGGAACTGGTGGCCAACCTACCCACTCAGGGACCGGAGAACCGAAGCACTCAAGCACCGGAGGACATTGCAGTTCGAGTCCGTATCCGGACATCTCCGGATGAATCCGGAACCCCAAGCGTACACCCGGAGGTCTCCGGGAAGCAGGCGGATATCCCAACTCCGGCGGAGCCTGCTGCACCCATGACCGGCAGTCCTTCCAGCAATCCAAGCCCCGGTGCTGGAAAGCACTGGACGGAGTTATTACCGGAGGTAAGTCAGGGTGAAACCCCTTCTCCCCTCCGGCCTGCACCTACTCCTCCCTCATCAGGTCGCCGGAAGTCTACTCCACCACTCGCTAGGTGTTTGGCGACGGATCCTCTTAGTCCCGGAGCCGAATTCCAAGGCTTTGCTGAAGCTCCGGAGACCATTGTGGTGGATTCCACCTCCGAACCCCCTCCACCGGCAGCATCACAGCCTCCAACTTCCGGAGCCGGATCACAAGACCTTCCGGCATCTTCTACTCCTCAGCGAAGGAGGGCCGGCAAGGCGAAGGCAGAGGCATCTACGAGACGTACCAGTCCAAGATTCAAGAATGTTGGATCACCCCCTTAGATAGGTTAGATTTAGGAGTAGTAGTAGCTTAGGGATCGGAATTAGGTAGCGATTAACGATGGGGCCCAGAGTTGCACCCGGCTACTCAATCCGGAAACTAAGCCTTCCGGAAACTTAGGACCTTTCCGGAATTTTGCGTACTTTTCGGATGTCCGGAAACCGGACCCGGGAAAATAGGATCTGAGATTCTCTTTTCCGGATTTTTCGGGATAAGATCCTTAACTTTAGGGATAAGATCCTCCGGATTTCTTGCAGATAGGATAAGCCTTAATTTAGGAACTATTCTTGTACTTAGTAGATGGGTTTGAAAAACTCGGGACCTTGTTTTCTTTTCCTCTACGTTGAATATATTTCAGAGCTTTTCTAGAATTGCTACCTAGTATTTGTGAAGAGAGTATTTTACGTGTGAGGTTCAAGGTCCGTTGCGGTAGAAAGTTTTGTGCAAGTTTCTTCAAAGAGAAGGATGTGTTGTTGTGCTAAGGAGTGAACCGGTTTGGATATTCAGTAGGGTAGTGTCCGGAACAACTGAAGGAGGTTGCAGAGGTGTTCCTGGTCACCTTCAGAGTCCGGAAGAACCAGGAGGGGAAGAGATATATTGCAGAGGTGTTCCTGGTAGTCTCTAGGGCACGGAACAGTCCGTGTGAACCCGAATTCCGGTCTAGAACCGGAGTTTACCCCCACGATAGGAAAAACCTGCTATGTGATTCTAGAAGGAGTCCTTCCAAGTAGAACTCTATCCGTATCCTTGTAGAGCTACAAAACTGCTACCGGAACGTCGTTGTAGTCCGGCCGTACCTTTGTGTGACCACATCTGGAAGGCCTTCTTGATGTCGTGAGAGTTACGTCCAGGACCAACACCCTATCACAGGTTAGTAGATTAGAGGAAGAGTGATTGTCCGGTCACTATAAACTTCGAGGCAGTGGGTGTCTAGCCACTTAAAGTCACAAGGCAGTGGGGAATCCGGCCTCTTACACAAAATAGGATCAGTGGTCTTCCGGTCACTCGTTTAAACCTTCCGGAATCCACTCTGAGGGGAAACAGAGGTAAAACAAACTACCCCCCACGTTCCCGGAAATCCTTTCCGGAAATAACTATGAAACCTTCCGGAATCTAGATCCGGAAAGTTTTTGCTTGGGTCTTGGAATCCGGAAAGATCCGGATCATCCCTGACTAGATTGACTAACCTAGGTGATGAATAAACTAGTGATTTTGGGGTTAATTTGAAAGGATAACTAGATCTCTGTGGGAACGAAACCGGAGTGGTTTACTTTGGAAGCAATTAGTGACGATTGAGTGCCTTCCGGAGGAATACTGACTCTGCAAACTACGACAAAGGCAAACTATCATGAGAAGCGCGTATGACAGCCATACTGTAGTGACACTCATCTATCTCCTTTGCGGCCATTCCGCCAGAGCTACTATCATACAATTGCAATCTGGAAAGGACTCTAGAAGTCAATGTCAATGAAAATATTCAGTGCCTATGAGAGGAAATAAATCTGAAAGAGATCAAACGATTGAATTGACCACAAAATAAATCAACAGCTGTGATGCCAGAGATTGATGAGGTGGTAAATCGTAAGCCAGTAATGAACATGAATATTATTGGTTCCTATTTCTGTAGTATAATAGGACTTGGTGACAAAGAATTGAAAGATATCTATGAAATAGATCTGTGGGCCTGATTGGCGGCTAGTGAAGCAATAATATTAGGATAATCGACAAGATTGACAGCTTTGCTAGTGCACTGATAGGTCAATAAAAGACAAATAATATAGACTGGACGCCGTCACCGATGTCAATGACGGTTGAAGTAGGATAGTACTCGTGTAAAATCCTGAGTGTATGGTTAGTCGAATTCCATTTTTGATGACTGCTAAAGCACGCTGAGTACATCGTTACGAGAATTGAACAAACAGTTACACAGTAGTACAGATTCATCATCCCTATCGGAAGTCTCCATAAAAGGACCCGGAGTTGTGGTGTTTCAATGGAGAGTGATGAGATGGTGATTGTGATTATGTTGGTAGGTGTCTAAGTAGGTGATTGAAAATATATGTACTCAGAGGGGTTCGATATTCTCTAGTCCAAATGCTTAATGGGCAGTTTAGGTCGCCATCAGCACGAGGTAGAAAAGGAAGAAGAAAGACCGGATTCAGATTCTCCAGTAGAAAGTCCATAACCAGATATAGATTGCAGAAAGAGCTGAAGTTGAGGGAATGTCAGGGAGGTAGAGAATGTTCAAAGGGGTCAAGCACAAGTGAAGGAAGTAAAAGGATTGAAGAGAGCAATGGAGATGACGGAGGAGCTTCTGAAACAATTATATCAAATTTGATGTCTACGGTGAAGGAGTTGAGATTTAAATCAAGTGCATCGGAAGATAGTCACAGATCCCAACATATCGCACTGGCTGAGGTAGGTTTTGTCGATTGCCTTATACTTTTAGAATTATTTCATGGTATATTGAGAATTATACTGTACAAATCTAATGATTTGCATTGGTGCACCATTTTGCTAAATGGACTTTAATTTATTGAATTGAAGAAGTAACAATACTAAAAACATTGAAAAGAAGCTGAATATGTTCATTCCATTTTGCAACTAGATTTCAAGATTCTGAGAGGGTGGCCTTACTGAATATGGAGGCTAGATAATACAATAACCTTGACGCACATTTGCTCATTGTCCTTATACATTAACTGCTTAATTGACCAAGAAGATTAAGTAAACTAAACTAAACTGCGCATAACACCATAGTTCCATGGTCGAGTATAATATTATTTGAATCTTCAGAATAACTTATTATTAGATAATCACCAGTATGGACTTCTCAAAATTTGGACGGGAAGTCAAATATTCAGTTCTGCTGGATCTAAAAGAATACTAATAGAATGCTATTGGTTATTACTGCGGGTTAATGAGGACGCATTTCAGTTTCCCATGCACCAATCTTCAAAATGACAAGTATTAAAATTGGACCGTACTTGAGGGCTCTCGAATTCATTAACATTCGTACCTGCTGAATATAGTACGAATACAAAAATGAATGGTCGTCATCCTCTTGAGCCGGAAACCCATGGCCAGGCTAAATGCTCCTCCCCAGAGTTTGCAAGCAGCTTCACCTCTTCTTCTGTTTTCGGATTAGGTGGTCTAATGGTCTTTCAGTTTCCACGTAGGGTTTGTTCTTTGCTTTGCTGACGAAATGAGCTGAGATTTCTGTGATTTTCAACAGATTGAGGCTCATTCACATTTGGATTAATGGGGATGCAGGAGTGTGGTCACAGTAAAGGCGGCGACTGGGCAGCAACGCATATTGACAACGGCCAGGACTTTGCAATCAGGAGCGGCGGTTTCTGCAAGGTACATTTTCTCACAAACAGCATGTTGTATTCAAGCTTCTTAATTCTGATTCTAGGGTTTGATCGGGCTAAGTTCATTTGATAACCGAATCTCACTTTAGGGTACGTGCTATCACCTGGGAGCCTTTGCGCTTGAAAGGGTCGTCGATTTGGATGAAGTCTTGACTGCGTCGGTACTGACGTTGTTCGATCTCGAAGTCTCGTGACTGTGGAATTAAAGTTCGGATTCGTGAGTGCCGACAGAATGTTTGCAGAATGAGTTCAGATTCGTGAGAGTAGATTCTTGATTCGGATTCGTTAGTGCCGACTGAATGTAGGCAGAATGAGTTCAGATTCGTGGGAGTGGATTCTGAAATTCGGGTTCGTGAGTGCTGACTGAATGTGCGCATTAGTGTGGATTCGTGCGTCGTGTACTCTCGTGAGTGTGGATTCTTGAGTGTCGCCGACTTCACAAAAACTTATCGCTTTCATGTCGCCGACTTCACGAAAATTGGTAACTCATGAGTGTAGAGTCGCGAGTGGATGTTTTTTATGTTGAGTATTGCGTGGTATGTGCTGCGTAGTCTAGAAGTTGACCTGGAGAGCGAGCGTTTTTTGGGTGGTGACGGTGGGGTTGGTTGAGTGTCGTTGGATCATGATGGAGGGCACCACGTGGTGGGACATGAGTCCTCGGTTTGGGATACGATGACAGTTGGTGGTGGTTTCGATGACAGTCGGTGGTGGACCATATTCGGTGGTAACGAACGACGAGGCTACGATCGATTAAATTTGGACTACCTCATGTTGCTCAGCTACCGAAGGCATGAATAGAGTGAATGAATAAATGTGGGGCCGAACTTTGGAAAGGAATAGCAACCTGGTTGATCCTACCGATAGTCATATGCTTGTCTCATTATAATCTGACGTGCATGTGGATGAACTGTGATACTTCGAATGGCTCAATAAATCAGTTATAGTGGCTTTAATGGTACCTTGCTACTCTGATAACCGTAGTAATTCTAGTGCTTTTACGTGCACAAACTCCCGACTCGGCTAGCCAGGAAGAGAAATATTTATTAGATAAAAGGCCGATGCGCGCTTGCCTGGTATTGCGATGAATCATAATTACTTGTCGAATGGCAGGGCCTCTTGCGCTGGCATTGTTATATTCAAATTTCGTGAACCAGCGTCGGTACCGACGCTGAATGTATTTCACCATTCGGCTGCACAATCAACCAAACTGATGTCGTTATTACATTCAAAGTTTATGGTTGTAATGTGAGTTGAGGCCGATACTTGAAATGATTCGTCTAGAATATTATGCTATGTGAGAGTATAATGCATTTCAACCATCCAGGGCGTTGAGTAGAATTCGTTGCGTCGGCACCGACTCACCTATTCTCCGGATTCTTTTGAGTGGGGAACTCAATAGATTTATCACATTGGATTCATTTGCTGATTCTTTGAATGAGTATTTCTCTTTAAAAATATGATCATCTGGTTAGTTAGTTTTCTTTCTTATGATCATTAGTCACCCTAATATGGGCTCGTCGGTACCGACAATCTTTCATAGCTGATCATAAATATCCAAAAAATGACTCAAGATTATTGAAAATGCTTTAGAGGGTCCAAGTTCACATGAATAATACATCAAGATGCTGATTGTGCTTTCATTGTATGAAAATTTTGTTGAAATGAATTGATTGTAAGAAGCACCACCATGATCGTCGGTGCCGGAGTAGTTATTTTCTGTTAAGTTCGTCACAGTAATGTTCGTATGATCTGCAAATTGTACTTGTTATATTGGTCAACATTAGCCTAGTATTATTGTACTAGTTTAGGTTCTCTAGAAATTGCGCTTCAAGCTCAGATGAATAAAGGTCAACGATCCCTTCCTTTGTGAGAGCATTCCCGAGTGGATGCTCACTGCGAGATGCCAGCTAGTCCCCCGGATGCTGCTGTAGGGGTGCTGTCCTCTCCGATGTGCGGGGAGGACGATAGTTCCAGGGTGGCGACCTTAGTTGATGCGTTTTTTCAGATTGAGCTTCCGCCGCTGTTGGCAACCGTGTTGGTGTCGGGGCTTCCAATGTGCCAAAATAGCGCGTTCTTCGAGGTGGCACTGGAGTACGTGAAATACGTGATAAGAGTATATGGCCGCTCCCAAAGTAGCGTCGATGCCGACGCTATTTTTTATTGGCTGAGAGGATTTGGAAAAATATATATTGAGTTCTAAGGTTGAGGTTGATTCTTGTCTGGTATTTGCTTTTGCTCTCGTCACATTATATTATCAACCTTTGTCGAATTGTGTTGCTTAGAAACTAATTTTGATATGACGCAAAATTCAGGTCATGGACCCGTCATCATCTCAGCGGTCTACCCGATCACCCGAATTCTCTGGTGGCACAAGTTCACATCCGGACGCGGATGTTTCGGTGGCGGATGAGGTGGATTGTCACCAACATCTTAACGAAGATGAGCTTTGTCAACACCAAAGGGTAAATTGTATCTTTGCCATAGACAGCCTACGCATTGCACCCAAGGCTTCCTCTCGCTTTGATGTGCCGTTGTGCAGGCTTGTGTACATGCCACTTGTCCGACCCACACTGGAGTCGGATATTAAGCGGTTGGAGGCTGAATTTACACATGGATATCGTCCTGGATCTACTGTGTTTTACGTTTCTCTTTCCAATGACCTCGGTGAGGAGTCCTTTGTCACTGAGGAGGATAAAGAAAAATGGGGCCCTTTGTGGAACGCAACCAATGATCGCTTTGAGTCAAATCTTTTGGCTACTTCCCAGTTGAGCTTCTTGAAGAATCGTAAATTCTTCATATGTGATGGAAATCATCGGTTCAAGGCATGGATGGGATATATTGAGAGAATGCACAATGCTGATGTGGATTGGCACATCTCCGTGGATTGCATTTGTTTGGATATCAAAGGTAGTGTCGGATTGGCTCTTCATGCTATGCACGATATTAACAAGTGAGCATCATTCACTAAGTCCGTGCAATATTCTTTCGGTACTTGCATCCTGGATTTATTGTTTGATTGTTGATTCAACTGTCTTTGTGTAGAGCCACAGAAAACTCACACGTCAAGACCAACTTCGTGCACATACTCCATCGAATTAAGGCGATTGGAAGTCAACCACTTGAATCATTCAAGGATTTGTTGACTATAGAGGATTATCACAAGTGCTTGGCTAATCCTGGGAGAGGAAAGTCATGGTATCCATTAACAGTCGATGTCTTCGTCTCTCTACTCTTTCGGGTAAGTATTTTCACTTTCAAGTTTTTTGGTTGTAAATGTATGCATTTACTAGAAATTTCTTTTATTCTTACATATTAATTATGTTTGATATGGAGTTATACCATTAATCACCTCTTTACTTATTGCTGTTGGCCCTCAGCAAGAGATTGTTGATGCATCAGATGAGGCTGCCAGAGTTTACCACGAAAATACTCCTGTGGAACTTCGGATTGACTCTGAGATTACCACTTCTATGCAAGCTGCAGCAAAGTCAAAAATTCGGATGTACAAGGGTCAGTGGTCCAAATATTCGGCCGTTGCAAATCCAAAGCTTGGTGACCAGTTCCTTGAAGAGGTAAAAATGATTCTTTAATATATTTGATATTTCATTTGAAGTGATACACCTACATAGAGTGATTATTCAAAATATTTTCTCTCCTTATATTTTCAGATTACAAAGCATTGGAGTTCGAATTCAAAGCCATAGATGACTTTGGATAAGTTACAGCTCATTGCAACTTCCAATGTCCCACCCCATTTCAAAGTTCGATGGCTTCAGTGGTGGAATTCTAGCAATGCCACTAGGGAAGCTCTCCACTTTCCTCCTAAAGGATTCAGCGATAAGGAGTTAGACTCGTGGTTAAATAAGGCATCCTTTTGGGCCGGAGTAAGTTCTGTTTAGCAAATTTCTTTATTTCTGTGAATTTAGTTCATCATATTTTGGAATCAGTTTGTTCATAAAATGCTTTCAACTCAAGTGAATAAGTTAATGTTGCAAAATTTGATCATTGTAGCTTGAAGTCGCCGTATCTGAGGAGTTTGAGAGTGTACTTAAAGCCGACAAGCTGCCGCTGAAGTTGGACCTACCGGAGAGACCTCGATCTCCACAAGAGTATGTGGAAGCATTGAGGGTTAAACTTTCGGTGCATGCCTTTCCAACACTCTTAAGAAGCAAGACCACATTCTCAAGGTCAAAAGAATTTAAGAACCACAAGAATATTGACTTGGCTGTGAAGCGAGTTGTTTGGAGGTGAGTGGGGTATTTTATTGATATCAATTACAAATCATTGCCTTTAATTTATTTATCTAAATGTGTTATTGCCACTTACAGGTATTATATGAAAGAGCTCTTTGTTAAGGGTGCCCTTGAGAGACATCAGCTTCCATTGTTTCTTCAGACATGGATTGATAAAAATTCATCGCATTGTATGTTCACTCCTACTCAGCTTCAATCGTGGTCAACTTTGCATTTAAATGATGGATGTTGGTATCTCGATTGCACGAAGCCTTTTTGTCCATCTGAGGAGGAAGCGGCAAAGGCTTCTCATGACAAATCCGAGGTATCTGGAGTGGTTGGTGCCACCACTCAAACCACTGTTGACCTAAGTGATGAGGATATGGACACCGCTGGCGGGAGTACATTATCTGGGAAAGAGCAGTTGAAGGTCCTTTCTAAGCGCGCCAAGGAGGCTGAGAGAGAAGATCAAAGGAAAAAGAAAGAAGCAAAGCGGGCTGTGGAGAAAGCTCAAAGGGCTGCCGAATTGGCTACTGCGAAGGCAAAGGAGGCAGAGGCAAAGGCGGTAGCTCTTGGCTCAGCAAGATCTGGCACTATAGGAGATAGCTCCTCAACTGTTGGTATAAGTCCAACCTCCTCAGATTCTTTATCTCGTCTGCATTTGAAGCGAGATGCTACATTTGCAGGGCTTTCAATGTCACGGTTGGTTCAAGGTACTTCCCATGCACTTAAAGACATTGTGCAAGATACACAATTTGTCGATGAGTGCATTATTAATGCCTCGCTGCTGTCCATTGATGCACACCTTTCAAAGTTCAAGTCTTTTCCGTCGGCATGGACAAACTTGCAGGCCTTCGTTGATAAGGTACTTTATTTTCATTATTTCTGTTGTATTTTTGTCCATTCATTAATTGATAGTCGATCTAATTACTATTTTTATTCTGGTACAAGCTTGATCGCCCTCGACATTTCTCAGGTCGTCCAGAGAAGACTTCTGGTGTTGATTTGATGGTTGTGGATATTCTGGAGAACTTGCCAGTTCCAAATATTTCCACATCTATTCCGGCCTGGAATGTTTTGGATGAGAGCTTTGTGGATTTGATTTTTTACTTTGCCAACAATCACATTCATGACGATGGCGGCTTACTTCTCTTTCATGCTGATGATCAAAGTCTGAACTCCAAGTTGAAGGGCTTTATGAGAGCTTATCATTTCAAGATTTTCAAGGAGTGGATGGGTGTCAATCGATTGCGTTTGATAAGTGCGAAGGATCCATCAAAAACTGTAAGTATTCTAAATTATATAGATATTTTAATCCTTATATTTGGATTTTAAATGTTATTAGTCAGTTCCTTTATTGATGTTTCTTTCTTCGCAGACACTTCGATTTTGCATCAAGTTGTTAATTTGAAATATCCCGAACTCCGCACCGTCTTTGTTTTCTTTGAAACCAGTTGACGAGTTGGAGGCTGTTGGAATCGACATTGTGGCTGATGATGTGCTGCACAATTTCGTTACAAAAGACTCACAACTTATTCGGGACACTATTCCATGGAGAGGAGCACGGGAGAAGGACCCCATTCTTCTTCAGATGCTTATTGAAGCGAGTACTCATGTTGGAGACGTTGTGCTAGATTGTACTGCTTCAACTGGTATGTTGTCATTTCGTTACATATTCTGATATAAACTCTTAGGTAAGGTGGGGATGTTTTATGTAATTCATCTAGCTTGCATTTTTATTTACAGGTGCCTCCATTCATGCTTGTCGTAAGGCCGGTCGCCATGTTGCGGCGTTGGAGGATGATGGAGAGATTTTTAACTCTATTTTGCAGCCGCTTGTTGTCCAAAGGGTGAGCGACGGCTTGAAGAAGCAACGCATTCATCCAGGGCAGACAGGTGCTGATGATGATGAGGAGCTGATAGAGGAAGACGAGCCTATGATCGATATTGTTCCACGAAACCGATTCTGTGCGTAAGTCTTGCATCTTGAATTTTAGTTATTAGACTAACCATTTTTCATGTAATTTTTGTATATTATTCTGATCTTCATTTGGTTTTGTGAATTTTGTTTCAACAGCTCACGTGTGAGGACACCTAGAGATCGACAACGCATCCTTTCTGATCGTTTGTTTTTGACTCCGGAGAAGTCGTTTCACTTACCAGTATATGCAGAGGCGTTGGCTCAAGCATCTTTATTCACCTCGCGAACTTTTATCGCTCCTTCTCGCTTCACTGGAGATCCTAGAGTACTAGAATTTATGGATGTGTCAGCTGTAGAAGATGTTCCGGTTTTACAGCCTTCTATTGTGAGTGGAGATGTGAGTTGTGATTACTCTTCGCAGTCTTCTACCAGTATTAGTTCATTATCTCCTCATGAATCTATTACTACTTTCGACGACGGCACTTCAACTTCATCTTCTTCTAGGTAGTAATATCAATACACTATTTTGTGCTTGTCTAGTGACTTGACTTTCGCCAGTGACTTTACGGTGATGTACGTCATATATATATATTTATAATGTAGTAGTGAGACTACAAGGGCCACTACTTTCGTTTTACAGTTTCTTGTTGTCATCCTTCCATTCTATTTAATAGGATTGCAATAGTTGAAATTTACTGAGTACTACATGAGTATTTTCGCATATACTTTGACAATTTGCATGATTTAAGATCAACCGTGAACATACATCATTTAGTTTACTATTTAAAATAATTTAATTGTATAGACCATATAGATACATGATTAGAACAACATTTAGTAAAGTTTAAGCTGAATTGATGGTAGAGGATGGAATATGAATTTCTGACCTTATCGATGTGTTTAATTGCATTAATTTATTCTGCTAGAAATAAGCATTCAGAGCGTAGAAACTGCACCGTAACTTAATTTTATTTTTGCAATATTCTTTTGTTATTTTCGAAAAACTCGCCCTAAACCCTAAACCCACTTTCACGGTGATAGGACCTTTATCATCCATTTGGTGTTTACTTCCACCTATTAGAGTTCTTCGAGTTAAAAAAAAATATGAATCCACGCTCCCTGCTCTTCTTTTCCCTGCTCCCCGCTCCCCGCTCTCTGCTCTAGGCTCATGCGACAGCTTTCCCCCTTCTTTCACTCTTTCGATTATTCAAAGAAATATATACAACACATTCTCACAAATCTGAAGCATGATGAATAACACTGATTAAGAGAGCATGAGAAACTTAGGAGAGAATGGCAAAAGAAAAATTGATTTAAGAAGCCTGCAACTTGCGAAAAAAAGAGGAAAACCTATCAATATAGACAGAGCTCTGTCTGTATGAGGTTATGAATAAACTTGGGAAGAAACGAACGAGCTGAAAGAACAGATAATTTTTCCACTTAAAATCCAGTATGTAGTAAGTTTATCATTTAAAATAAGACTCCTTAAGTCAAAATTTTAGAGAAGATCTCTTTAAGTATAAATTTGTAAGAGTCTTTAAAACAGTGTTTTGAGTGAAATCATCTCTTCCTGTGATTTTAAGAGTTTAAGTTACGATCTTGAACAAGACTAAAACCTTAAGAATCAAACAAGCAAGAGAGATATAGTTCCTTAAGGCAAAGAACAAATAGGTTAGATCCTTATTTTCCTTAAGAAAGTCAGCTCTTTAAAAACTTGTTATGAGTCAGTTTCCTTACGAACAAAACCAAAGTTAGTTCCATTTTGGATAAAACAAAAATCTTAAGACTTAGATGTAGTGTGAGAGTTTTAAGAACATCTGGAGGGATAGTGTCTTAAGGAAAGAGCAAATTCAATTGAATTTGTAAAAAAAATTTAAAAAATTTTAAATAAATAAAAATAAATAAAAATAATAATAAAATAATTAAGGCATATAGATGAAAGGAAAAAATAAGAGGGAGAGAACATAATAATTCTAATGAGAGAATATCATGAAAGGAAAAAATAAGAGGGAGAGAACATGATAATTCTAATGAGAGAGTATCATGAAAGGGAAAAATAAGAAAGAACATGATAATATTGAGAGATAAAGCAAAAAGGCTAGGGAAAACAATGTGAGTGATGTAGATGAGACGATTAGTGGTGAAGTAATACACACACTACTTGAATTGTATGATAGGGTAGCTCACACAAGTTAGAAGAAATAGAAGAGCGTGAAAAGAAAATTAGTAATCTAGGATTAGTAATTAGTTGCACTACTAATCTACTAATCAAGAGATGTGAGGACTAATGAGTGCTAATTTTCTAAATTTGAAAAAAAAAATGAAAAAACAATGATGAATGAAGTAAAAAGAAAAAGAAAAAGAAAAAATAAAAAATGATTGCAAGTGGAGTGTAAAGGAAGTTATGGAAGAAAAATTAAATTATAGAGAGAAATTTGAAAAGCAATGAAAATTAAAAATGAAGATTTAAAAGAGAATGGAAAAATTCAAAGCTAAAATGAAAAAATATACTATGGAAGTCTAAAATGGAAGACTTAACTAAAAAGAGTTAAGTTAAAAGGAGAAACTTGAAGCCAAGTATGTATGAGACATGCTCATTAAAGAGGAGAACAATGGAAAGAGAATAAAGAAAATCAACAATTCTTAAAGAAGAAAGTCAAGTAAGAAGAAATGCTATATGGAGCTCAAGGAGACTACAAGAAAATAATAGAAAGGAAGATGGAGTGCAAAAGATCAAGTTCAAGGACAAAGGTCGTTGAAGTCGACGAGGACGTCTCCAAGCTAAGAGGAGGGCTATGTAGAGCCAAAATGACAAAAATAGCTATTTTCCGAAAATTAAGTGTAAAAAGGGTTGTAGATATATAAAGAATTAAATAATTAATTATTAAATTTACACTAAGTAGCTAATTAATTGGAAAGTACCTATTCATATCCAAGAAATAGGAAATAATGGGAAAAGGGTTGAACTCATACCCTTTGGATAGGGTGAACCTTTTCATGAATGGATATGAAGAGATGTGAAGATTCAGTGGAATTAATCTTAATGGTTAATAATAGGAAAAATCTCTTGCCAAGAGGTATACCTCTTAGATGTTCAGTAGAATGACTAGCTTGAATTTTTAGCATTCTTGGCCATCACCATAGAAATTCCTTGGAGGAAGATTGGAGTGAGCCTTAGCTTTAGGTGAAAAAGCTAGTTGATGGCTCTTAATGTTGTAAGAGTATTTAATTTTATATATGAATATATAATTACTATTGAATTTGCATGTGTAGAGTCTTGTGACTTGAGTCATATGTATAATTGCAATAATATGTGAACTTCATTGAATAAACTTGACATTGTGTGTTGTAAATGCAAGTGCATGCATTAGGTATTAATTGTGGATAAAATTCCTATGCATGAATGCATTGTATATTTATTCTTCATGGAATAAGTTAGGGAAATACCCTAACTACTAAGGTCGTGGGTGTGACCTTGTATGTATGTGTTGGGCATTAATCATGAGTGTGAAGATTAATGGAGATAATGTGAAATTAAGTGACTTAGTGCATGAGGTGTGTGATGCATAAGTACTTAAGAAGATCTCAAGTGTGAGTGAGCATAACTTGAGTATCATAAGAATAAGAGTGGAGTTCTTATTCATGTTAATGCAATTTATGCAATAAACATCAAGAGTGGCATACCTTGATGCATGGCAAGAGTGTCATATTATGCATACAAAAAATTGGCATTAAGTCTAACCTTAATAGAAGGGATTCTCTAAGGTAGACTAAGTTGTGAGTATTTAAGAATCTATCATAAGAGAGAAAATAAGGAATAAATCCGGAAGAAAGACTTAAGAAAAGAACATAGAAACTTAAGAATCTTAAGTCCAAGTTTGGATATATAAGCTTATGAAGAGTTAGACCCAAAGTACTAGGAGACCCTTAAGTTTAAGGGCTTGGACTTAATGGTTTGTATAAGTGAGAATACGGGACAATATTTGCATTCAGTGAGATGCACTCCCGGTTCTGGAAGACTTAAAGACAGAAACTTAAGAACACTATAGGGCTAAATTGGTCTAGACAGTGCAGGTTCTTAAGAATGAGGCCTAAGTGAGTAAGTGAGTGCTTAAGAACTAAGGGCCAAAAACTGTGTCCTTAAGAACATGGAGACGACCGAGTAGGAAGCCTTAAGAACCAGTCAGAGATCTTCAAGACTAAACAGTAGAAGTAAGTGTAGAGCACCGTAGTCTTTAAGAATTAAGTGTGGATAAGTAAACTTAAGTAGAGACTTAAGAGCTGAAACTCCTTAAGACTTAAGTTAACTTGTTTATGGGATTTTTGAGACTAACCATTGTCTTAAGACCGTGATCACGTGGACCGAGTGGACGGACGTGAAAAGTGGAGTGTTTTTGCATGAGGTAAGAATTTGAATTCTTAAAGATTGTAATTAAAGAACCAATGCAATGAGACTTAATGGAAACTTCCATTAGCCCAGTGTGGCAAGTGTTTAAGAATTAGTGGCATAAGCACAATCTTAAAAGGACTAATGTTCTGTCTTTAAGGCACGAGAGATCCTTGGGGTTTAGACTTTGTTGGTGGATCCCTTAAGAGTGATGCTAACAGCCCTAATTTCCTAAAAATAGATAGGTAACTTTAAGAATTAACCAAAAAGATAGCTTAACGACACAATTAATCTCCAATTATTTTAAACTAGGCGTATGATCATCCCCGTAATGAATCCTATGAGGTGTGGATACACTTGGGTGTTTTATCAGAGTGGTGAAAAATCACTCTACAGTGGTATCCAGAGCGTAAATCCCAGGTACTTAAATACCTTGGCATGGCCAATGGCCTCAAAGTTCTGCTCTGGAATTTGTATGGCATAAGGGTCTGACTTAGTGAAATTTTTAATTCTCCTATAGTTACCACACATCCTTTTCTCAGTCCAATTACCATAAATGTCCTTCTTGGATGGCATAACCGTTGCTGATGCATACTCACAATCTGGAGGAGCCAACTCCTCCAACCTTGCAGCCATTGTCCTAGTACGTGTTGGCAAGTATTCACATCTTAATACAAAGATACCCTTAAGGTAATCGATCCCACAGAGAGTCAACGAGAACTACAACGACTAACAACAAGCCAAAAATCTATACAATGTCAATTATACAATAGATACAATTAAAAGAAAGGAGGGAATAAAGGTTTAGATCACAAAGCCTGGCTGTTGATTACACCAAGTACCCCGTTCTTCGTACGCGTGCTGTCTCCTCGTACGTCCTACCTTGTACTTCTACCTTGTACTTCTACCTCGTAGGTCCTACGTCATACGTCCTACCTCGTACGTCCTACCTCGTACGTTCTACCTTGCACGGGTAGGAAGGACTTTTATTACTCAAACTTTAGATTAGATCTGAGGCTTATAGTTACACCTATGCACAATATGGACATCCAGAGTACATGCGTACCCAGCAGGGGTTTATATCACCACGGACACTGATCCGAGGACTCACAGAGGTTTTAGTGTTTGACACAAGTAACAGAGACTCTTCCTCCCATTCTCTCCTTCTAACTCTACTCACTCACTTGGATGGTTATGGCGTCACTGAGATTCCCCCGAAGGCGTGTTAGACCCGTGTTTCCAAAACTGTAAGTGGCGTAATATAAGTGAGCAAGGGGCCTACCCGCCCACTATCCGTCCTCCTCTCAGTCTCCCTCCACATCCGATGCGGCTGGAGGTAAGATGTTTCAGGGAAGGATATGAGTCTTCACAACCGACACCAATCGGTACGCCAGAAGGTCACTCAAGACTCACTATGACCCTTACACATCCGTCACTCCCCCCTCGTCCTTGCCTAGACACGTACAATCTCACATGTTATTCCCATCCACCCCAACTATTCTACTTGATGGAACAAGGAAACAACTGTAACGGTTTAGAATTAGAGTCACGCCCCTACTAACTATCCTCTCACCTCACATGTTATTCCCATCCACCCGGACTAATCTACTTGATGGAACAAGGAAACACTGATTAGACAATTAGTATAGACTTGAGGAGTGGACTACTTGAAATGGCACTCACAGTCATGTATGCAATCCGAGCTCTCCAACCTTCGAAGGTCTTCTCAGAGCGTAGGTTTAGAATTCAAACTGAAAGCGAATACACACATCAAGCAGTCCAGAGAGAGGCCACGAGACTCCTCTCTTATACTGCCAAGGACTCACACAAGAGTCCAAACTCAAACGATACCTTCTAACTAAAACGACGCATTAACATTCTAATTCAAGTACCACCATAGTCCACCCAATTATGGTAGAGGGTCCCACGGCTCCGTTGTATGGGAACCCACAAAGTCCTTGGGGGAGATCAAATGTCGGTTGTCACTAATGCAATTAGTGTATAAAAGCACTTAGAGTAAAAAAGTGTTTATCCTAGAGAGGGGGAACTAGTTCTATACACACTAGCCTATGTCCCGTGGCCATATGCTTAGTGAAGAGAATGAACAAACACTACATTCACGCCGGTCCCATTGGAAGACCATAGTCCTTTTTCTTCTCCTAATTCAAATCCAATAAAATCATTTAGAACATAAAGTCGCTATATTTGGTTCCGACAAGATCTTTGCATTCCCTAATCATCACGGCAATCATGTCATTCCCTAGAAATTGGAAGGAAAACTAAATTTACATTAAAAATATCGTTTCTCTAACGCATGGGAAGGAGGAAGGCCTTTGCCAAGGCGAGAATGGAGTTTGCCCAACTTTGTTCCTCTACAACCTTCAAAGGGTTGAGTCCTTGCCCTCACATCCCCGCCCCTAACGTCCCCGCCCCTTCCCCGCCTAAATTTGGAGTTAGAATGTTTGAATGGGCATAACTCACTCAAAAACAGCCCAAATTTAGCGTTTGAGGTGTGATTTGAAATCTAAATGTTTTGTAGATGCCAAAAAACATATCACACGCTTAATTTGGACTATTTTTGAGTGAAATATGGCCTCTCAAAGATCCTGATTCCAAAATTGGGCGAGGAGGGGCGGTGACGTCTCCGCCCCTGCCATTTAGGAGGGAGGACGTGAGGGGGGGACGTTGTGGACTCAATCCGGTCAAGGTTGTAGAAGAGCAAATTTGGGAAAACCTCATTCTTGCCTTCTTAATGGCCTTCCTCCTTCCCATGCGTTGGAGGAACCATTTAAAGCAAATAGCCGCTTTATTTGGTTCCGACAAGATCTTTGCATTCCTCAATCATCACCGCAATTATGTCCTTCCCTAGAAATTGGAAGGAAAACTAAATTTACAATATAAATATAGTTCTATAACGCAAGGGAAGATGGAAGGCCTTTGCCAAGGCGAGAATGGGGTTTGCCCAACTTTGTTCCTCTACAACCTTCAAAGGGTTGAGTCCCCACCCTCACGTCTCGAGCCCTAACGTCCCCGTCCCTTCCCCGCCTAATTTTGGAATAAAAAAGTTTGCACGTGTTAGAGAACTAAAAGTGAAACCATTTAACATCGATGTAAAAACAAATTCTCTATGTTCCAAATATAAAACATATATAACGAGCAACAAATATTAAAAATGAAATGTAACAGGTTCTATTTGAACATAAAGAAATTGACATTCCCAATTTATAAATACGGCATATGTATAGTACATCACATCGTCAAAATTATATTTATTTAGGAAAAGAATTTCATACAAACCATACAAAGTTCTATCATTATTGTATATAGACATGAGTTCAAGAAAGAAGTTAATAGTTATGTCCTATATTGCTAGAAATTTTACTAGAGCTTCTATTGACATTTAGATTTTTTGTACATCTATATGTATACTAAAAAACATTTGGTCGTGTATCTCTCCCCTACATCCATAGCTTTTACAATAGACATGTTTAATGTGACCTTTTGAAGGTGTCACCCTTACTTGCCAGGATTGCTATCGTGTGAGCGGTGAGCCTTGAGCAGCGAGCGGTGAGCACAGTTTTTTTGGTTTTTTTTTTGCCCAAAAAATCTAAAAAAATATATGGTACCTAAGGCCGTGGATTAAATTTACAAACTTTTGGCAATAAATTAAAAACATGCAACAATAAACAACGACAAGATATTTGGACATTGTGACTACGTAATTCTTGATGTTTAGGATTGTAACAATTCGTCTAAAAACCTGGAGTGACATCTATGGCCGTGGATTGGATCTACTTTATCCTTTTAATACATGGGTGACATCCATCTAATACCTAGGCGATACCCGTGTTGTTTTACTACTTTGATTTGGAAAAGTTAGATACTTTGAAAGTATTGGCATGTTCAATAAATATGGTTTGAGATTGTAAAAATCTCGTGGCACAAAACATGAAATGTATTAACATAACACAAATGATAATTACGTTGGCTAAGTATATAAAGAAACAAATCGATATTCCTGAATAAAACACAATAGATAGAAGACTTTAATAAAGATATAAAAAAACAACATGCATTGTTAAAAAAAAATACAACCAAATGGATAATTTAATTTTCCTCCCCTGATAGCTCATCTGAGCTATCCTCATAAATACCAAGCGAACTACTATCCGTACCACTACCAACCGCTTCCCCATCTATGAAGCGCTCCGCTGCGGACCTGCGTTGGGGTACTCGTGAAATCGGAGGAGGAGATGGTAGGGCAGCCATCGCATGTGCGATGCCCCAATCCCAAGGATTCATGTGATACGAACGAGGTGGACTCATCATCTCCTTCGACAAGCGCGATAACACCCCGGTTTGAGATGTGGATGATGAAGCCATCAACGATGTCGACCGACCGCATTAATCAAGTGGAACGGTGATGTCAACGACTGAATATTTTCAAAGGCAGTAAACTTCAACGGAAAGTCAATTAACTAAGATGGGACCCTAAACGTACTTACAAGTCCTCTTGCGAGCGGTCTTCACCTCGGGCTCGTCATCATCGACCTCCAATGGGCGTTTTCTAGAGCCTTCATGCAACGGTGGCTGAATTCCGGACTCTACTTCCATGGTGCTCGGAATCAAAGGGCGGAGGACCTCATCAACCAAACCAGCGTCCTCTTCTAATGCGAGGATGTGGCGCTTAAGGGCCTTACAAGCCTTGATGGATGCACCTATTATAATGAAACAAGTTAATAGAAGTTAGCAAATGAGGAAAAAAAACCATGAGAGAAGAAGAAGTCTTTAGAACACTTACCTGTGGATGCTGTAAGATCGAGGAAAATCTCATCTTCTTTGGTACATAGGTCGATAAGAGCCTCCATGAGGTTGGAGGACTTCTCTCGTGCTCCACGCCATGGCTGGTTGGTGGATCCTCTCATCGTCAGCGTCTCCTGTGTAATCAGATTGGTCAAGTGACCATCTGATGACAATTGAATCCCCTCTAGCAGCAATTCCATCCTATCATTAAATGAAAACGGAACCCAAGGCTCCAACTTCCTCACATAGCACTTCACCATGAAGCACTTGTGAGTGCGACCAGGATGGCCCTCGCGGGAGAGAGACAAGCCATTAATGGATAACCACTTTGTCTCCTCACGGAAATCTGCCCACTCAGCCCAAGCATGAAGTTCGTTCGAGATGAACTTCGAGTCTGGGTAGAACACGATGAGCGGTGCCCCATCGCGAAGCAAGGCCTCTGCCATCTTGAAACATCGGTGAATCCAAGGGGATTCCAGCTTTCCTCTATCAGAGTGCTGAGTTGGAAGTTTGTTCCAACTCAGCACCGAACCACCGCCCTCAATTCCAAGGACAGGCAAATCCTCAGGGACATCAAAGAGTATCATGTCCATCAAACCGTCATCGCAAGGCTCTCCGCGGTGATGCCGCAAACGCGACCTGGAATGCACCTTCATAAACTGCCGCATCTCTAACCAAAGAGATGGCAGGTCATCCTCTTCAGCAATACTATCGAACAAAGTCATAATGTTGAGAGCGCTTTGAGAAATCACCTCCACTCCGACAGTAGACTCCAAATGCTCCACTGCAGGAATCGTGTAGATCGTCTGCGAGGGCTTTGCCACGTAGGTGGAGGGTCGGCTGCTGCCCGATGGAGAGATGCCTTGCGTCGGTCCCATGGCAGCTGGAATAGCGATCGCTGCTGCCCCTCCAAGCTGAGCAAACAACTTCTCAGGCCCCTCCTTTGCCACCAATGCCGCCAACTCCCTGTTCCTCTCCCTCGTCTCCTTCTTCAAACTCTTCGCTTTGAGATTCTCCACCCTCAATGCCTCCTTCTCTGCCGCCTTGAGCGCCGCCTTCGTCGCCCTTTCTGCAGCCTTTGCACGATCCTTCTCTAAAAGCGAACCGTCAACTACCTCAACTACGGCAGAAACAGAAGAAGGAAGCATGTCGCCATCTCCACCAGTGGCTAAGGAATCACAGTCTCTTCGAAGCTGAAGCTCTTCACCCGGTGTGGGATCCGAATTCTTCAACTCCAAGTACCAAGGGCACTGCACCAAGTGATGACGAGAAAAACGCTGCCTCTGTTGCTCGGTGAAGATATAGTCTGGTGAAGTAGGGTCCATCCACTTCTTGAAGCGGATGGGCATTTGACTTGGCACCAACGCTCCTTTCACCACTAGCTCCCTCCAGAAGTAGCGAAGCATCGCCCGCTTCATGGTCTTCTCGCATCCCTCCTGCTTTAGAAACTCCTCTGACTTCGAGAACACACCTTTTCTTCCAAGGTGGTCTTTGAATGCCTTCGCCCACAGCATGATGCTCCAAGCCTCCATCCAAGAACCAATGTCTTGGATGGGATTAGGGAGCCCGTCATTCTTCAATACGACGTTGTCCTCTTCAATTAGCTCTGAGAACTTCTTCTCAATTTCCTCCTCCAACTATAACATACAGTACAATCTCTTAGACAAAATCAATATCCAAAATTGTTACTTGTAATTGCAATAGACAATAGGGATTTGGAAAACTCACCCCTGTCCAAAAGGCTGCAGTATCGATCCATCCCCGAAGACTCGTGTCTCAAGCTGGCGATTTGGGGATATTGTACTCCGCCCTACTGTCCTTGCTCATGTTCCACCATTTGCACCATCTTCCCTTGAACTTCGCAGCCACCTTCGCCGTGCAAATGAGTTGGAGCTTCTCGAGTGTCATCTCTGGCTTAGTCTGGTAAATATCGAAATGACGCAACACCTAAAGTAGAGCACGAGTAATTGGACTCAGTTATGGTTCGAAACTAAAACAAATTGAAACAATATGGATAAAACATAAACAGATGCCATAAAATTTGAAATTCACATACCTCCTTGAAGAATTCCTCACCGTTCGCCGGGTTTGCAACCGCCAACATCCGTGTGAATGTTGTTTGACAAGCTATTTTCTTCTTGTGCACGGCATCAGTGCAGAGTTTCACCAACTCTGCTGGACTTCCAACGCGATCAACACCAACACCAGTGACAAGGCTATCCTTGTAATTGCGTATGCACTCCTCTTGGGCAGCAATAATCTCCCGCTAGAAACCAACATTCATCAAAAATACATAATGAAAATTTAACAGTTACTGAACAAAAATGCAATGATAATTTCAATTCAGGTGTAGGCTGATAAGCATACCTCAAACATGAGTTTCTGAAATGCGTCATACGTCATGTGATACCATTTCTTTGTAGTCTTCTTCCCCTACTCGTGCACACTAGCTTCGTAATCATCATCACTAATCAAGCCCTTCAACTGCTCAAAGTCCAACAATCCGAAATGTTGGACCCTCTTCAACTCATGTGATAAATGCTGCGTGACGTGATCAGCCTCTTTTTGCCTAGAATAAACAAACCATAATTTAGATACGTGCATGACCAATATGGATTTAAACCACCAAATACGACCATGGCAACGATGATAATTGGAGAATTGCAGAATTATTATTGACAAAATCCAGGAGGATTGCATCTTACTTGTTAAGATCAGTCATGGCGTTGAGAAGAATATGGCGGTTTTCCAAACACGGCTCTAGAACCACGGCCCTCACCGGTGAATGGAAGATGAAGTCTCAAGAGTGCATCTGGGATATCACCTCCATCCACGCAATGTGGCGGTGGTTGCCATCCCAGATAAAGAAGAACTTGTTTGAGAACGACTGCAACTCCGGCCTCATCTACAATATCATCTCAAACTTGCGATCCTCTTCTTGCCAAAGTGTAGACTAGTTGGCTCGCTCAGAAGGGAGCACCTCCTGCTCGGTCATTGAGAAACTCTTCGACGCAACATAGAAACATGCGGATCCGGGTCAATATTCCTTCACAAACTCCGCATTGAGCTTCTCAACATCACTCTTCAAGGAGAGACGAACTTCCGTCATTGGTAGCATGCGGCATAGTGGAATGAGGAGCTCCTCGATTGAAGGGTAGAGTGACCTCTGTAGGACATCTGACGCTGTGCCACGAATGGACTTCCTCAACGCTTGCTCAGTCGATTCCATCCTCGAGTCGCCCTCAAAGTCATGGATCTCTTCCTCCTCAGTTGATTCATCGGATCTAAGCTCTCCCTACTGGATACCGTCCCTTGTTCTTGCGGTGCCGCCTGAAATATTGAAGCACAAAAGGAACGTCACCATAGAAACACAGTGAGCCTATAAATCTCTCTCACTCGGAACGCAGCAGCCTACCTCATCGAGAGGGACGCTCCCTGTAGTCATGGACATCCCAAAGGACCCAACGTTCCTTAAGCGCTTCTGACCCGAGGCCTCCTCTTGAAACCAACAGACAAACCTCAGTACCAAGCATGCAATCAACATTTAGAAAATCAGCGTACCTTCTCCACGAGCGTATGAGATAGTCCCCTGTTACGGATTCTGTCATCCTGCGACCCTGCAACCTGCTACGCGTACCCTAAACGAGGAGGACCAACACCTGGTCTATCACTAGTTGGAGATAAGAAAACCGACGAGCAACAGTACTCGTGAAGAGGAAAAAAAAACCACGACTCCCCAGACCACCTTCGGATCCAAGGGTCAAATTGTGCAACCAAAATTTCAAAAAAAAAATGCGCGTACCTCCACCACAAGCACTGCAGTCTGCTCTCACTAGCGAGCTCCGCTCCACGCGAGCACCTGACTTTAATTCGCGTACCCTAAACGAGGAGGACCAGCACCTGGTCTATCACTAGTTGGAGATAAGAAAACCGACGAGCAACAGTACTCGTGAAGAGGAAAAAAAAAAACCACGACTCCCCAGACCACCCTCGGATCCGAGGGTCAAATTGTGCAACCTGATTTTAGAATAAAAAATGTGCGTACCTCTTCTACGAGCGCACGGGACTGCGGTCTGGAGACGGCTGCGGTTCATTCCCCTACCTCGAACTCAAGATTTCACTGATCCCAACGTAGGTAACTCACAAAATCTCACCAATTGTCACAAGTCATTTCTTCCCAGTATGTCTATTTCACCTGCATCGATATCCGATACGTCTCAATCTGTTTCAATAGGAAAGCCACCAGTTGATCCTAAATCCAGAAGAATATGGAGTATTCTTCTGCAAGTGCGTAAAACAGGTCTTAGGAAGGGGTCCAGGTCGGAGTTGTCACGAATTGATCTAGATAGTCTAGATCTGAAAAGTGTGAAGTACTTGCCTCTAGATTACAATGGAAACCAAATCTTTGAACTACCGCCACTTCCAGAGGGTATCCCCCCACTGTTTGGAGGGGGGCTCGATGGTATGAGTAAGCAGTACGATGGTCACGCTTGGTGTAGGACGATGACTACAAACATCAAGAACGACTTCGGCCTCACATATCGGAAGTCAACGTGTACCGGGCATCTCTAGTGTCCCAACGCAAGTTGTGACTATAAGAGCAGAAATGAAGGGCGCACGAATCAAACCGAGTGGAGCGGGTTCGCCTTCATCCCGTTTCCTGTCAACGGAGCACCCTCCGAGAAGTCAACATTGGCATGTAAGCTTTGTCGGACTCTTCCTATTTGTATATTTCTCTGTGATGCTCGTTTCTACTACGTGACATCGACCGATCCGTCACGCACTCGTGCGGCCATTCATCTTGGGCATCATGACCATCCCATCTAGAAAGGCGTCGACCAGTGCGCGATGGACGTTGTCCACGACTGTGTTGCCAAAGAAGTCCAGCGCACACCGAAGGCTATGAACTCCGCAATCATAATGGCAGCGAGCAAGAACTTTCTTTCTGACTACTTGATTCGTCCGGCATCCGGGTCATCTACTTTGGAAGGAGCTTCTATGGACGTTGTCCTGGATCAATTCGAGACACTCTCATCTCCAAATATTAGAAACCTTGTGTCAACTTGCAAGAGGTTCTACAGTGGTGGTAAGGGAGTGATGGACAACATTATGGCCCTAAAAGAATCGTCCAAGTTCGTGTTCATACACAAGAACAAATTCCCTGGTCAATCCAAAGGTAAAGTATTTGTCTTCAAGATGTCAGTCGATCGAGCAGGTAGTGGTGTGGATCTTGTCAAGCGTATGCAACCCGGGAATGACCTACAAGGTTGTTGGTTGATGTTCGATCATGTCAAGCGGGTCAAAGAATGGACAACCATGGCATGTCATGTATATGACAGTAAGTATTGTCGAGTCATGACAATTGCCATGTGCGATACGCAATCCGAGGATGCTGATGCACAACAGCTTTTCTGGGAGAATTTAAATAATATGATGAAGAACCATGGATTGGAGGCGACGAACTTCAAGGGCTTCATGGCGGATAGTGCTGGAGCTAACTGGCACGCAGTTCGTCGAGTTTACGGCAACGGCGACAAAGACAAGCCCATGGACAACAAGGAACGGACTTGTCTATTCCATTGGACGAAATGCCTCCAGCGAGCCACCGTTCGGAACATTATTGCCGGCTTCCAAGACCAGCATATTGCCCTTTGCAAGATCTGGAAGAATGCAAAGTCTCAAGAGGAGGCCGAAGCGCAATACAATGTAATAAGAGGGTGGTGGGTGTCCTCTGGTACCACTACCGAAGTAGGGCGACGAGCTCTTGAGGATTGGATGGCGTTTTGGCACTTTCGGTATCGACAGTGGGGCGGCGCAATGCAACTTGTAAGTTCTCTGTACTTTTCATACAATCTATTCTCCAGTTCTATCTGTTATAGTGCTTTGAAATCATTTTATGACCCTCGTTGACTCCTTATAGGATCTGACGCTGGATGAGAGGGCGGACATGCCTTCATGCAACCTCGCTGAAACCGTCCACAACCGGTGGCTTCAACAATCAGGGAACACGATGACATGCTTGTACGCTGCCACCGTGGACGATCTCATCCGTGCTTTCATGCAGATAACTTCATATCGTGCATGGTTGAAGGGTGGAACATCTGGTACTGGACCGGACAAAGGCACGCTGAGGCTTCGTTCTGCTCAACGTTCAGGTGATCCCAAACTCATCGCTGAGGCTATTAGGAATTTTCCAAATGCTGCAGATCTATTAAACCGAACTGGCGGACTAGAAGGTTCGGAGATTTTTGGGTCAACGAAGCGCAAGCTTGATTTGCCCCCAGGGTCCGAACATGATTCTCACCGTTCCGATACGGTGAACTACTCTATTCCACGAGATGGGACAAGGGTGACTCGGGCACGTATCGAGGAGTCCCTTAGCGGTCAAAACTCCGGAGTTCAACACACAACCTCCGTCCAAGAGTCGGACTGTGATCCACTGAAGTGGCACATTGCTCGTCTTCCAAGGAAGTCCGCTCGAAGATGCCAGACATTGCAAGCTCATACAGGTTAGCAATGCAACGCTCGAGTACAACGTGGAAGTTATGGAACTTCGGCCCCAACATACACTGGTTTGAAGAAGGATTTCAGGAGTCCACGAAATGTTGCTGCGGAGTTTTGGTTTTGCCCTGATGACCTTAGCCGTTGTGTGAAGGGATGGAAGCGATCATTTGTACTGGATTGGCCAGCAGTTTCGATGACGTGGCATGTGAAGTTTGGCACAAACCTAACAGTGCAAGACATATTGGCGTTAGAGGAAGCCGGTTTCCAATTGCAGCAACGTGGTGCTTTTTCACCACGTAGACAATTCCAAGTGTCTTTGGACATGCCCCTTCCGCGTTCCCACTTCCCGGTTCCCGTGAATCCAAATTCATTCCACACATTTCGGCACGGCTATGCGATCCGTAGGGCCTTGGACGTTCCCACAATTGAGCAACGCAATAAGTGGTCAAGCGCGGCTCTTATGAATAACTGTTACGTTTCGAACGTCGTTGCCATACCATACCCAGGTTGGGGATGTGTTATTACCCTTGACACAGGCTCTGAAAAGTCCTACTGCATCACCTTTACGGACCTCCCGGGGTGTTCTTGCCCTGATTTCTTGAAAATGCAGTCGGAGGCATTGGGAAAAAAGGGGCAGTGGAAGTATTGCAAGCATGTGTACTACATCCTTCGTTACTTGTGTAAGATGGATTACAAGGTGGACGTATTCATGCACGCTCCCAGTTATAGCTTCAGCGAAGTGATGCGCATTCTCGAAGTTGCCAACATTGCAGAACAGGCATGAGTAGTCAGAGTTTGTAGCAAAGATCAGACGTCAAGATTTGGTCCTAAGTAGCATGACAGAGTGAGCAAGATATCAAATTATACTTTTGAATTGGGGATCAAAATTCTGAATTCAGAATATATGAGACATGATATTGTACTAAGTAATAAATTGAATGTTCATAGAAACGTAGTCACGAGAGAGGAGAAGACCCCAAATCAGAAGTTGTTTTGACAAAGCTGAGGTGACCACGGTTATAGGACTCATTCTTCATTTAGTAAATTGTATCAAACTTTGTGTGCAATTTTTTCATTTCTGCGGATTTTTCCCTGAATTTCACATTTTTTTGAAAAAAACATTTTTTTTTTTTCCCAGAGATTTTTAGGCTTCCTGCTCGCCGCTCGCCGCTCACCGCTCACAAGATAGCGTCGCTGCCTTACTTGCAAAGCCTTTTGGAGTTTCATCTAACCTTTGCAAGGTTTAATCAATTTAAAGTTAAATTGACACCATTTAGTAAAAAGTGTTGTGAGAGAACCACTTCGACTTTGGAACATTGTGGCCTTTCGAGAATGCTTTTATTTGCATCATCTTTCTTTATGATTGAATAAAGCGATAAATAATCATAACCTCAACAATTTAAAGATAGATATTTCATCGACCCTACGGTTATGAAGAGTAATTCGTGGATTGTTCCAAAGGGGTTGTTACACATTGGATGATTCGACATTATGCTTCATAAATTTGAATATGACCTCAAGATGAGTCATTTAAGAACACATCTTTACATTAAAACTACATTGCTCAATGATATTTGTCCGTCGATAATAAAGGAGGTTTCACTTGTGCAAAGAATATTACCTTCTTTGATAATGCCAAAAAGAATTTGTTGTTTATAGCGTAATACAACATTCTAATTCAAGTACCACCATAGTCCATCCAATTATGGTGGGAGATTCCACGGCCTCGTTGTATGGGAACCCACAAAGCCCTTGGGGGAGATGACATGTTGGTTATCTTTAATGCAATTAGTGTAGGGAAGCACTTAGTGTGGAAAAGTGTTGACCCTCAAGAGGGGAAAGTAATTCTTTATACACTAGCCTATGTCCCGTGGCCATATGCTTAGTGAAGAGAATGAACAAACACTACATTCACGGCGGTCCCATTGGAAGACCGTAGTTCTTCTTTTTCTCCTAATTCAAGTCCAATAGAATCATTTAGAACAAAAAGTTGCTATATTCGGTTCCGACAAGATCTTTGCATTCCTCAATCATCACGGCAATCATGTCATTCCCTAGAAGTTGGAAGGAAAACTAAATTTATTTTAAAAATATCGTTTCTCTAACGCATGGGAAGGAGGAAGGCCTTTGCCAAGGCGAGAATGGAGTTTGCCCAACTTTGTTCCTCTACAACCTTCAAAGGGTTGAGTTCTCGCCCTCACGTCCCCGCCCCTAACGTCCCCGCCCCTTTCCCGCCTAAATTTGGAGTTAGAATGTTTGAATGGGCATAACTTACTCAAAAACAGCCCAAATTGAGCGTTTGAGGTGTGATTTGACATCTAAATTTTTTGTAAATTCCAAAAAACATCTTATACGCTTAATTAGACTATTTTTGAGTGAGATATGGCCTCTCAAAGATCCTGATTCCAAAATTGGGCGGGGAGGGGCGGTGACGTCTCCGCCCCTGCCATTTAGGATCTTTGAGAGGCCATATCTCACTCAAAAATTTAGAGGCGGAGACGTCCCCGCCCCTAACGTCCCCGCCCCTTCCCCGCCTAAATTTGGAGTCAAAATGTTTGAATGTGCATAAATCACTCAAAAATAGCCCAAATCAAGCGTTTGAGGTGTGATTCGGCATCTAAATTTTCCGTAGATTCCAAAAAATATATTGCACGCTTAATTTGGATTAATTTTGAGTGAGATATGGCCGTTCAAAGATCCTGATTCCTAAATTGGGCGAGGAGGGGGGTGACGTCCCCGCCCTTACTATTTAGGGGCAGACACGTCCTCGCAGCCAATATATTATTTCATGTAGTCAACTATTCATTTTTTTAGTTTAAATCGTGCGTGGCATCACTTTAGTTCATACGTGGCTGCCACGTCGTCTGTTTTTTTACCTTGCAGGTAAGTCAACCCTATGTTGACTGTATCGGACGGGCGAGAGTTCTATCGGACGGGCGAATCGGATGGACGGACGAAGTGGACGTCCGTCCAGTATGACAACCCTGGGTGCAGCCACAGCAAGTATCATCAAGGGTGCCAAAGTGGCATCCGTGGGATGAGTCGGAATGGCAAAGGAACGGGACACGGTTTCTCTTGTAGAGAAAGTGGTGCCCATCTCGGTGGAGGTAACGGGTAAGGAGAAAAGAACTGGAGGAAACTCGGACCGAGTTGGAGGAATCGGTACCTGGTTCGGAGTCGACATGATATCCGGGCCGGATGTAAGGACCAGGAGGTGCCAGTGAGAAGAACTCTCACCGGTAGTCTTTCCTAGGGGAAAGACACTCGATGATGGGACCATAACTGGTGCAGAGCGAATGGTGTCGCTACGAGGTGGCTGGTGATGACGGATCAAAGGTGGGGGTTCCACACCTGCATCTGAGCTCTCCTTCCAACCACTCTGCGTTTGGGTGGTGATTTCTAAAGGAGATGGTCTCGCAGGAACACTCGCAGGTCGTACGAGAGGAGTTGGATTGTCAAAGTCCACCACCGCCTTCCTTTTGTTGTTGCCGGTGCCGCGATCTTCTGTGTCGGATTCCGAATCTCCATCCTTGCTTGAGCTGTCAGAGTCATCCACAAACTTGGATAAGATGTGTGTGAGGCTGCTTACCAATAATCTCTTGCTGGCATAAGCCTCCTCAACCTTCACGGTTTGCTCCATCATGAATGCGATCACCCTCTTGCTTGAAACGTGGTCATCTCTCTCCAACCTCGCATCGAACATCCGGGCCTCGAGTACAACATCTGCAGGTAGGTGCAAAGCATCTTCCACTCGTTGTAATGCCTCTGCAGAGGCATTAGCTTGGAGAAGAGCCTCCTTCTGCCTCTTCTGTGCCTCCAAGGCTCGACTCTTCATCTTGGTCATCTCAAGGGTGAGTCGGTGGACCTTCTGCTCCATACTATGAAGGTCACTCGCTCCTCCTATACTTTCCTTGACCGCCGCGACTAGTCCTTGGATGGGTGGGTTGCCTACCAAGCTGCTCACATGTGCCAATGTCTTGTCCGTGTCTTCTACATACACACGAAGGGTGTCATAGTTTGCAGAGTCAGTATTCCTCCGGAATGCCCTCATTCATCACTAAGCACGTCCAAAGTAAACCACTCCGGTTTCGTTCCCACAGAGACCTATTTATCCTTTCAAACTTATCCAAAACCTAAAAGCTATCAAGCACCTATGTTCGTTATTCTATTCCGGACAGGAACTGGATCCGTAAACCGTAACTGGTTTCCGATACTTCTATCCGGAATATATCGGAGCAGGTTTCCGGTACATTGTACACAGTGTTTACCGGAAAGGATTTCCCGTAAACCAGGTGGGTAGTTTGGTTTACCTCTGTTTCCCCTCAGAGCAACTTCCGGAAGGTTTAAACGAGTGACCGGAAGGCCACTGATCCTGTTTTGTGTGAGTGGCCGGATTCCCCACTGCCTTGTGACTTTAAGTGGCTAGACACCCACTATCCCGGAGTTTATAGTGTCCGGACATTCACTCTCTCCCTAATCTACTCACTGGAGATATGGTGTTGAGTCTAGACTTCACTCTCACGACATCCGGAAGGCCTTCCGGATGCGGTCACACAAAGGTAAGTCTGGACTACAATGATATTCCGGCGGTACATTTGTTGGACTATGAAGATAGGGATGTAGTTTCACTTGGGAGGATTCCTTCTAGACTCACATAACAGGTTCTACCTATCGTGGGGGTAGACTCCGGCTCTGGGACCGGAATCCGGGTTCACACGGACTATTCCGTGCCCTAGAGACTACTAGGAACACCTCTGCAATAGATCTCTTCCCCTCCTGGTTCTTCCGGACTTCTGAAGGTGACCAAGAACACCTCTGCAACCTCCTCCTTTTATTCCGGACACTCCCCTGCTGAAGATCCACGCTGGTTCACTCCTTAGATCAACAAAACAGCCTTCTCTTCAAAGAAACTTGTGCAAAATGTACTACAGCAACGGACCTTGTACCTTACGAAGAACAACTTTCGTCACCCAAACTAGGTAGCAAATCTAGTGATAGCTCCGGAATATATTCAGTCATAAAGAAAAAAAACAAGATCCTGAGTTGAGAAAACTCAGCATACTAAGTGCTAGGAAATCAACCTCATCACCGCACTACCCTATCTGCGAGAAATCCGGAAAATCTAATCTAGAAAATCTTATCCCCAAAAGGTCTGGGATTTTAAACCTGAGATCCGAAAATTATGGATCTCAGATCCGATTTTTCCGCCGGCCACAATTCTAAGTGTCTGGTTTGACAGACAGCTCGGTAGCTGGGTGCAATTTGGAGCCCCATCGTTAATCGCTACGACAAGTCTGATGACTGGAACTAACTAACCTTCTAATAAAATTAACTATGGAGTCCTCTTATTCCGTCCACTCCGACGCATCGGAGATGCTCCCACGGCCTGCCTTCTGCCGCCTACCTTGTCCGGAGTTGGATCTGGTACTGCTCCACTTCCGGAAGCTGGTGCTTCCGGCTCCGGTCGTTCGGTGGAAGCCGCCGCGTGCGTGCCCTTGTCTGCTTTACCGATGGTAGTCCCTTCCGTTGTCTTGGGGCTGGCGGCATTATCCGGATAGCCTCGGGACAAGGGAGAAGTAGTCTTACGGCGACTGGAGGTCGGTGGAGAGAGAGGAATCCGGAAGCCGGGAGACTGCTCCTGGAACAGCGCTGAAGGAAGAGGGGTCTTCCTGGAAGTCACTGGACTGTTGGGAGGGGCCCTACCCTGGGGTCCAAGAGGATTCGTTTCCGGAGTTGCCATCGGCTCCTCCATCGGTTCCTTACCCTTCTCTAAGGGTTCCGGTGCCTGCTGTGATGGTCCGGTCGCCTCCGGGGAAGATGTAAGGTCGATGGTGGGGTTGGCCGCCACCGGCTTCTCCGGAATGACAGTACTGGCTGCGTTGTTCGCCAGTAGTTGCATCTGTCCCCACGTCTTCCCCATCTTCCGGGCGTGGTGTAGAAGGAAACGGATGACCTGACCCCGGTTTGCTTCACCTCTTTTCTCTAGGTACTCTGTGAAGAGAATACTCCGGTTGACAGTGTCAACCGGAAAACTCAACGCTTCGCGTACCTCACCAAGGGCTTGAGCTGATGCGGCTGTCTTCGCTTTTGTTGCTTCTCGGAATACTTGGGCTTCTTCGAGAGCTGCATCTGCCTTCGACAGGTCCTGCTGCATCTTCGCCCGGGCTTGCAGAAGGATCCCGTGTTGGGCTTCCATCTGCTCTAACCGGAAATCGCTCTCCCCCAGCGTCTTCAAGCAAGGTAGGATCTCCTCCGAGTTCTCCACCCGGAGCTCCCCCATGATGGTGTAGATCAGGGCGGTGCTGTCATTCAGGTGTTGGTTGATCCAGGTGGCTCTCCACGCGACATGTTGGAGTAGCTCCATGATGTCCTCCTTGTGTCTCCCGGTGAGTGTAGGAATATCCGGGGTCGGGCATCGCTCCGGCCGCTTCGACGGCCCCGCTCCATCTTCATCTTCATCTTCGGGAGCCGAGTCTAGATGGGTGGATGGAGAGCGCACCGGTGGTGAATCTAGTTGGGCTGAGCGACTCCGTTTCCGGGTCTGGGGTGTTGGCGCCGGAGCCGTCTCCGTTTTTTCGTCTTCATCACCCTGCTCATCAGCCTCCACCCCTCCGTACCTCTGAATGGTCAGTAGGACTTCGTATTCGTCGTGCTCTTCCGGTTTAAGCAGCTCATAATGGTGGTAGAGGTGGGTCAGGTACGCCGGAAGCGGCGATCCAGCCTTCCGGTTACGGTGGAGATTCTTGATCAGTCGCTCCACCAAATCCTGCATGAGGGTCCCTGAGTCGACGGTGATCTTCTCGCGCATAGCTCCTAAAAACGTCGCTGCCCACTTCAACACTAACCGCTTGGGTTTCTCCGGGTGAAAAATAGGGTTTAGAAACCCTATTACGATCTGAGCTCGTGGGTCGGTTAGGTCGGCGACGGAGTATCCGGCTTTTGGATCGGCCGGTCCCCGGAACTCGCCGTCCGTGATCTCGTCCTTCCGCTCCATCGCCTTGACGTCTCCAACGGCGAAGCCGTAGGTCCGCTTCTACTCCGCCCAAGTCCACTTCTCCGGGTGTGCGCGTATACTACCGTCATACTGGTTGTCGGGTGTGCCTATGAGCTCCGTGACGACCTTCTCATCCTTCGTCCCCCATGCCGCTGCCATCAGGCCGGAACACCCCATGATGTCCAGGAAGTGGAACAAAGTATGCATATCTCGGTCGGCCACCGGGTACTCCGGTATCACCCTAACGATGGGTGGTCCCCCGGTGGCAGCGCTCTTCACCTTCTCCTGTTTCCCGGATCGCTCGCCGGCCATAGCGCTCCTCCATCAGCCTCCGGTCGTACCTGCACGCATTGACCTCACAAGAGCTCTCTAGTACTGCCGGATGCTGGAGGGGCAACCGGCTGAGAAACCTGTAGAAAGACTAAGGGAGGGAAAAATCGAAAAGAGCCGGGAGGAAGAGAAGCAGAAAGGGAGGAGGGAGGAGAATAATTGTTTTGGCTATTCCCCGTCGGTTGGCCTTTTTATAACGGCCCCAAAGTACGGGATTTCTCCAACGGTAGTGACGTCACCATCAAAGCCTTTTAACGGCTCTGACGTCACCATCGCCATTATGACCGGTTCAGTGGTAGGTATATTCTGATTTCTTCTCCCGGTTTAAGGCATGGCCGGGTTCTCTAGGTTATACTCAGTTCCGCACGTGCCAGGCCGACCGGATTAGGCACTTCGTTAGACCTTTTAAGGACTTAACTGATCCGGCGCCCATCCTATTTTCTAGTTATTGATTCTGTACTATCTAACTCAACTTTACTTATATTATCACCATTTTTTTTTCATTTTAGCCCGATTTTATGGTAATTATCCGGAAACTTGTGGAACGACTTCCCACAGATTATATCACCCCGAACGTAGTCCTTGGACTCATAGAGATTTTAGCATTGGACACAAGTAGCAGCTATTCTACCTCCCATTCTCTCCTTCTAACTCTACTCACTCACTTGGATGGTTATGGTGTCACTGAGATCTCCCCGAAGGGGTGTTAGACCTGTGTTTCCAAGGTTGGGAGCGGCATAATGTAAGTGAGCAAGGGGCCTACCCGCCCACTATCCGTCCTCCTCCTAGTCTCCCTCCACCTCCGATGTAGCTGGAGGTGGGATGTTTTAGGGAATGACATGAGTCTTCACAACCGACACCAACCGGTATGCCGGGAGGTCACTCAAGACTCACTTATGACCCTCATACATCCGTCACTCCCCCCTCGTCCTTCCCTAGACACGTACAATCTCACCTGTTATTCCCATCCATCCAACTAATCTACTTGATGGAACAAGGAAACGACGGTAACGGTTAGAGTTGGAGTCACGCCTCTACTAGCTATCTTCTCACCTCACGTGTTATTCCCACCCACCCGGACTAATCTACTTTGATCGAACAAGGAAACAATGATTAGATAGTTAGTATGGACTCGAGGAGTGGACTCACAGTCATGTATGCAATCCGAGCTCTCCAACCATCAAAGGTCTTCTCAGAGCGTAGGTTTAGAATTCAACTGAAAGCAAATACACACATCAAGCAGTGAAGAAAGGTGCCCCGAGACTCCTCTCTTATACCGCGAAGGACTCACACAAGAGTCCAAACTCAAAGATACCTTCTAACGGTGACATTAACTACTCTTGGCGGCCGTGGCTGCCACTCCACACGACGTGCACCGTCAGAGGTCACTTAATACACAAAACCCAAGGCAAAACCAAATCAAAACCCAAAGTTAACGCGGGGCCTAGTCCGCGTATGAACAGTGACCTATCAACTAAGATTGTGACCCTACTTCCGGGCCAACTCCTCAAGTCTTCTCTTCTCTTCCCTCCTCTTCCGCTTCTTTGAACTCTTGCTGGAAGTTGGGTGCGCCGCAGCCTTCGCGAGCGTCACAAGTGGTGATAACAGATCCGCAGATGAAGAGGGTGCCGATCCGGCCATGGATGTCCGAGGCAAGGCCTCCATCGAAGTTACGGAGGCATCCGGACCACCCGGAGCAAGTAGCATGGAAGTCATGCTTCGGTGGGGCTCGGTTCGGGGCGGAAGGGTCGGTGTGAGATTCGGAGTCCCAGTGAAGACCTCCAGTCGTACTGGAAGGTGTAAGTAGGCCGAACTCTCACTCGTGGTCTTCCCAAAAGGACACATACCCGGCAAAGGAGTAGCCGTCGGTATTGTGCGGACGGGGTCTCCAAGTAGATAACTGATTAAGGAGAGTCGTGCGCGGAGGCTCCATCGTGGCACCCAAGCCATCCTTCCTCCCACTCTGTACTTGTGTGGTGTGATCTGAAGGGGAAGGACAGGCGGGGACTCCCACAGTGGGAATTCGAGAAGGCAGGAGGGTAGAAGCACACTAAGGTGGGTGCACTTTCGGACAACCTATTGTTCCAAAAAAGTGGTAAAAGTCAATCCTTCTTTGGGATCCAATTTGCCTTGTGCACATTGAGTATAAATGAATATTTTTAGCATTCCTACAGTCTGGCAGGTGGTGTGGCACGCGCGGCTTTAGGAGCCTCGAAAGTCGTGCAGAGTGTAGTTTTTGGAGGCTGTCACTGAGGTTTAATTTTGTGACACATAGACCGGCTATCACTAGTCGTCCACGACCATGAACTGCTGATCACCGGTCGTTCGCGGTTGGGGTGGGGTTTGACAGCTGAGATCTTGCAGATCAGTGGCTCATAATTGGCGGGAATGGCACCACTGGTGATCACCGGTGGTCACAACGTACAGACTGGTGATTACCGGTTAACTTCGTCTCGCACCTCCGCCTGGAGTCCCGGAGATCAGCGTGTTTTGAATCCTCTGTGTTGCGCGCGCTGCTGTCGCGGAAGCGCTGGAGGAGGAGGGCAAATGGCTGCTGTTTTAGAGTTTAGGTCCCGTTTTGGAGGTTTAGGATCGACTGAAGCAGGTGTAGGAAGGTCGGCATTATGCGTATAGGCCAATTTTTGTGAGTCCAGGGTGTTGGGCAATTTTGAATTGTCGTGTTTTCTTTGTGCAGGCGGCTGGGGTTAGTGTTGGTTTAGGTAGCGAGTTGGGATCTAGGGTTTAGGGTTGTAACGTAGGTGCGATAGTGAGGGCTCACAATCGGTTGCTGAAAGCTCTGTGTGAGCTCCACCGCTCTTTCTTAAGCGCATTGCAGGTCGTCGTGATGAAGGTCGTCGTTTTGCGTCTCTGTGTGAACTTGCTAGAGGTACGTGAACATCCTCACTTTTCTTGTCGAGCACTATTTTCTCATGTTTGAGTCGGATTCTTTTGCCAGCGAGTGATTGTAAGTTAGATCTGGTGGCTACATGTCAGGTTGGATGTCCAGGCATTGTGAGGTTTTGGGTTTTGGGTTGTAGTTTGATGCATTTGTGTTTATTACAATGCGAGCTACACAGGTGAAATGAGCAGGACACATCGAATGTGTGGGGTGCTGCAATCTGGGGTGGAGACGCTGCGAGAGTGCACGGTCTTTGAGGTCAGAAGCAAGGCTGGTCGCCCTCAGATTACTCGTAACAAGGTCGACACTTCAGGTGCCATGCCTTGCAGATTCAAGTCAGTCTTAGTTTTTGGGAAAGTTTGTCTGTGTTTGTTGAAAGCTTCTGCGGAGTGCTGAATTGCCGTTCCAGGATTTAGGGTGCTGGTAGTGCACATATGCACTCCCAAACGGTTTAGTTTGTAATTGACTGCTTGTTGCCCGGTGAGAGTGTATAGGTTTTCAGCATGCTTCAGCCAACCAAGAATGGAGAAAAGACATCGGGAGAGAAGTCTCTCTCAGCCGGGAGGCAGCGGGATGAAGAAGTTGTAACCGACTCTGAGGAAGAGCAGGAGATATATGACATCGAAAGAGCTCTTGCCAAACTTAAGGAACCGCCTCCCATACTGCACATCAGTGATTTCAAGAACAACTACATGCTCGAGGGCACCGACCTGAACCCGCATCGCTTCAAAAAAGGTGAGGTGCCGGAAGAGCTGGTTGCAGGTTTGTTTGGGAGGCGGTGCGGAAAGGGCGACCGTACAGGCTACAAGTGGCAGGACTGCACCGACAAGAGCGTCCTAGCGAGGGTGAAATACTTACACCCGATTGTGTACCAGCATGACAAGGATACGATGCCGAGTTTCTTGAAGATTAAGTTTGCTCAAGGCATTGCTTTGGAGCACGACGGAGGGAGGGGGAATGTGAACTGGGCCGCCTACGGCCAGGAGACTAACCACACCCAAAGACAACGCTGGGATACGCAGAGAGCAAAGCTGGTGCTCTGTAAGCAAAAAGGCGTGGAGTTAACTCGAGATGGCTTCAAAAAAGTCAAGTTGGAGAAAGGCATGGCAGCGTGTCTAGGAAAGGGGGGGTCATCAAGGTGGGTAAGGTCTTCTTTACAGATGGTCTATTTTTTTTGTGATGCATGCTTGTGTTTGTGTTTGATGCTTGGACTGTGGCACCATTAGCACTCCAGCACTAGATAGTAGCTAGCTCAAGATGTGGCATTGGCTGTACAGCAAGAGTCTGAAGTTTGTGCATCAAGAATACCGACTCGCTTCGAGGAAGCCGCGGACTCGCGTACGCAGGAGAGGGTGTCGCACATGAATGCACTGATGCGAGTGCTGTCCGTGGAGATGAGCGAGTTGCGTGCAGCCTTGGCTCCAACCCAAGCACGAAGAGATCAGGCTGCGCAGGAGGCAAGGAGCATCGAGTTGTTTCTTGGGAGCCTGGATTTGCAACTCGAAGGCCTGCAGTCAAGGGTCCCAGCAACTGATGAAGGGGTTGTGGAAGCAGAGACAAAGAAGACCATATTGGGCATCATGAAGGCCGACCATGAGGTCAAATTTGTCAATTCGAAACGGGACGCTGAGAAGAAAGCCGAGGAGCTGCAGCACTTGGAAGCAAGCATCGTCCTGAAGCAGCGACAACTTGCAGCGTTCATCGAAGAGATAGCCAAACTTCAGAGCGGCGGTCTGCCGCGCTCGATTCAACCTTGGCCTCTCACGTACCCCAAGCCAGCCGAGTCTGTCGTAAATGAGACTTACCTCTCGATCACACGGTGCTCACTGTGTGAATTTGAGTTTCCAGATTTTGATATTGTTGTGGCAAATTGCAAACATCTGTACCATCCATGGTGTTCTCTAGTTGTTTTCAGCAAGGGGAACAAATGTGTGGAGGCAAACTGTATTGGGGAAGGGAGCGCGAATTGGTACAAGAGCTTTGGCTGGGTTCTTGCAAGTGAAGATACTGCACAACAGCAGGAGCTTCAGGCGGTCCTTCCAGAGGAGGTACCCATGCGCAATGAAGGTCAGCCATCGGATTGTAAAGGGAAAGGCATTGCGGAATCGGGTATGTATCTAACCTTCTAATTTAAACTGGTGCATGATGGCATAATGCATAGTTTAAGTAGGACAATGGTACTCTTAGGTACTTTGGAGCTTTGTTGAATATCCAACTGTCCACAGTTAGAATACTATGCGTTGAACTTTGATCTCTTAGAGTACTGTGGTGTGAAGTTAGTAGATAGTGTATGTCAAAAGTGGTACGATCAGTAGTCTAGTTACAGAATAGAAGTACAGACAATGAACAACTTAGGTACACTTGACGCAATTTTCGAAATTGGTACTACTGATGTGATAAAAAGTGGGAACTTAGTAATCTATGTACGAAGCCAGGGTACAGGGGTACAAGAAGTGTATGTGGAAGCATTTTTAATACTCAACCTACTTACTTTACACAACAATATGTACATGTTGGGTCCTTGAGTATGAAATTTTGTACTTACAGTGTTTCATGAACAGCTTAGGTACACTTTAAGCACTTCTATAGTACGTATGAAGTAGTTAGTGTACTTTCACTTCCATCTTGGCCGACTATGATAGCCTATTAATTCACTTCTGTGCTATGTGCAGGTCCTCGTCCTAATGTCATTTCAGACAGGCAAGAGTCTGTCCAAGAGCTCGCTGCTTCTTGCAGGGCTATCTCTAATGGGACCAGGGATGGAGGTCCATCTTCGTCGCCGGCAATGAAGAGCGTGAACCTCGAGAAGGAAAGGGAATTTGTGATGCCTATGCCACAACCCGCTCGTGTGGCACAAAAACCCGCCGAGGCTCAATGCCAGGAGAAATCGGACACACGAGTGGTACCCACGGTGTCACCAAACCAAGGTACGTACTCCAGAATTTATAACTAGTCCAATATAACGTTTGCACTACATTTGCCATCAAATACTTACTGTACTTTTGTGCCTTCTGTTGATGGCTTGCAGACATTGTGAAGGGAAGTCTACATGAATCCCCAAATGTATCAGACGGAGAGGCCCCTGAAATGTCTCCTGCGGCGGATTTTGGGGACGACAGCCAAAATATAGGGGATGTGTCACCGCCACTGCAAGAAGTGGCAAACGGGGCCACTGACAACGGCGTTGGGACCGTGCTGGACCTTGTTTCAATCACAAAGGGGGTGGACGTGGATGGGCCTTCCGTCACCGAGACGTTTGCTGTAGTTGAACGTGTGCTTACACGTGGAAGGCGACGGAAGTCCGAGGAGGAGCACCACGCGATCGTCTTCTCTCCCACTCAGCTAGGTGATGGACGCAACAAGCGGGGGTGTCTTCTGGCCAGGAAATGTTCTTCAGACGACATGGATGTGGACATTGAGCCATCACCACGACGAACCAGCGGAAACCGGCGATCCATGGGGAACCGGGAGGATGCGATGAAGGCCATGGAGATGGACATCGATGGGACAGGTCCTGGAGGCCCAAAGAAGAAGGTAAAGAAGATGAAGTCACTCGCCCCTAGAGTTCAGTTGGCACAGTCGGGAACCAAGGGGAGGAAAAAAATGGTAAAACGGTGACTTAGCCCCAACACACTGTTATTTCTAATATGTTTTATAGCTATGTTTAGGGTCTTGCCAGCCAAGTGACTTGCAAGCAGTAGGTTGTGAGTTATGTAAGACAAGATCCTCCTTATCTTGTTTAGGTTATTAATATGAAAGTGTTTCCATCACTATGGGTTATTGTTTTATAACCCTTTTTTCTATTTGGGCAGGCTCTTTGGGTAGATTGCAATGATCTGTCTAGAGGGAGAGAACAACATGCGGTTCCAGTGTTTAACCACGTGGAAGGCCCTTGCCAACGACAAGACCGTGTGAGCGGTTGGAGAGCGTTCGCCGTGAGCGGTGAGCGGTGAGCGAAGATTAGATACCTAAAATTAGGATTTTTTCAAAAATTGCACAATTTTTTTTCTAAATTTGGATACTGAGATAAGTTTTAGGATTTTTGGATGTCTAAATTTGTAATATTCTATGGACCTATTACCGTGGAGTATTTTTAAGCCGCCCCCTCAGGATGGTTATAAGTGATTTCAACTCATCGTAATTTTAAAGATAAACAATAAAATCTTGGAAATTGGGGTCCTATTACCGTGGAACTAGTGCCAAATTTTTGTTTCTAACGACTGTAAATATTAGCCTTTTTCTGATTTCGATCCTAAATTACTCTCTTTGGTTAAAAAAACCAGGGATTGGTCTGAAATTTGGAACAAATAAAGGAACAGAGCGATTTGCATCATCACATTTGTGGAGTGGAATGAACACTGACTATGTAGCTTCATAATCCAAAAAACATACAAATAGTAATAGAAATTAGAATTAGAGAACAACAGAACAATATTGCCTAGGCTTATAATACATAGGTCTGTAGAAACTTAATGAGTAACTTATTATCTACCTTAAGTTTCAAACATGCTTGTAGGAAAGAATCGCTCGTACTACGGGCATGAGTTTGTTGAAGCTAAGTGTTGTAGCATGGACAAATAAGTCCTCCATCTCGTCAAGCTTGCACACGATTGCATAAACAAAGTACAGATGCTTGCAATTAACCCAAGACCGACCATATTAGTTGGCCTTTGCCTGCATTGTAACAAAGTCCAAGCATGTGCAAGGTAGAAATGAACTAAGTGTAAGAATGTAGTGCTCCAAGGCATGGGTAGTTGAGGAGTCAACTTCCAAATCGACAATGCAGCCAAATCCTGGGAAGGGTACCATTGTGCGCTTCTAAATTTTTTGCCTTGAGAGTGAGGGCAGACCCCCATTGCTGAAGTTGTGCAGCAACTGGACCGCCAGAACAACGCTTCACCATTTTAGTAAAGCGAGACGAAGGATGTTTGTCAGCGTCGTCTAGGATTGGGTACGCAACAAGGTCAATACCATCAATTATGGACGCATGAAAGTGTCAGTGGGGAGACGCTTCTCATTTATGTGGAAGTTAGAAATCGGCGCGCTCAAGGGCAATGATCTCCGACCGCTTCAGGTTGGCGCCCCTTTTAACAGGCCAGATTTGGGGAATACTATTTGGGCGAGTAAGAACCCACTATTTGGAAGAGCCCAACACACAACGATGAATGTTGTCGGGGCAAAAATAAAACTCTTGTCTGTGGTTTCTACCAATATGGTAGTTCGTCCAAATTCCTGTATATGTCGGACATGTAGTGGCCTTTTTCTTCTATATGATCTTCATTGTGCACTGCCTCTTTGAGATGGCATGGAGAGCCCAACATACTACACTGGTGCGATGTTTAGGTACTCGGGTGATATGCCATTCAGAAACATCACAATCAGATTCGTCTACCCCTGTAACATATGTAGGTGGACTACCACGGACATGAAGGTTGTCCATAAGTTCTGGACCAAGAGAATCATTGCTGCCAATACCAAGGTCAACATCTACATCCCGGTCTCCCTCCTCATCAACCTCTTCAAGGACTTCACAAGTCTTTTGGGCCTTGGCCGACCTGGTATCCACTTGGGGACGGGAGAAATTCATCTTCTTCGGGCAGTGCCAGTCAAACTTTGATCCTGGGGGTAGATTAAGCTTGCACTTGGTTGATCCAAAAACTTCCTCACCAACAAAATGCGGAGGGCGTGTAAGGATGTCTGTTGAGTTTTGGAATTTCTCCATTGCTGCCTTGATTTTTTATGTTGTCGTATTTTTTTGGGGTCTCTAGACTCTTGGGCTCTCCTCAATCTCAGTTCGTTCTTACTTGGACCAGTTCCTCCACGTTCACCCTTCAGGAATAAAATATAAAGAGTAACCTCCATGAATGCCCTGACATAATCAACCGAAGTTGCCTCAAAGAGGTCGTTGCCCTTGTTCTCGGACGCTTGGAGCCACTTGTTGTGCATTGTCTCTGGAAGGTTGCACCATGGCATGCTTGCCCGCTCGTCGTCTGACAGGTCCTAGAAACATGAATCAATTACACGAACATCCAATCAAGAAAAGTTTTACCCCGGAATGTTCTTAAAATGAATTAGGAAACAAGGTAATGTAAGGGGCTCACCAAGGTCATAGCTCGATCCCACTGAAGGTCATATCATCTTAATGGTCATTCAAATTGGCGGTGTACAACAATATCCAATCTACAACAACAATTTTATGGCGTCCCATATCCCATTATGATTATGTGAGGCATGTTTTGACAATTGTGCTAATATGGGCTTTGAGTTACTGTCTTCCATAAATTTACAAACTTTTAGTGGATATGCTTTGATTAGAAAGAGAACAACACTTAATGGATACCATCAACCAATATTCAATTAGTCTTAGTGGACAGGATACCTTTGCAGTCATTGAATTAGATCATTCTATTGTCATGTGGAATTCTCGCTGAGTAAATTAGATATATTGTAAATGCTCATAGAAGTTGTCCCCTCCACAGCTGCTCATATAGTTGAGGGAAAGAAGAAGAAGAGGAAACGCAGACTTCTCTTCTCAAGTAGCAAGCACTTGAGGAAGGCAAGGATGGGAAGACCGAAGGCTCAGATTGTAGCGGATGATTTAGGAGATACTCCGCGTGTCCTATCCTTTGAAATCGGTGCAAGTTTAAGTTTGCCAAGTATCGAAGAGGTTGGTCGATTGCCAACAATTTAAATGGACGACGACATGCAAGACGAGGAGGATGATGAGGGCAATCATCACTGTGGACATTTGGTATGTGATCTCAATAATACTTCAATATTTCTTATTTAGTAGACGTCATTTCAACATATTGTTGGTATAAAACGACATCATATCTTGTTAAAATACAACATTTTTCATATAGAATATTGTGGCTGACAGTTGCACCTTCTGACATAGAAGGGTTATAGAATGATAAGGCCCATATATTCATTTGATAGTTCATTGAACTACTTAAAACAATTTGATGACTAAATGATATTCTAATGCGTTACACAAGTAAAACCAAAGCAATTGATATGATTTAACGATCACATGCTTGTAACTTCTATTTGATTATCACCACTGTGTACAACTAAACTGTAACGAGGATCTAAATGTGCAACTGAATGTGCTAGTAACAAGGATCTAAATGAGTTAATCACGTCAGCTATATGGATAAGATGAAGACTGTACGGTACATCTACCTTGATGTGATTTTGACATGAATCAAGATGTGCAACTTAATTTGGTACTTTTGGTAATTTGCAAATATGAAGATTTGAAATCCTAAATCCCTCTTATTTTCATTGGATCTGTAGCTCAGTTTAGTCTCTTTCACATCTGAGAATTGCAATGCAGGAGGAGCAGTCATCGATTGCGTGTTGTGAGAAAAAGATTTACGACGGAGATTGTGACGACATGAACTTAAACGCATTGAATGACAAGGAGGATGGGAGCAAACATGATGCTCAGGACGACACTCAAGCTCCCAACTCGGCAGTTGAAGGTGAGTATCCCAAGATCTCTCCATTCTGACTTTTTCACAAGTGAGCTTAACCTCCGAGAACCCCAGCGTCGGAAGCAACCTTTGTCTATCCCTACCGGACCTCTAGTTTCTGTGATAGACGCCAGGAATTACAAGCCGGAGTATACATTTAGGGTTTGAAGAAACAAAACTCGCAGTAGTCTAGACAAAGTTGTGCCGGCGAGGGTTACGAGCGCGAGTGAATGGTGTGCGGAAATCGGCCGTGTAGGAGGCCGCCGGTGCCAACGAGGGTCTTGACCATGTAATTCTTGGTTTGTTGAAAGTGGCCGTGGAGGGGCCGCCGGTGCCGGCAAGGATCTCAACCTTCACGGAATAATGTGCTAAAATGCGCAGAGGAGGGGGTCGCCAGTGCCGGCAAGGATCTCAACCTACATAGAATGAGGTGCGAAATTCGCAGTGGAAGAGGTCGCCAGTGCCGGCAAGGGTCTCGACCTACACAAAATGATGTGTAGGTTTTGCAGTGAAAGGGGTCACCGGTGCCGGCGAGGGTCTCAACCTATACAAAATGATGTGTAGGTTTCATAGTGAAGGGGGTCGCCGGTGCCAGCGGGGGTCTAGAGCACACTCTTAAGAATTTGATGCCATTTCTAAAATGGTATGGCACATTAAAAATGGAGCTTGGATGAGAGAGTTGTCTATGAATGAAGTTCTGTGTAAGCACTCCCAAAGGGTCGCGGGTGCCGACGGGGGTCTCAAACACGCTCTTGAGAATTTGATGTCATTTCTAAAATGGTGTAGCACATTAGAAATGGAGTTAAGACGAGAAAGTTATGCATGAATGAAGTTCTTTCTTGAATGAAGTTCTTCATCCGCGCATAAAACACTGCTCCAAGCTCAATGTTTAACGTTCCACACCATTTTAGAAAACGCTTCATAATCTCTATAGTGTGGTTGAATTTAAATAGACTTATCATTCACTAACAAGGGGTTGTCATTCATCACTTCCCTTTTAAATGTGCCTTGGAGTTTCTTGTAGGCACTCCCAAAGGGCAGCCGGTGCCGGCGGGGGTCTCAAACACGCTTTTGAGAATTTGATGCCATTTTAAAAATGGTGTAGCACATTAGAAATGGAGTTAAGACGAGAAAGTTATGTATGAATGAAGTTCTTTCTTGACATATTTCATCCGTGCATAAAACATTGCTCCAAGCTCAATGTTAAACGTTCTACACCATTTTTGAGAGCGCTTCATAAGCTCTATAGCATGGTTGAATTTAAATAGACTTATCATTCACTACCAAGGGGTTTTCATTCATCACTCCCCTTTTAAATGTGCCTTGGAGTTTCTTGTAGGCACTCCCAAAGGGCAGCCAGTGCCGGCGGGGGTCTAGATCACGCTCTTGAGAGTTTGATGCCATTTCTACAATGGTATGGTACATTGAAAATGGAGCTTGGATGAGAAAGTTATGCGCAAATATAGTTTTTTGTTGACATACTTCATCTGCGTATAAAATAGTGCTCCAAATTGAATTTTTAACGTGCCACACTGTTTGAATGTACGTCACAAATTCTATAGCGGGATTTAATAAGAATTGACTTATCAATCACTACCATGGGGGTGTTGTTAATGGCACCTCTTTTGAAATGCCTTGGAGTTTCTTATGAGAATAACGAGGTGCCTGAAATGACTTAGGAGAAACTATGGATGTTTTCTACCTCGGTGATAGTCTTATATCAAGACCAAATGGCTTGAAAGATGGAACCCACCCCCTTCTCTTCGTATTGAATTGAAATTTCCTTCTCTATTCATGTTGATCCGGAATTAGCCAAAGTTGGTATTCATCTAAAAGAAGACGACCTTTTGTTCAACTATACATCCTCTAAGTCTCAAGCCATGGAGAGAAGCTCGTGAAAATGATGAAGGGTTTATGTAGATGTTTGATGAAGCCTTCACAAATCCAGGCTCAGTTATTTTGGATGCCACAGCTGCTACAGGTGCAACTCTCACTTGTTACAATTGACATTTTTCTAAATTAATTCGGAGTTCAATTTTTCTGAATCTTGCTATGTTTTTTACCGGGTTCACGAGCTACTATTTGAGTAGGAAGTAGAGTACATCGACATGATATTGGCTTTAAATCTTATCCACTTATTTTTTAAGCCCTTCCTAGTCCTCTTCGACAAGTGTCACCAAGTTCATCAGCTCCACCTAAACCGATTGATGCCTTTGATGAAGATGAGGTTCCGATTTGACGCGTGGCAAAAAAGAACCGTTTAAGTAAGTAAGTTCATTATTTCAGTGTTTTTTCCGTCTTGATATTTCAATCCTTTTACAAAGTATAATTACTTAACTATTTAGTTGTTTGGCAGATTGATGGGCTCCGCCTATTCTTGACCATATGCTTCCATTATGTGTAGAGACTATTGCTCGTGCCTATGCTTCCTTCCATTCTCCGCCATTAGTTCAGAGACATTGTGGTTTCAACCCTGGCGTTTATTAATTTTTGGATGTTGAGGCACTAGAGGGTAGTGAAAGTTATTCTACATAGATTTTCTATTATCGTTGTGGTCATTTATGTGGCCTTAGTTTGCTAGTACTGTTCTACTATCTTATTCATATATTTGTACTTTGTTCTAACTTCTTTGGCATCATACACGGTATTGTGATTCCCTAGCCACTATTGCTCTATGGAAAATGATACAATTCACACGTTTAACTTTCATTAATCTTGTTTAGGGGCAATTTTTTAAATTTTTGTTTTGTATATAATACCACATACAGGAAATGGAGTTGTAAGAAGGAATTAAATGCAAAGAATCAAAAAACAACATCAATTGACACAACTAGAACATAAATATTTACATCCTTGTCCACCTATAGGATGGTGATGCCTAACAACAGAAGCATGAGATAGTGGAGAAGACCCCAATCAATATCAGTTTGAAAGACTTTTATTATCAACTACACATAAATGCCGGTCATAGCGGCCCTGTTGTAGTTTCCATCTTCAAAACATATAAATACGCAAATGTCCCATATCATTTGTGAAGGCATTGCTAATAATGAACTTCCTCACCATCTCACAATTTTGATTTTTCCGCGGTAATGGGCATCTCTTATCACTTTCATTCTTATATTTGACTACCTTCGGCTTTTCAATTGCATTTGTACAACATTAATTCCACGGCAATAGGATATATACTTCAACTAACAATATCTATTTTTCATGTATAATGTAAATATCCTACCACGGTTATAGGGTCACAACACAAAAAATTGTTATTGTACTTGAGAAAGACCCACGACTTTCCGCTCTCAAAGTTAATAAAACTAAAAAAAACTAAAAAAATAGAAGGAACTTTTCTGCTCACCGCTCACCACTCACGCCGACTGCTCACCGACCGCTCACATGGTCAAGTTCTTGAGGCCCTTGCCACATGTGGCCATTCACATATGTAACAAAGAGCGTTTTCTCTGAGCATGTAGTTGTAGAAAATGCTCTAGAAAGCATGTGCAGCTGTACAGTGAGAAACTGCTTGCTAGAATCACCGGCATGTGAGTGCGCAATGAAAAATGGAGGGCAGTTTGCTTACACCGAGGGCGGAGGGTTGGCCCCTCACATGCTGAAGCAGGTACGATTCAGCTTTATGTAATTTACTTCATAGAACTTGCTTTATAGAATTCCCTTCAAGGTGTTTATGTTAGGTAATTGACATTGACATTTCGTGTTGGATTGTGTTGCCTTGTAGGGGGAGCCAGAGCTATTCTTCTATGACAAGGGGCACGGATGTTACGTGGGTGTCGTACTACAAATTTTTTGTTTTTTTTAGTTAGGTACATATAGGTATTAAAATTAGGTAACGTAGCTAGGCTAGAAGGTTATTCCTACCCGAGATTAATCTTTAAATAAGATTAGGATAGGAGGAATACGGGGCTTTTATAAAAGCCTTAATAGTAGCAAGAAGGGACCTAAAGCTATGACTTAGACTCTAGCCTAAAAACAGTCCCTCGGGCCCCAACCCCGCAAGAAGACCAAGAGGCAAGGAATGCCATCATTCGGGCCAACCCGCACAAAACCGAATCTGGCCCGGACGATGGACACCACCCGAATCTGGCCCGGACGATGGACACCACCCGAATCTGGCGCGGACGATGGACACCGCCCGAATCTGGCCCGGACGATGGACACCACCCAATCTGGCCCGGAAGGTGGGAAGAAGCAGGACTGGAAGAGACCCAGGAGGTTCCCAAGACACGGCCACCGGGCATAAAAGTCAGCCCAGATGAGGAAGAATCAACACAGCGAGGAACAGTTCACGAACACGAAGAGGCGAGGAGGATCATCCCAGTCGGCTCCGGGCCAGGGAGTAGCAGGCCACGAACACGGAGAGCACGAGGACGACCATCACACTAGTCGGCCACGAACACGGAGAGCACGAGGACGACCATCACACCAGTCGGCCACGAACACGGAGAGCACGAGGACGATCATCACAGCAAGGACCAGGGAGTGAAGGCTCCGGGCCAGAGAGTAGCAGGCCACGAACACGGCGAGCACGAGGACGATCATCACAGTAAGGAGCAGGGAGAGCACGAGGACGATCATCACCCTAGTCGATAAGCCAGGCTCCGGGCCAGCCCTTGTGTGAGCGAGTTCTTGTTGTTGAGTGAAGGCTCCGGGCCAGCCCTTGTGAGCAAGTTTCTGTTAAGTGAAGGGAGCCCTGTTTTTAGTGAAGGCTTCGAGCCAGCCTTGTGTGAGCGAGTTCTTGTTGTTGAGTGAAGGCTCCGAGCCAGCCCTTGTCAGCGAGTTCATGTTGAGTAAGCGGAGCCCTATTTTGAGTGAAGGCTCCGGGCCAGCCTTGTGTGAGAGGAGCCCTGTTGGCAAATAAGGCTCCGGGCCAGCCTTGTGTGAGAGGAGCCCTGTTGGCAAGTAAGGCTCCGGGCCAGCCTTGTTCAAGGGCACCTACGGTGTGACGGGAGCACCAGCAGTAGGACGTAAAGAGCAAGATCCAACTCGTTTTTCACGCCTCAAAACCCTCAACATCGAATGGCCTCTAATCTGGTACCCTCAGGAAAGAAGGAGATTTGCCCGGTCATTCCCAAGGATTCTCTGGAGCTCACCGAGCTTAAAGAGGATCTCCTTCGCATGGGCTGTCTCTCCCTAATGGATTTTTGTTGGAGCTTTTGGGTGAAATCCACGGTGCAGGAGATGCGGCAAGATCCCTTGCCAGAACCTGATGGAGATAGCATCCGGGCTTGCCCGGATAGATGGACCATGGGGAAGTGGCAAGAGGTGTACAACTTTCCACGACAAGGGGCGGGGTGGACAAGTACGAAGAAGGAGGAGTATGCCAAGGGGAGATTCGGTAACAAGGATGCCAAGAACGGTTATGCGGTACAAGATTGCACGGACCCCCACGCCCAACGGGTCTTCGCATTCCTTGTACCAATCTTACACCCCGAGAAACCCACCCGAGTAACGGTTACTCTCGCTAACACCGTGTATGGTTCCTACCTTGGCGAGAGGGTGGTGAATTGGGCCATCATCGTGAAGGATGTGGTAATCCGGTTAACTCGGAGTATTCACAACGTCAAACGTGCCCCCCTCTGCCCGTTTTTGATCCACATGTATCACCATTTCAAGGAGACCACTCCGGAGGAGGACATGGCGTATGGCACGCAATTGATGATGAAGAAGTTCGAAGGGACAGAATCAGAACCCGAATCGAGGTCTGAAGGAGGGAGCAGTTCATCACAGTTAGGAGAGGAGATTGTACCACCCCCCGAGCGCCAGAGACAACGACAGGGAGGAGCCCCCTCCACCCGCACCCGCGCAGCCATACGCGCCGCAGCCACCGGACCGGCACAACTTGGAGGCAAGTCTTACCCGGCCTCCGAACTACTCGAGGCCATTTGCGTATATGTGGAAGACTCGGATAGGACCTTGGGACAAGCGAGCAGCTTGGTGGGTAACCCTCCACGGGAAGGGTTGATCGCTGCGATCAAGGAGAAGGTCGGAGGAGCTGGCGATCTTCGCCTCATGGAGCAGAAGGTTAACCGACTAACGCTCGAGGTGACAAAGGTAAGGAGTCGAGCGTTGGAGGCAGAGAAAAGTTGCAAGGCGGCTTTTCTCCAAGCCAATGCCTCGGCGTCAGCGTTACAGCAAGTGGACGAAGCATTACGTTTTCCCGCAGATGTGGTACTCAAAGCCAAGATGTTCAATGCTCGATTGGAGAGAGATGACCACATTTCCAGCAAGCGGGTGATTGCCTTCGTGATGGAGCAAACCGTGAAGGTTGTGGCGGCTTATGCCAACATGCGGTTATTGGTGAGTAATCTCACTCACATTCTACCCAAGTTTGTGGAAGACTCCGACAGCTCCGGCAAGGATGAAGACTCGGGTTCGGAGACCAACCCGGAGGAGCGTCACCTCGGCGATCACGGCCCACGGAAGGAGGTGGTGGACCTTGACAGCCCGGATTTGCCCCCTCCACTTGTGAGCTCGAGGGTCCCGGCAGGACCATTCCCTTCCGAGGTCCACGCACCGATGCAGAGCGGTTGGAAGGAACGCCCAGGGGTTGTGATGGAGCCACCCCTTCCCGTACACCCTTGCCAGCTGCCACTCGGTGATTCCCCGTGCACTACGCCGATGGTGGCCCCTTTGCAGAGTGGACTTCACATTGGGAAGACCGCAAGTGAGAGTTCCTCTTACTTGTACACTCCAGGACAGATATCCGGCCAGGATATCATCATGGGCACCCCGAGTCAGGCATCCGCCCCTCCAACACGATCTGGGCCACATCCGGGCATGACTACCGCGTCAATCACCTCGGATGGCCCGGATTCCTCCTTGCCTTTGAGGGAAACCTTAATGAGGGCAACGATTGGCCAACCCACGCCCTCCACCGACGTGTTTGCGCCATTGGTGGCACTTGCAGCAGCCGCGCCCACCCCGACTTCAAGCCGGAGTTCCAAGAAGCGCAAGAGGAGGGAGGAGCGGAGGAGACTCGAGGAGCTGGCCCGGAAGTAGGCCAGTATCTTGGTTCGTAGGTCACTGTTCAGTCCAGGATTTGGCCCCCGGTTGACTTTGGTTTTGACTTGGTTTTGCCTTGGGTTTTGTGTAATAAGTGACCTCTGACTGTGCACGTCGTGTGTAGTGGCAGCACCGCCGCCAAGAGTAGTTATGGTCACCGTTTTTAGTGAGAAGGTATCGTTTGAGTTTGGACTCTTGTGTGAGTCCTTCGCAGTATAAGAGAGGAGTCTCGTGGCCTCTCTCTTCACTGCTTGATGTGTGTACTTGCTTTCAGTTCAATTCTAAACCTACGCTCTCAGAAAACCTTCGACGGTTGGAGATCTCGGATTCTATATGACTGTGAGTACCATCTCAAGTAGTCCACTCCTCAAGTCCATACTAACCGTCGAGTCATTGTTTCCTTGTTCCCTCAAGTAGATTAGTCGTGGTGGAGGGGAATAACAGGTGAGATGGTTAGATGGTTAGTTGGGCGTGACTCTAACTCTGACCCCTTGTGATTGTTTCCTTGTTCCCTCAAGTAGATTAGTCGTGGTGGAGGGGAATAACAGGTGAGATTATAAGTGGTTAGGGGAGGACGAGGGGGGAGTGACGGGTGTGGAAGGAGTCTTGATATGTCTTGTGTGACCGGTCGGCGGCAGTATGTCATCGATTGTGAAGGTGTATTCTAGATCCCAGACGCATCAACCTTTGGTCGGATAGGTTGATCCATAGGAGCACTACACACCATCAACCCTTCGTGTTGAGGACGGAGTAGACTGGTTTGACCTAAGGGCAGTAAGTCCAGACCGACTCTAACAGCTCGGATTATCTTGAGAGAAGAAAGGAGATCCAACTAACCCCTTTGCGAGGTGACCATCGGAGTAATAGGAGGAGGACTTTGTTCCCTGAAGAAAAGGAGTGGGAATCGGGTACCCGGGGCTAATAGCTAGGCGAACCCACGACGTACTATTCCTTTAGCTGATTCTGAGGTGAAAGAAGGTCTAACAGCTCGAAGGGTGGGTACACCACGTACGTGCCACAAGAGTAAGTGTTAGTCCTTAAGGCCCAAGCCTTATCCCCTCTTACAGGGGGAACCCAGTGACACCATAATCATCCCAAGTTAGTGAGTAGGAGTGATTGGAGAAGCTGTGAGGAAGAAGTAACGTTTACTAAAACTTGTTTGAGTCCGTGAACCGTCGTTCATGGTGGTAAAACACTCTCCGGATATGCAAGTATCCGGATGTCTATAATGTATATAGTTGTAAAGTCCATGTGTGATCCGGGCCATGTAGGATCCGGGCCATGTAGGATCCGGGCCATGTACGATCCGGGCCATGTACGATCCGGGCCATGTGGAATCCAGGCCGTGTACGATCCGGGCCATGCACAATCCGGGCCATGTGAAATCCAGGCCATGTACGATCCGGGCCACGTACGATCCGGGCCATGTACGATCCGGGCCATGTGGAATCCGGGCCATGTGGAATCCGGGCCATGAACGATCCGGGCCATGTACGATCCGGCCCATGTAAAGTATTTGGGTGGGGCGGTTTGTGTAATTAACGCTCACCCCTTGTAATCCAAACCTTTCTCTCCTTTCTTTTGATGTATATATTGTATAGTTGACATTGTACAGATCATGGTTTGTTGTTAGTCATTGTAGTTCTTGGTGACTCTCTGTGGGAACGATTACCTTAAGGGTATCTTTGTGTTAAGATGTGAATACTTGCCAACGCGTACTACGACAGTGGGCAGCGGGGGAAATGGGGCAAATTTTGACCTCAATGTTACTTGTCATGGGCATGTGCCTAAAAAGTTTATATGGGAGTGCAATTTGACGTGTGGTTGTCACATGGAGTGTGGTAACAGGGTGGTTCAACATGGCATGAAGGTGAAGGTGGGGGTCTTCTAGACTAGAGAGAAAGGCTGGGGGGTTCGAACTTTTCAGCCCATTCCCATTGGTTCATTTGTGTTTGAATATGTAGGAGAGGTTTGTAGCAATGCAGAGCCCATTAGCAGGCATGCAGAATCACTTATCCACGGCTGGTATACGCTGGACTTGAACGCGGATTGGAAAACCGAGGCTGGGATGAAGGACAGCGAAGCTCTGTGTATAGACGGTTTCAAATACGGCAACGTCGGGAGGTTTGTTAACCATCGCTGTGAAGATGCCAATTTGATGGACTATCCAGTGAGGATTGAAAGCCGTGATCCTCATATCTACCATGTGGCATTTTTTGGCAAAAGGCATATCTATCCCCTTGAGGAACTAACTTGGGTAACATATCTCTTAATTTCCTACTGTTTTGTTATCGCTTGAACTTCCTAATTTTCTATTATCATCCGAGTGTTAGGGTTGGTTCAGTACTTGCTTTTCTCTATCTGCTGGCTGAAAACTCACTTCTTCTGTAGATCATGTACAGGACTACGGGACGGCTTTTTGGAAGGCACCAGGGAGTGCCCCTTGTTTCTGTGGAAGCAAACTCTGCCGTGGTAGGAAGCTAGGAAGCTACTCAGCCCCACCTCGATATTAAAAGCGAAAATTAAGCAAAAGGACAATATCTCTTATCATTGTGCAAGTACAAGGACAGTGACCATGGCGCTGAAAGCAGCAGAGAATATGCCTAAATCAACTAAAAGTAGCGCTTGAACGTCCATCCAGGGTCAAGCAAAGACCTGCACATGTCTACGACTCTAATGCCAAGTCCGTAGCCCACCAATTTCTGAGAGCCTCCTTGATTAGAAACTCTGTCTCTACACCCAACCTATACACAACAGAATTACCCCTAACGACATGAGAAGCCAAGATCATTGCAAGTTTGCAATGTCTCACCAAATGCGCATCCACATGCGCTATGGGAGAAGCATCAAGGAGAACATATGTATCAGAAGCCCTGCCATACTTTTGATAGTATGAACCTGATATGACATAGTCGCCCTTTCTGAAATCGCCGCCCCATGGACACATGAAATCTTGCTGGACCCAGAACTTGGACTTCTGGCATTGGAGAATGTAAAACTCGACCCCCTCATCGTTGCCTTCCTCCGCTGGTATGACGAAGTTGTCGCCCACCTGAAGGATATCCCCTTGCACTCCAGCACCTCCATTATCAGGCAAAACGGTTGGCTCTTCATCTGCGGCAATCTGAGCTTGTACAGGTCCAATAGATTTTGGCCTCAAGCGGACCACACGCCAATGGGAAACGTGTGTCTGCTGCTCACAATTTACCCAATCAAGATTAATACAAGGAGCACAAAAGCACGACAATTCACGGACCGAAAGCAAGGTTGGGTCAGTCTGTGATTGTCCTAAAATTGAATGAAACTTGCTAGAGCCCGGAATCGTTTTGCATTCCCACTCATTAGTTTTGTCCACATCTTCTATCCCAATGTGCCAAAACTCGCGAGATATGGGCAACTCTTTCGACTGCTCATACGAACTCACAACACGGTTAGAAAATCTGGATTTCAGAAAATCAACTACATGCCCCGCATTTGCCATCTCATCCTCTGGATGCTGGATCTGATGCATTCGGATGGCCCTCTTGATGACCGCGCCCGCACCATCCCATTCACCTATTAAGATCAGACATAAAAACTAGTTAGTACTGGCCCAAAGCAACCGAGCCCTTGCCACATGTTGCATGTACAATTAGTACAAAACATACTCATATTAATCAACTATTTGTACTCCATTTGTGATACAAGGCACCGAAACCATGTCAGAAATGTGGTATGTTGTACTCATTGTATCTGAAGTCCTGGTAAAATGTACAAAACAGGCAATGACTATACTGAAATCTATACTGTAAGTAGCAACGGGGTACTCAAAAGCTACTCAGCATACGGAGCTCATTGTACTACTCGAAGTCAACTCCTCCTACACTACGAGTAGTAGCCACACAGTTCCGAAGGCACTAACTGTACTCCGAGTACGACTACTGTAGCCCAATTGTACAGTATAAAGTGGAAACCAGCAGACCAGTCACTAAAAATTTGGTCTTTTTTCACCATCACTACTATTAGTACCATGGACTCTTCACCTTGCCTTATGAAGTACACAATATAAGACCAGCATTTTTAGAGCTGCATGTTAAACCAAACGTTGAGGGGGGTACCTTTCCCGTGTCCACTGCCAAAATAATTCCACCTCATGCTGCACCCCGTCAGACCTGGGTATCGAGCAACAAAGTACATTGCACGAGATCCTTTGAATTGTGTTGCGCAGCCGTCACTGTACACCCAATGCTCCACCAGCCTGTAGCTAGAATTCAACATCCAGTTCCAATGCAACAGCAAACAGTGTTGCACAAAAAGCGTGTCGTGTTTCTTATCGTCAGAAATGTAATAGTGGGTATATTTTTTTATCCCACCATCCTCACCTGCCTCATTTGGGGGTAATCTCCACAATGTGATGTGAACTAAGATGGTTATGGATGTGGAATACCAATGCATTAACTGTATTTCGTTTTGTATTACAAAACTGTAATTCTCAGCAAAATCAATGTGTGATATCAAAACACCTTGAGGTAAATTGTTCATCATCTTTCTGCACTCACAGTCCTGCCAGTTTGCCACAAAATTGTGGATTATGAAATTTCCCACCTTAGATTTGAGGTAAGATACGAACTCACCTGGGGAAGTTTCCTTGTGAACCTGCTGAATTCTTTTACTGTCACGACTAGTATCCTCATGAACCCCAATAACAACTTGCTCAAAGCATTTCCACTTAACTATTTGATCAGTACTAAAGCTCAACTCATGAGGGCAAAAGTTAAGTTTCCTTACCCCACATTCACCACAATTACCCATGAGGCAATCTAACACGTGCCACTTATCAAAATCACCCTTTGGACACACACAAGATGTCCATAACATTGTTAATCTCTCAAAAGCATGGGAATGCGCCTCACAATGCCCCTATCCATCTCCACAAATATTGCATGCACAATTGCAAGACTGAGATGAATGTAAACCTTTAGAACAAGACCTAAGATCATTTAACCCTGTTCTCATCATATCCATTTCTGTGTGATAGATACAACAGCACGTATTTTGATCTTTGAGAGTTTTTACGTACCAGGGTTTTAAGTACTCAAAAGCCCTTTGTTTGATCCTGCACTCATGGTAGGCATCCCTGAAATTTAAAAAGAGTTGGGTCTGTCCAAGAGTAGCAAACACATCAATAAATTGTAAACAAACAGTGTAAAGGGATTGCAGGTTAGGGACCACTGTGTGTACCTCTATCACCTTTCTACAACTACTGCTCTACTCTTTCTGTACTTATAGTACGAAGTACACAATGAAGCCGGTCAGTTCCATACTTTAAGTACATTCAGTAGAGCATTTTGTACCAACTATAACCACATAAGGTACACACAATAGTCAATGATACAAACTGCCATAAAAAATATACTCTCATGTACTTTTCTCAAACTTATTATCAGAAAGTACCAAGATTAACACGGGGAATACTCTTTAAGCACTATTACCTCGACTGTACATGAGCCTTACCAATCAAGGTAGTGAGCAAATAGTACATCCGGAGCTCTAAACACAACTTGTACTCTGGTGTGATCAGAGTACAAGTTTTGTAGCATACATGAACTTCACGAAACCAAGACTATCTACTATGCATCACAAATAGTACAAAAATCAGCACATGATAAAAGCAATCTGATTGGCATTCAACTATCAAATACAGTAATCCAGTGTGATGAACGTATAGGGATCCTGCACTGTATTCTCCCCTTAAACCCCAGGCAATAAGGACTGACTAATTCACTGAAACTCGTTCACCCTGAACCCCTAAACCCAATCCCTCCCACGATCTATAACTAAAATATAAAACCCTGAACTCGTTTTTAGTCTATGCAGAGAGACTTCAAGAATGCATGGAAAGCTTCGGAAAACCAGAGGAGCACAAGGTTATCTTTGAGTTCTGAATGTGTCATCAAGCACTTAAAGACTATCAACAACAACTGAATGTGAGGCTTTTGCATGCGAACTTGAGTCTCAATAAGGTAGTGCGTTGCATGCACTGAGTAATTGTTTCTCCCAATCCGTTTTCGAGTGACATCTTTTTTGTTGGGGCTGACCCGAGTTTGCTGAGTCCACCACAAATGCACCTTCTCCTTCACATACTCCGTCACTCCAGCACGCTTTCTCCTCTCCAGAAGCGCGAACTGATTTACAGGGTCAACACCGATCCTCCTCCCCACAGCAGCGTATATGTTTCGTGGGTGAACTTGAAGCACACGCGAGAGAGTCCTTGAACTGTCGCATCCTTCGCTTACTGCAGCATCAAGAAGGGCTCCTTTCCTCGCCAAAAACACTTTTGAATTTTCCGTCTTACTAACTGCAGCTCGGTTCTGAAACTCTCAAGGAACACGTAAATCGATTTTGCTTCACACGGCCTGGGATAATACTCAGGTAGTTGAGGCCAGATGGTGTTGTGATTGAGAATCTTCTCGACTACCAAGTGCCTACAACCTAGTGTTTCGCACGCCTTCAACTCTTTGTTAATCGCTCCTGCAAGCTTGTTCGAAATCCGACACCAAGAGCGCTCACTAATGTAGGCGGGATCTGGATCTTCATCCTGGGACTGCGACAACAGAAGCGCCGCCTCCGCTGCATGTGCAAGTCTCACGCGCCTCCTAGCCTGCCGAATACGAGCGCCTTTGGCGCGCACCACCCGCTCAGCTTCGGCCTTGGCGGCCGCTGCTGCCCTAACTTCGGGTCCAGGACGCGAGATTCCTAGACGCCGTTGTGCCAATCGAGTATTTCCCATCGTTTTGATCCTTGCCAAAATCTTGCAGCCACTCCTCCAGACAGTTTCACAGCCAATTAGTCGACCACTCTACACCAGATCTCGCAACAGTGATTTTGCAACATGCATCTCTAAACCAAAATCAAGCTTCTGCGGATCTCGCAACACACCAACAGCAACAAACGAGATGAGAAACCAACGGACCTTCCCGCGCACGTCGGAGGAAGACGAACTGCCGCCAAATTGATTAGATCCAGATCACAAAAATTAACCGTATCCTGGAATGTCAGTCACTGGAAAGCTCACTAGGAAATGACGACTACTAATGCCGGCACCCAATTGCAACGCACTGTCAGAGTCATTATGATCCTTGGCGGCGCTTCCGAGGTAGTGAAAGGTACTTTAGTACAAAATTGGTACCTTTGTGGGAGTGGAAGGTGTTTCAGTTTGCCACCTTCTACTCATATTACTTGAAAATCAGTTTGCTACCCACATGGGGATCCCCTTAAAACGACTGGATACTGGAAAACAAACGAAGTTTGGATCATTTTTGAGTATATTTTGCCCATAAACAATTTTAGCACTTTGACCGTAAAAATCACAATGAGCGACTAAAAATTATCACAACTTTTAATGTGCATCTGAAGGCTTTAAACATGTTCTTCCATTATCTAAGTGTGAATTTGTACTATCTTTTGTCAAACAACATGATATTCATACTTTTGTTGTTTTATTCCAGACAGTGATGTACTTTCTGAAAGTTAAAAAAGTACATATATTTATGTGTTCCCAATGTTTTTTGGAGTAAAGCACAATAGTTTTATAATATTCATTAGTATTGCTAACATCATTGCCAAAAACATTAGTAGTTTTGCATTGGGAGTACTACTAATCCGGCCATTGAAGTTTGGGACCCCCTGAAAAAACTGCTCGTGACGTACTAAGTGCTCCACCCTAGCTTGCTTCCACCCAAGACAGGACTATCGAGATCAATCACTCCCTTTCCCGGCGGAGGTCCTTGGTCACCTGAGTCATGCTTCTCCAAATCCGCATCCGAACCCGAGTCATCATCCTTGTCAGAATCCTCCACGAACTTGGGTAAGATATGGGTGAGGTTGCTTACCAATAACCTCATGCTAGCATACGTCTCTTCGATCTTTACGATTTGCTCCATCATGAAGGCAATTACCTTCTTGCTGGAAATGTGACCATCCCTCTCCAACCTCGCATCAAACATCTTCGCTTTCATCACTGCCTCCGCCGGGACGTGCAATGCCTTCTCCACTTGTTGCAACGCCGAGGTCGAGGCATTGGCTTGGAGAAGGGCCTCCTTGCAACTCCGCTCGGCCTCCAAGGCCCGACTCTTCATCTTGGTCACCTCCAAAGTAAGTCGGTTCACCTTCTGTTCCATAAGGCGGAGGTTACCGACTCCTCCCATCTTCTCCTTGGCCGCTGCGACTAATCCTTGGTAAGAGGTATTGCCAATCAGGCTGCCCAACTGACCCAAGGTCTTGTCCACATCGTCCACATACACCCGCAGAGCCTCTACCAACTCTGAGGCACGGTAAGTCTTCCCTCCAAGTTGAGCTAAGCCTATAGCGGCTGCCCGGGGAGCAGCTCTAGTTTGGGTTGAAGGTACTCCTCCCTGTCTAGGTCGTTGGCGCTTGGAAGGTGGAAGGGCTTCTTCCTCGGACTGCGACGAGCTACTCCCTCCTTCTGATCCAGGCTCGAGCTCTGATTCCGTCCCTTCAAACTTCTTCATCATCAGCTCCGTGCCGTACGCCATAGCCTCCTCCTAAGTGGTTTCCTTGAAGTGGTGATAGAGGTGGATGAGGTATGGACAAATGGGGGAGCGCCTCGTGCTATTGACACTCTTCATCAACCTCATCACTACCTCCTTCATGATAAGTGCCCAATTCACCATCCGCTCTCCGAGATAGGCACCATAGAGGGTGTTAGCTAGAGTGATCGTGACTCGGGTAGGTTTCTCCGGGTGCAAGATTCGTACGAGGAAGGCGAAAACCCTCTTCGCCTGAGGATCTTGACAATCTTGCAGTGCATAGCCATTCTTGGCATCCTTGGTACCAAAGAGCCCCTTGGCGTAGTCCTCTTTCTTCAAACTCGTGAAGCCCGCCCCCTGTCGCGGGAATCCGTACACTTCCTGCCATCTTCCCATGGTCCAACGATCTGGGCAAGCTCGGATGCTACTCTCCTCGGGCTCTTGTAGCAGGTCTTGTCGTAGCTCATGCACCGTGGAGTCTACACAAAAACTCCAGCAGAAGTCTAGGAGCGAGAGACAACCCATTCGAAGGAGGTCTTCCTTCAATTCAGTGAGCTCCATCAAGTCTCTTGGGATCGTGGGAGAGACCTCCTTGGTTAGGGAGGTCATCTTAACAGGACCTCCTCCCTCGGTCTTCCTCTCTTACCTTAGCCTTGGATCCTCAGTACCCTTCTCGGACCCTTCAGCTCTCTCTCCTCCTTTCAGGTTCTGGAGCTCTCCTTCAGTTCGGGTGTCGGTGCGTCTCTCCGGCTTGAGTCAGCCCTAGTGCTCGTCCCTGGAGCCTTCCTCCTCGTGCTCGGACGTACTATGCCCTCATGCTCTTGCTTGGGCCCTGGGGCACTCCCTTAGCTTGGACATACCACGATCCCCGTGCTCGAATCTGGAGGAGATCAGGCCTTCGTGCTAGGTCCTGTAGCTTACCTCAGAGTTCGGGAGTTGGTACGTTTTCCTTTCTTGAGCTCGAATCTGAAGCTTTCTCCTCGTGCTCGTACCACGCCCTTGTGCTTGGACCTACCACGATCCTCGTCCTTGGCTGGAGGTGATAAGGTCTTCGTGCTCGGATGTCGGTGCCCGGATGTTGGAGTGGATACATCACCTCCTCCCAGCCCTTGGGCTTTCCTCCTCGTGTGTCGGTACGTCCTTCCTTCTCGTTCTAGGACTGGAGGTAATAAGGCTCGGGGCTCGGATCCTGGAGGTGTCCAGCCTTCGTGCTCGGACCTATCACGGTCTTTGTGCTGGGACCTACCACGATCCTGGTGCTCGGGTTGGAGGTGTCCAGGCCTTCGTGCTCGACCTGTAGCTTACCTCCTCCCTCGGGTGTCGATACGTCCTTCTTCGTGCTAGGATCTGGAGGTAATAAGGCTCGGGTGCTCGGGTTGTGGAGGTGTCCAGGCCTTCGTGCTCGGATGTCGGTGTGGATACAACACCTCCTCCCAGTCCTTGAGTTTACCTCCTCCCTCGGGTGTCGGTACGCCCTCCCTCTTCGTGTGTCGGTACGTCCTTCCTCCTCGTGCTCGGATCTGGAGGTAACAAGACTCGGGTGCTCGGATTCTGGAGGTGTCCAGTCTTCGTGCTCAGGCCTACCACGATCCTGGTGCTCGGGTTGGAGGTGTCCAGGCCTTCATGCTTGACCTGTAGCTTACCTCCTCCCTCGGGTGTCCGTGCGTATCCCTGGCTGGAGCTCGAACCTGAAGCTTCCTCACCGTGCTCGGACCTATCACGATCCGCGTGCTCGGTTCAGGAGGTAATAAGGCTCGGGTGCTCGGATGTCGGTGCCCGGATGTCGGTGTGGATAAGGCACCTCTTCTCGATCCTGGAGCTCTCCTCCAGCTCGGGTGTCGGTGCGTCTTCCTTCCTCGAGCTCGGATCTGAAGCTCCCCCCTCTCGGTCCTGGAGCTCTCCTCCAACTCGGGTGTCGATACGTCCTCCCTCCGTGCTCGGTACGCCCTCCCGTTCGACTGTTGGCTGCCCGTGTGAGGGCAGTGCGGTGTACTCGGCTCGGTGATTCTTTCCCCGCTCGGACCTACCAGACTCTTCTCCAGCTCGGACCTATCCTGCTCGGAGCTACTCTTGGCCGCCTTGTTGTGTGATGTGGAGTTCTCTATTGCCCGGCTCCTTATACTAGGGCCTAGGTGACCTTCCTTGCCGGTGCCGGTGGACCTTCCTTCCCGTTGCCGGTAGGACCTCCTTAGGATGAGGTTTCCCAACCCTCGTGGCCTTGTAAGCTATACACGGCCGAGCCTCCTCCTCCCAGCCTTTCAATTATTCTCTAGGCTAGGGTGTTAGTACCAGGTGTTAAACTACTACTTGTCTACTTTAGTATTTCCCTAGGGTCCTATTTCTTTCCTATTCTAATTCTTCCTAAGAGCCACTACTAGGAGGCTACTTACCTCTAAACTTTATAAGGTGGTACGGTGATACCCTTCCTAAATAACTAATTACAAAAAATTTAAAATTTGGGGTACGACACCTCCGCAGAAGCGTACCGCGGCGGCTTCTTGGAAAAGACCTCCGCCCCCGAAAGCTATGTCGAGTGACGATACTTCTTCCTTGGCAGAGTTGGGAGGAGATCACAGCACAGATCATGAGGTCGATAACGCACGGACTCTGACTGTGCACGGCGAGAAGGGCGGTCTTCCGTCCGGGGATGATGCCTCTAGGAATTCCAGTGCCGAGAACCCGATGTCGAAAGTCCGGAAGTCCGCACTCGCGCCGGCGCCCAAGAGGGATTCCTCCATCGTCCTCCGGAAGGCGAAGCAGAATGTACCGAAGAAGGTGGCACAAGCTGAAGACGCCACGAAGAAGGCGAGATTTGAAGAGTCCTCAAAGAAGGCATTCCGGCCCCTAGCAACGGCGAAAAGGCTTACGGAAATGTCTGTGGAAGAGACCGCGATGGCGAGAAGGCATCGATCCCCACCGGTGCAACAGCGGTTCAGAGAGACGAGTAATGCCGAGAGACCCTCCGACTTTGACGAAGGAACGCCGATAACCTCGCACGAATCCCCCCAATCCTCGGCCCAGAAGGAACAGCGACCGCCGCTGACATTGGCCAGTATACTTCGATTAGGCTCTAATGATGGTGCAAATCCCGATAAGCGCCTCATTCTCCCGGCGAAAGGTAGCAGGGAGAAAGCTTTGGAGTCGGAGAGGGCCGAGATGATACGGCAGGTGTAGGAGGACGCTGCGCGCCTTTTCCCGTTGAAATTGGTGCCCACCCCCGAAAGTAAGGTACCGATAATGCCGATGTATCTACTCTTCAAGCATGGTCTGCTCAACAATATCACGATGGGCAATTTACATTCCGAAGATGAGTTGTTGAAGTACGTCTTGTCCTTGGTGGAGTCTGGAGGCAGCCAGGGGAGGTTCCACCAGGCTCTCGGTGCCTGCATTTCCGAAGGGGTCGGCTTCGACGATAACCCTGTTTCGCTTCAACAGTTGTCAACCCTTTGCAATCTGGCAAAGAATCCGGATTACAGTACAACGAAAGAGGTCTGGACAGAGGCATCGAGAGGAACGTGGCCATACATGACGCATACGTTGGAGTGCGTCCAGTTAGAAGCGGCTTTGCAGGCCAAAAACGACAAACAAAAGCGGTGCAGGGAGAAGTTAGTCAGGATGGAGATGAGTAGATTTGATGCCGAAAGGGCGGTGGAGACAGAGGCTATTCGATGGGACTTCAACAATCTCTTCGGGTATTACGCGATGAACGAGATTCTTCGACCATTGCTGCCCCCACTGCCATGGATGCACAACATTGACGAGGCTCAAGATGTCGTGCACCGTCTAATTTCTATCAGAATCGACATTGCCCCGTATGCTGTTGAAGTGTTACTTCGTTTGCAACGGGTTCTCGCGGGTGTAAGTTTTTCCTTCTCGCCACAAACTTGTCCCTTATCGTGTCTTCTCGTCCCTTATCATATCTCATCGTCCCTTATCGTCTCTTATCGTCCCTTATCGTCCCTTATCGTCTCTTATCATCTCTTAATCGTCCCTTATCGTCTCTTATCATCTCTTAATCGTCCCTTATCGGTTTACTTGACTCCGTTGTTTTTCAAGGGCCGGAATATGTGCAACCCTAGCGTAATCCCCGGGCCTGCCAGCATTGAATTGTACGTGGACGCTCCAGTGGAAAATTGGGATGGGCCGTCTCAAATGTACGAAGTCCTGAGTCCCTTCCTCTTCGGAAAGGACGCATCCGATATGCACCTCCCGTCATCGGCGGCTCCGCGATAATAAGAACGGGGGGCGAGATTCTGTGTTGCGCTTCATCGACATGGTCCATGCTCGCACTGTCGTGGACACGGTGTCGCGTTGTAAATTAATATATTGTGTGAAAATATTAAAGATGTTGCCTTAGACATCGGATAGAATATGAGGAGAAGGATACAAAAGGTTGGGGTCGTGGAGAAATCCACGGTTTGGTTCAATGGGGGGTAACCGGAGCTTGTTAGCATAACTTGGAAGCTTGCATCTTGTCACTGTAGCTCAGGGAAGCGTAGGTGGCCGGTTGGCTGCTTATTTCCTGCTTTCACTAGCAAGTACCAAGTTGCAACTATCCAGGCCGTTCAACGAGTTTGATAAAGCTCAAACCCGGAACCGGCAGGCAACAATCGACGGACCTTGACAGCCAACCAAGTCCGCAACTTGGCGACCATTAGTGGACTCAAGGTGGCTTTATACAACTGTTGAGGGACTGTACAATGTTGCGACCTTGTCCTTTAGCCAGATCTTTTGATGCGGACTACTTTTAGTTAAAATAGAATTATTTATGGCTATTTGAGTAATTCAGTGAAGGCAAGCTTCTTAAAGAAGTTACTGAGAGATATAAAAAGGAAGATAGTTTCTTTGCCTCACATGATTTGCTTCAAGCCAATAGCTTGGATAGCTTAGAGTTGATAGTATGGATTCTCAAGACCCAGATGAGTGGGAGTTGTCATTATCGCAATTACCGGAGGATCCGTTTCAATCTTCTCAGCCATCAACTTCCAGATGGCGAGTGCGAGATGAAGCGGGGCCTTCCGAGCGTCGTGTTCAACCACGTCCAGATCCAAGTCTACGGCAACTTGCATTTGTGAATCTACAACCGGACGCGAAAGTTCTAGTGATTGTATTGGAGGCTGAAGCTTCATTGACGGGTGGCCGTCAGATGGTGTTTGAAGGGTGTTTTGAAAATACCAATGAAGGCCAAATGGTGAGTCGCTTTTCTAATGAGATGGGCCACCGTCTTTGGCTTCGAGGGCCGCTGACCTTTTTAAGCGATGAACGGAGAGCAAGTTATGTTTCAGCGGTACTCCGTCAAATTCTAGAGTTTTTATATGGTTAGATGAAGGTAGAATCCATTTAGTTGTTAATATAGGAGTTTGTTATATGTTTATGTTTACATTAGATCAAGATCCAAGAAAGAAAAAGAAAAGAAACTAAGAAAAAGTTTGACCGTCTTAGAATTCTTTTGGAACCACACCTTTTGAAGCCCAATGGTTGGGGTTTCTTTCCTATCTTATCTTGATAGACTTTAGAGTGCTTTTGGAGGTTAACCAATAGGCTTTAGATGCCCATGTGGCTTAGGCATGGGCTGATGTGGAAGGATAAGGGGCGACTCTCCTTTCCTCTTGGTGTGTGTTTTTGGTGTGTAGAGAGTGCTGTGAGAAAATTCCCGAGAGGAAGATCGGGCGGTGTGTACTCGTTTTTTATGAGAATGTTATGAAAATTTGTGAAGTTGTTTCTTGTGAAGTTGCGCTTCTTTGAGCGGTGTTTTTGTTCAATTTGGAGTTCATACGCAAAAGTTATGAGAGATTGAGTGAGGAGTAGTTGGCCGCTACCCAATTAGAGGAGCAGCAACTTTGGGCCTTCACCATGGCTTCGATACTTTGTGTTCGGACTTGAAATTTGATAGAAGTATACCTCATTGAACTAGCTTTCTAAGAAGCTATCACTCGACTCATTTAAGTGTGCTATGAAAAAGTTATAGTCATCTAAGTAGAAGAGAGTTCTGCTGTCTTGGAAGTGAAGAGGCGTGAGTTTCAAGCTCACATAATTTTTAGTTAGTAGATTATTTTGAAGTGAAATTTAGAGGAATTGTAGCTTATTAAACTAGCTTTCTATAAAGCTATTATACGGCTCATTTAGAATCGTAGTATAGAAGTTATAGCCGCCGAAGTTGGAGGGGTTTGCTGCCATCGACATAAGAAGGCACAAACTTTGAACCTCCATAACTTTTAGAAGGTAGTTTAGAATAACCTGAGATTTTGGAGGGTGTTAGCTTATTGCACCAGCTTTCCAAAAAGTTATAGCACTTGACATTTGGCGGCTCGAACCATCTGTGGCATCAATTAGAAGCTCGCAGCTAGTGTGGTAAAGAACTTTGGGAGGTCTTTTGTGTTTTTGAACACTTCAAGACTTGAAGATAAGAAGACATGAAGACTTGAAGATAAGAAGACAAGAAGACTCGCGTGTTGTGGCTTGTGGCTTTGTTATTCCTAGCCGGCTTTGGAGGCTCGTTGTCTTTATTTGTTATTCCCAGCCAGTTTTGGAGGCTAGTTGTTTTTCAATTCTGCTTCGTAAACTTTGTTGCGGCGAAGTGGGGTTAATGGCCCACACGGTCGTGTTTATGTTGTTCCCACCGGTGAGGCGCGATTGCTGGTCACCGTGGGTTTGAAGTTTAGGAGCCAATCTTTCGGACGGTCAGCTCGTGGTTTGGCCGTCCCGTTTTACCCGTCCGAGGCCGTGGTTTCTTATCACCTACCCTTACCTTTAACCCTTTAGAACCACCACAGGATAGGCCAACGGGGAGGAGTTTGAAGATTGAAGACTGAAGAATGAAGAGTGAAGACTAAGACTTGAAGACAAGAGGAATTCGTGGTCAAGACTAGAGATTTATTTGGAGACAACCTTTGTTCTCAAACCATTTCTAGCAGCAGCTAGGATCTCCGCGATTTCCCAAAGAAAACTCTCGCTACTCGACACGGCAAGGAGTCATCTAGAGGATTTCGTTCGACAGTGGTGTGTTGCCGATATGGATATCTACGAATACTGGGATACCCTGGACGAGAACTGCTTGGCAAGGGAGGATCTGGACTTCATGTATGCCGGCTACGTTCCACGTAAGATTTATCCGATAATCCCGTCATTCATATAACTGTTTTCTTCCTCATTCTTGGTATCTCCGTTATTTCCCTGTGACTAACGATAAGGCTTTTGCAGGCACTGTAGATCCTACTGGGGCACGAAAAGGGATCTTGCAGAGGCAGATTGCAAGAACGCCGTGTCGCGTCTGGTAAAAAGAGAGTGGGATCGGCGAGAAGGGCATCCAGTGACTTCACATGACGAAATTCGATGGGAGACGTCTACCAGAACAAGGGACCTCGAGGGTGCAGCCACCCTCCTTCACATGGACGAAGGAACCTCGAATGAATTCCGCGTCCAGAATCGGTTCCCGGGGAGTAACGACGACGAAGGATTCCCCGACCAGTGTATGGACGAAGTTACGGAGGAAGCACAAGAGGGGCCTAGCGACGAAATACGCCAGGGAGGTGTTCCCGATAGCGCCCAGGAAGAGCCCGCTTCTACAACGGTGAAGTCACCGGGCCGTCCCGCCGATAACCCATCTCCCATGGAGTTTTCGTGGGCACAAGCTATGAATGACCCTACCCTCGGCTTTCCGGAGTCTTCACAGTCGCTGATGGGGCTATCTCAATTCGACACCCCTCTTCAGCATGTTGTGTTTCCGGGTACAGGGGAGACGGAACCCGGCATTAAACCCCACCGTCTATCGTTCCCTCTGTCGAGTCAAGGTATTGAAAACCTAGACTCTACTAACAGTCCCCCGGTGGTTCCCGAGGTGCCTTGCGTGACACCCTTGGAAAGTCATCCAATCCCAGAGAAGGCTCCCTCTCCGGACTCCGATTACGCTTCTCCGCCAGGGCCCGATAACCCTGCTCCTCCGCCAGAGCCCGAGAACCCGCCAGAGCCCGAGAACCCTACTAGCCCGCCAGAGCCCCAGAACCATGCCAGTCCGCCAGAACCCGTTGAGCCTGCTTCAGTGCCAAATCCTGATAGCCCTGTTCTGGTATCTGAGCCCAATAAGCCTGCTCCTTCGCCAGAGCTCGATATGCCTGCTCCTCCGCCAGGACCCGTTCAGGCTCCTCCTCCGCAAGAGCCTGATAACCCTTCTCCAAAGGAGATGGACCCCGAGGAGATCAGACTGGCATTGCGCTTTATCAAGGAAGCACAGGAATCTGGAATGTCTAGTATTTGGGTTTATCCTGGACTCGAAGAGCGTGTTATGAATAGAAGGGAAGGACAGAAGGCGGCGTATACATGCATGTTGAAGGAGAACCGCGGAGTATGTACGTCAGACTGTGTGTCCTGGGAGAAAGAGCCCTCGCTCTGCTACGAAGCCGAGGAGCATGACGCATCCATGATAGAGAAGAACCTCAACATTATTGTAGAGGTCTTAATGCAGCGGTGAGTGTCGTCGTCTATGTTATCGTGTTCTCTGACACCTACTGTTTATCGTCACCTGTTGTCTAACGTCCGCTTTCTTCTGAATTGCAGGCCTCGTTTTATTCATCCGAAGGACCTGATTGGAGGTATGAGGTTTTTCGGTCCAGACCTTCGGCAAGCCGTGGATGTCTCACTCGCACTACAGGACTGGCATTGCGTGCTAAAGGACAAGCGGGAAATGGAAGGCACATTTCTGAATTTCATCCTTAGGAATGTCGTCTACCGTGCGAAGGAGCATGTTCGAATCCAGTATCATTACACGCAAAACTGGTTATCGGCGACTTTGCAGTGCTATCTGGCGGATGAAGGGAAGGGTTGGGATGACATCGTGAGCTTTCTCAGCCGCTCGTTCCGTAGCACCACCAAGATGCCGAATACCATTATCGTCCCTTACCACGATAAGGGTCACTGGAGCGTATTCGTCGTGGAGCAAAGGCGAACGTATCACCTGGACCCAGCGAAAGGCATGCACAAGGGTCGGGAAGTGAACAACTTCATCTTCCTTGTGCACATGGGATGGGCAACCGCGAAGGGCGTGAGGATCGGATCTCGGAGTTGGACTGAATGGCAGAGTCGATCGCCGATAAGGTTGCCTCTGCCTAGTCAGAAAAAAAGCTAGGAGTGTGGTTTCATGGCAGGCTTGGGCTTTATGCAGTACCTTATCGCACGTGGTGGGCGCAAAGAGGCGGAGGAGAAGACCGTGACGGAGACCAAATATCTGGACAGGGACAGGAAGAAGGCGTACCGATGGTTCATGCAAGCGCTGTATACGGAGATTGTCGCACCGCTTCCGTTCCACGATGCCCTTAATCTATGTGATCAGGATACGGTGGAGTTCAGAAGCAGAAGTCTGGACGTAGTTTTCGTGGAAGCCGGTATAGAGACGGCGAAGAAGAAGGAAGTCCCAGTTTTTGGTATTTCGGAGACAGTGGGGGATCGTGATCTTCAGGGCTTCAACGTGCTCACAAACCCACCAGTGACTCGAGGAAGGCGGAAGAAGTCAACCGCGCCGAAAAGCCTGAAAAAACCGAGAAAACCGAAGGGCACCACCAAGACGAAGAAGTAGGCGATAAGGAGGGGTGTTGTACACAGCCGATAGACTCCAGGAATTTGTACAAATTAATAGGATGCCGATGTTATACATTTCATTCATTGTAAATGACAATTTTTTCGATAGCGTACATAAACGGATTTTGGGACCCCCTTGCAGAGGCTTGTAAGCGGAACTTAAAATCCAGTCTTTGCCGATTATATTGAATGTTGGGTTTTAACTTTCAAACTAAAGAAATATCACTTCAGTGGAAATTTCAGCCGATGCATGGAACTTAATCTAAGAGCATCTTATCGGCAGTATTCTACCGATAAGATTACTAATGGTTATCGGTGCAGGTTTGCAGCTGAAATCCTCTGCCTTTTATACTCATCCACATCGGTGCCGATAACCTAAGTCGTTTCTTGAGTTAGTCTTTCGCTAGCTGGAACGAACCTCATCCGAAAACCTCTGGAATCCAGGAAGTCATGCAACCTTCGGAGCCTCATTCCAAGACCGTCTTCATTTGTGGGGAGCGGTGCAGGTATCTCCTGGAGTGGATGAAGCATTCCGGCTTCGATTTCAGCCTCCAACCTTGAGAGGGTGGCGTCGGTGTTGCGCAAAGCTGCATCCAAGTGTCTTGCTAGCAACGTTTGGCGATAAGCCTTCTCGAGTAGCTTCAGGACAAGCTGATACATACGATCAAAGTCGCATACCCATGTCTTGCCTAATTCTCGAAGGTTGGAAGTCACTGGGGTTACATCTCCGGCTTCGGTATCGGAGGGAACATCATTATCGGGGAAGCCCTCGGTATTCGGGTGTCGACCATTGTCTTGGCGGAGAAGATTCGTCATTCCTCCTTGGATTGTGCCGCAAAGGGAGCCCAGATATCTAGCAATTTTTCCCTCCGCCAGGTCAGGTCTTGTCATTTTCAGGACCTTAACCTGGTGCTTACAAATGTCACCTTTCTAGGAATGAACACATTGGCAGACGGCCCATTCGGTGCATGGATTGTATACCGCATACGTAATGTGTCTCCTATTCGAGGATTTAACGTATGCAGGACCTCCCGACCACTCGGGCAAGGTGACCACATTATCGAAAATTGTATTTGCTTGGTTGATTGCATTGACCATGATCTGCCGCTGCCTCTTGTTCTTTATATAACCGTTTAGCTTACACCAGTGACTGTAATCATACTTCTCGATGACATTTCCAGTGAGCTCATAAATAAGCCAGTCCATCCTTCGGCCGATAAGCTTCCTTTTGGATTGCCAGAGCACTGCTTTCATATTAGAATGGTATGATTCGATCGCTGCACTGGTGTCCTGGCCAGCATGGGGGATTTTCCGGTCTCCCACAACCCACATTTTGATTTTCGGGAGCCATTCCTTGTCGAAGTACTTCCAGTATGCATCAGCGTCTCGCAAGAGAGCCTTAGCTTCGCCGTAAACGTGCCGCACCCACTCTACCAAATTCCACACCTTATCGCCGGGAGCTCTCGCCGAAGGGTCTTGGAAGTCACTAGGTGTCTCTGATACGTACATAAGTGAGCCCACAATTCGCAAAGCTCCGGCCCTCGTCTCCATGTCTTTCAACTTAGCACATGCATTCTTCTGCCACGCTCGACGAACATGCCAAAGACATAGAAATAGATGCGAGTACGGCCAAACCTCCGTGCGATAACCCGACAAGCCGATAATACAACTCGCTAAAGCCCGTCACCCGATAACGTAAGAATGCTAAATCGCTTACCGAAGAGAGTTGATCTCATTATCGGCGTCGTCAAGTACAAAGGCAGTGGGTCTCCAGTCCGGCCTTATCTGCACCAACTTCTGCATCAGAGCGCGCATCCAAGGGACGAGATCTGCTTGTTTGGATTTCGCAGTGATCACGAAAGCCACTGGAACACCATTTCTCCACTCGTCAAATACCATCATCGTGAAGAGCGGATACTGGACACGCAAGCAAGGAATTAAGCGGTATGGGAGTGAGTGCTCCTAATTTTTATACGGACCCTACATGGAGCACGGTAAAGGTATGTGTACATTTTTGTTGTTCGTTGCGAATGTCCCGTCTATAGCAATAATGTTATTGTGACTATATTTCAGCATCATGTGCGTCTGAAATGGGGTTTGAATCCCAATTACAAAGGGTACGTTATCGGCATTCAGCACTCCGTCGACCTTGCTGCCCGGGTCTTGGTAGTTAAAAACCATACCTCGGTTTTCTCGGACCCACATTCTCACACTCTCAGCATCGTTGTCGTGTTTCTTGTATAGTTCTTGCGCACGGACTCCGCATATGTTGCCGATGTCCTCCATGCTAAGGAAACAATCCCGAGAAGGCGTAAGAGTGCCCTCATCCCGTGCCTTTAGTACCAGCTTCTGGTGCTTCTGTATTATAGCTGCCATCGGAACTTGCTCTTCAAATTGCCTCAGAACCCAAAGCCTTACTTCCTCCGATATGTACTTCCAAAAGCGGAGCTTTCCCCTCTGCACATTGTCCTTATCGTGGACGATGAGGCCCTGAGTGTCGACATGTTCCGAGCAAAAGTACCCTATCTCGGCGATATATGGTAGAAAATAGTACCTCTTTACGTAGAATCGACATTGGCAGCCCACTTTCATAGAGCCCCCCTCCTTCGCATTAGTGGCACGAGGGCCTTTCTGGCCAGCGCCGGACGTAAGTTGTTTCCTTTTGTGATTGTATTTCAATGGCGTTGGTGTCATTTTGGGCGTGATAGCTTGGATCTTGTCCCTGTTGTCTTCGGGACCGTATTGACAACGCCATCTGCTTATCGGCGTTGACCATCAGAGATACGTGCGGTACTGAAGAGATGTAATGGCACAGCCGATAAGCACATCTACCGTGTATATTGAATGTGATATCAGAGGTCGTGATTCACTTATCGCTGGTACTTGATGTGGTAGTTCCACCGATAGTGCATCTTCTCGCCGACGTTTGTGGGGTCGTTCTTGTCGTGGACGAAGGTAGTCTCTACATCCTTTCGGCCAGACTGCTCACCCTCCACGAAATCCGAGACCCTATCCCAGGGAATGTAGGCGATAAGCTTGGACTGCTTCCTCTTCGATGATTGCGGATCGTCTACGAACCTCGTATCATTCTCGGCCTCCATGTTCCACCTAAGACATTTCCACGTCAAAATCCCTGGAGGAGGGTTCTGTAATGAATCGCGCATCCGAAGAACCTTGTGACCGTGTCTCTTCAGATAGTTTGCATGCTGGCCTTCCCGGAACGCGGCATCAAGGTCCTCCACCCCCTTCTCACGCACGCCAGCCGGTTTTTTTCTCCCTTGACGCCTCCATTTCCTCCCTGCTGCCTCGTTATCGGCAACGGTTGGTGCCGCCGTCTCGCCAGAATTCCCATTCGGCCTGTCTTGGATGGGGAGATTGAGATCGAGGAACTCCATTCACGCGGAGACAAGCACTCCCCTTCCGGCAAGGTGCTACACGGCACAATAGATCGTGCGAAAGACGGCGTAGTACGAAACGATGTGGATGACACTTCGCGCCGGCATCCGCCGAGAAGGGCGGGTCATTCTAGAGTACACGTAGCGGGGCGAGAAGGTGACTTCGGTGATCCGGAGAAGGCGGGGGCGAAGGGGCTTTTCGGCGAGAAGTGCCGAAAAGAGAGACGGGCAGCGCGAAATAATTGAGGGCGAGAGTGGCAATTATCGTGGGAAGGAGGCGAAAAGGCGCTTGGGGAGAAGGGCTGGTCTTTGCGGTGTCAGGGCTAAAACCGGGCCGTGATACCGCGAACCCGGATTGATTGTAGTGACCGGGTCCGATTCACTATCTTGAGACTATAAAGTAGGAGGTAGTTTGAAATAGAATCATCTCCTCCACCTTCAAAATACATAATTACATGTAGACTGAGACTAAAAAAGAGGATTTGAGAATAGACATTCTTGACTTCAATGGTCGAGGATGCGCATGGAAAATAAATGTTCATCACATTTGGCTCAGAAGAATGTCCATTGCCAAGTATTCTTATACTTCATAGATTTGTATGGGATGTCACAGACTAAATAATATAGTGAAGATTGACTCCTAATGGATCCTTCCATCTTCATAAAACATCATATTTGATGAAAGAGCGCATCCTAAAGTGAAAGTGCAACTTTAAATAATAGAAAATCCTACTGTGGGAGTTGCAGTTGCATATAAAAAATGCCAAAACAACGTCTTCAATTGATATGCCAAATGCATGATGATAAAATGCACACTTTCAATGTTGTGTAGTCAATATTGGTAAATGGGTATGCAACAAGAGGTAGCAACCTATGTGCAAAAGTATGAAGTTTGCGATTGGGTTTATCCAAGCTTCAATACCTTGCCCACTCAATTACAACCATTTCCAATTATGGGATTGGACTTTAGACAGAGTTTTGATTTTGCTGCCCAAATGATGACAGTAAAAGTAGGTGCTAAATATGTACTTGTTATTGTAGAGTATAATAGTAAGTGGATTGAGCTAGTGGCTTTATCGCAAAATTCTTCTAAGCTAGTAACGTTAGCTTTTCTAGAATTACAAGTTTTTGCTAGGTTTGGAGCTCGTTTAGAGGTGTTGATAGATAAAGGAAGAAAGTTTCTTGGATCCTTTGAATAGCTTTGTACTAAAGCATTAATTGATCACCAAACAACATCTAGGGACTAGCTAGGGACTGATGGATTGGCAAAAAAAGTGATTCATGTAGTCAAGAGTGGATTAAGCAAGTATAGATTGTTGGCAAGCAACCATAGAGATTGGATCTCAAACTCTCTTGGATAGCCATGGGTTATTGCTTTAGTCAATAAACTTCTCTTGCTTGATACAACCCTTCTCAGTTAGTCTATGGTAGGGAGCCCATGTTGCCTTTAGTAGTTGAAGAAAAAAAGAATCCAATTGAAGATTTGGACAATCCAATGATTTGGGTACAAGTGCTACAAGATCAAACCAAGTATTTCCAAAAGATCATGCCTATGGAGAACTTTGCAATACCGCAACATAAAGATAGGTTGCATTATGCACGTATTAGAAGTAGGGCTTACAAACCTCAACGTCAATGTTTTCAAGTGGGTAATTTCGTATATTTACATCGTGAAGCACCAAAGACCTTGGATGTTGAGGTATGTAATACCATCTTGCAATTCAAAAAGATCTTACCAAGTGGGATCTTTCTTTTAGAAGGAAAAGATGGACAAGAATGCAAGGACAACACAAAGGTGTACAAGGTGTACAAAGAATTGTACACCTTGTCTTTTGCCTTTCAAACAATCAATACATCTAGAGAAAGTAATGGTGCCACTTGAATATAAATGTCTTGTTTGTGTGGAAACCAAGGGCACAATGACAATGTTGCTATGTGACAAATGCCAAAGAAGATTGCATATGGCATGCTGTCTTCATCCTCTTTTGACAACTATTCTTAAAGGAGATTGAAGTTGACTTCTATGTAAGAATCTAGAAGCTTCTCCTGGAAATTTCCAAGGCCACCTAATGCTTCTAAAAAAGCATCTAGGAACTTCCAAGGATAACAAAAAACTTTTAAAAACTTCTACATCATTCTATTAACTTGTAAGCTAAAACAACCCACGATAATTGCAATGACAATCTCGTGAAATGAATTCATTCACATAAGGTAAACCAACCTATGATTGCCAAATTAAGCAACGTGCATATATGTAATGGTAGCAAACATGGGCAGATTTAAACAAATGGGAGCAAGCGATAAAAAGAGCAGAAGGGTAGAGGGTGGCAAAAGAAAGCGGACAAGATTGCACAGGAACAATTGGACGAGAAAGAGTCAATGGGCGGAGTCCCAACAGCGGCAGAACAGAGCGGACATGATCAAATCGGAGCGGACGGGAACGAATAGGAGCCGACATAATTAGATGACTGCGGGCGGAATATCCAAGGGAGGGTCTTAGTCGGGCAACAACCCAATGTTCCAAAGAAACCTCGGGATTTGCTTGTAGGCTATTTATAGTGTTATCTAGGGCAAACATGCCAATGTCAAATTGTATCATATCCGTATATAGCGTTTGTACATTGTATAGTTCCTGCGATGAATGTGGATAGCCATGAGAGACAACGGAATTTTGCTCATCTAGAGCCATGCTTTCTATAGCCAGGCATCATGTGAAGTAGAGACGTCGAGTTACTTGATGAATGTGAGGGTATTGTTGAAGTGGAGTAGAGTTTTGTCCATGGAAGTGGATAAGATGTTACGGTAGAGGTACCAGTTCAAGCTTAAATAAGCAGGTTATGATATCAGAATGCAAGATTGAGTCATAAAAATATATTGTGTGGGATTTTAAATCATTTTAAATACTTGATATATTAAGATGTTACTATCTTAATTTCTCTATATCATTGGAAATTTCTCCCCATGAAAATATAGAGGTTAAAGTTTTAATATCTTCAAATATGAAAATATTTTTGGAAGTGCTTAAGGCTCTCTCATATTTGAAAGCAACAAATGGAGATCAACCTAAGTGATTTCTTTTTTTTTTAAGCTGATATAGATAAGACTTATGAATCGTCAAAGTAAATTATAATGGAAATGGCATTAACCCCTAAAGGACCAAGTGTCAAAAATGGGCTTTTTGAAAGTTCGATCAAGTTCCTATGGTGTCAATTTCCAACATTCCACTATGAAATTTTTACTGTAGAAGGGCATTACTAAGACCTCAGTGGGAGAACAATTTTCCACTAAACCCGACATATAATGAAAAAGTTACAGGGTTTCAAATTTCAAATGGAGAGTGTGGGCACTTTGGGCACCTCCAAAAACTTTTGCTAGGACACTCTATTTAATGTGAGATTTTCAATACTAGCAAGTAATATTTTTTCCCTTCATATTGTCCAAAAAGTTCTTGTCTTTAGTGAAAAACAACACATTAACCCAAGTCAAACATTTTCACACATTGGTAGGCAAGGTACCAAAAAAACTCTTCTTTTCCACATAAAACTTAGAGATCTTCATATTTTTCACTTTTTTTTCCCCACATCAATATGTAGTGTAAATCTTCCTATTGACCTTTCGGATTATCAATCTAAAACATATTGATTTCACAAAAAATAAAAATGCAATTTGGCAATTTTTGAACCTCCACTCCTTGCACAGTTGTTTTGAATATGCTACACCCCTCTCCTACCTCTAAAATTTGGTGTGCTAGGAACTAACATCATGCTCAACACAATGGTAATGGATTTAGACCTTATGTAGTGCAAAAATCTGACACCGAGAGAAGTCAAAGTTTGCTGATCCACTGAACGCAGGGAAGAAAATGAACCATTTGTTTGACTTTAATCACTATAATCTTTCAATCCATGCGGTCAAAGTCTATGAAATTTTGTGAGTATGTTACTGAATAAGTCTTATTTGAGATCCTACGGTCAAAACTAGAAATCAAAGTTTTTGTTTCCTTCTTTAGTCATTGCACTAGAATCCAACTATTTTGAAGTGTTTTTGGTGTGAAACTGTCACGGTACTTTAGGGGTTAATGTGGACAGCGGGAACACTCAAAGTGGACATGAGATTCTCATGCAACTAAGCCTAGGATGGAAGGTTACGGATGCGATAGATTTAGGTGAATCTGTCTCAACATGTTTTGGGTGATTACGGTAGCAGGAACCAGTTCAGACGACCCGCCATGTTGGGTTCCTTTACCTTGCACAATTCCAATGTTGGTCAATTTTGAGGCACACCGGTCAGTAACACCAGGTTCTGGGACGATAATGTGAACAAACTTGAGATCTTTTTATGTTGAACTTAACCGTGAGGTTCGGAATGAATCAACGTGGTGAGAAAGTTTGCAAATCGGTCATGAAATGTTGAGGTGGACCGTAGCATAATCAAGGAACTTCAATTTGACTCCGTTTTCAAGTGACTTCAATTTGGACCTTGAAACTCATCAACATTGAGAAATTGAGCAGTCTGCTTGCAACTTCTTAGCCTTATTACCAAGAATTCGTAACAGTACACCTCGATTTGTAGTTAATGCTGAGTCAAGAGATGGTGTTCATGGAAGGCTTTTGAAGTGATGCCAAGCACGCTCAGTACTTCTGCGGGATTTCTAATAAAGGATGGCAGATACGTGTTTCTCTACAGCTGGCACATGATTCGGAAAGAGATTTCTCAAAGCTGCAGCTAGAAATGAACAGCGTCAACAGATTAATCTGGGGGAAAAGGTCATGAACTTCCAACATACTGTAACTGTTTATTCCATCATGGATCACCAGCAATAGACAGTGCTTGACACTAAGATGTAAATGTTAGAAGGTGAAAACTTGAAGTTAAAGTCATCCTAATGGTTGAACTTCTTGTCTGTTGGATTTCAGTTGGTTGAGCTTCAAGTTAGCTACAGTACATATTGATCGTTGATGTGTCTTATGAAGTATCTTTTTGTATCAATGATCGTCAACGTAGCTAAGATGTAAGCAAGCATGCTTAGTGAAGACGTAGGAAGTTGATAACTAGATCAGAGAGGACATGATGTACTCTACAGTTGCAACTTTGCTGCATATGAATAAAGCTTCGTTCACAGATCATAGATTATATTAGTAAAAGCTTCTGATCAAAATCCCTTCACCCTTGAAAACCCACAAGCTGCTCTTGTACACTTGGTACTACTCCAAAGTAAATACATATTCCAGAATATAATATAAACATACGATGCAATGATCGAAGCACTTCAACTGATTAATCTGCCCATAAAAGCTTCGTATCTGGAGAGGTACTGATCACCCTATAATCCAAACAAGTCCAAAGGAAAGCTCAAGCTCCGAGAGTAAGAAACCTACTAGACAAGTTGGAATTGTAACCTAAAACCACTTCAGGAGGTGCTTCAGTTGTAGCTGCCATTACAAACAGAAGGTGAAATAGCACTCGACTCCTGTCCGTTATTCTGGTGAGATATGCGAATTGAGATTGTTATGTTGTCCAGGATTTTCATGCTCCATTACCACGATATCATCGAATCTGCACAGAAATGAAGCCCACATTGAAGCAGTTAATAATTGTTGTCAGAAAACTTAGACTTCCTGGTAGACGAGGGTTGAAGCTGAACTAGTGCTTGATTAGTGGAAGTTTCTGATAATCTTACTCTTCAGTACTAATCACTTGCTTTGTCCTCGTCTTGGGCACTTGCTTTACAACAGGAAATTTGAACAGCGTTTCAACCTCTTCGGCTACAATTCTGGGCTCCTTCCTAGTCACCCACTTTTCTCTGTCAGACGGCACCTGCTCCGTCACCGGAATCTCGATCTCTTCCTCTACCACACTACACATTTATCACCAGAGTCAGAATAACCTGAAGAATCTGAGAACTCCAAAATGTTTCAGACAGGAAGGCAATAGTGTACGGGTGGATGGGGTAGGATGGCCATTACTGGTAGTAAGTCTCCGGTTTCATGATGATTCTATACTTCACCACAGGCACAAGCTCAAAACGCTCCACCTCGTCGTCCACAATCACAGTCTTCAATTCCGGGACAAGCCGTCTTTCCCAAGAAACAATCTGTTTCTGACGCGTCTCCTCCACCTCTTTCATCTCAGCCACCTTCTCAACAACCTTAAATTCGGTCTCAAACTGCCTAATCTGCCAAACATAGTCCACATGCTCAGAGAAGGTCAAACCCATGCAACAGTTTTGCAATGCATTCATCTCAAATCAAAGGATGAAGTTGATCCTCTGGCGCATTGATAACTTACCAGATCGTCTCCAATATGGGGTAGGTGGCACATCGACGTGGGGTGAGTATTTTCCAACTTGTGCTTTTTCAACTCCATGAGTTGATCGGACGACGTCTTCATGTCCGGCATCTGATTCCACGACTGCTGGGTCCACGACGAAGACTGCTGATGGCCTAAATGCGTTTGCTGGTTCTGGCTCGGAATCCTGTCCGCCACCTGATCCCACGGCTGCTGGCTCCACGATGTGAAATTCTGATGGCTCATAGGCGTTCGCTGGTTCTGGCGCGGAATCGTGTCCGCCATCTGATCCCAAGACTGCTGGCTCCACGACGTAGACTGCTGATGGCCTAAAGGCGATTGCTGGTTCTGGCGAGACCCTACGTGCAAAGGATTGGAAGTCCAACTCACCCCGCCATTACCGGTAAACACACTCGAATGTCTTCGGTCCAGGGGGTTGGAAGTAACGAAACCAGAACCGCCATCACCAGAAAACACACTCGAGTGTTTTCGATCGATGGTGTTGGAAGGCACGAAACCAGAGCCGCCATTGCCGGAAAACACACTCGAATGTCTTGGATCGTAAGGGTTGGAAGTTACGAAACGAGAACCACCATCGAAATTGGACTCGACTTCATGCGAAGACGTAACTGCCGCCATGACTGTACACAACTGGCGCCGTAGAAGAACATACAAAACTGGAAGAGATCGAAATGTGAAGAGCAGGAGGTCGTTCGGTGCACACCAAACTGGACAGGCAGTTAAGAGCTCAAAGGTGGCGTTTATAAGAAAAGATAACGGTGGTGGATGAGAGTTAAGGCATATCCGGTTTGCCTAGGAAAATGGGCAATTGTTTTATCAATATTTAGTAGCTTCGACTGTGTCAACATTTTATAAACGAACTTGGTAGCTGGAATTATTGTCCACGCGGAGCTCGTGTTGTTATTTTGACCTTATTTTAAATGCTCGTGTCATTTATCTTAAAAGCCTGATTTCAACGAGTCGTAGCTTGGAGGCAATTTCAACCGTACAACGTTAGAAGGTGCCACTCCTCGTCACTAACCAGCCTCGAAATCGAGGACTGGCTGTGGCCAATCGTCGCCATCGATCTCATTGGAGATGATCCTCGCCCTGGAATTCAAACACCAAGGTATAGGCGATATACCCAAAGGAAATGAGTGAACCCATATTAACCCCTAAGGTACCAAGTGTCAAAAATGGGCTTTTTGTAAGTTCGGTCAGGTTCCTATGGTGTCAATTTCCAACATTCTTCTTTGAAATTTTTACTCTAGAAAGACATTACCAAGAGCTTAGTGAGAAAACATTTTTTTCCTAAATTGGACATTTGATGAAAAAGTTATAGGGTTTTGAATTTTAAATGGGGAAGGCGGGCACCTTGGGCACCTCCAAAAACTTTTGATAGGACACTCTATTGAAAATGAGATTTTCAGTACTCGTAAGTATTATTTTTTCCCTTCATGTTGTCAAAAAAAAGTTCTTGTCTTTAGTGAAAAATAGCATACCAACCCAAGTCAAACATTTTCACACATTGTCACTCATTGTCGGGCAAGGTACCAAAAATACTTCTTCTTTTCCACATAAAACCTAGAGATCTTTATATTTTTCACTTTTTATTTTTTCCACAACAATATGTAATGTAAACCTTCGTATTAACTATTCGGATTATCAATCGAAGCATATTAAGTATAAAAAAAATTAAAGTGTGAATTAACAAATTTCGAGCCTCCACTCCTTGCACACTTGTTTTGAATATGCTACACCCCGTCTCTACCTCTAAAAATTCGTGTGTTGGGAGCTAACATCATGCTTAACAAGAAGGTAATAGATTTAGACCTTGTGTAGTGAAATTTTTTGACACCAAGTGAAGTCAAAGTCTGCTGATCCACTAAACGCAGGGAAGAAAATGAACCATTTGTTTGAGTTCAAACACTATAAGTCTATAATCTTTTAATCTGTGCGGTCAAAGTTTATGAAATTTTGTACATGTATTACTCAATAAGCCTTTATTGAGACCCTACGGTCAGAACTAAAAATTAAAGTTTTTGTTACCCTCTTTATTCATTGCACTAGAATCCATCAATTTCGAAGAGTTTTTGGTGTAAAATTGTCACGATTCCTTAAGGGTTAAGGTAGGAGACCATTAATCAATTGATTCATCAACCCTAAGCGCCCTGCGGGCGCAGGTGGCTATTTGGCCTTCTGGCCAAGGGACAGGATCTTCTCCCAGCCAAATCGACGGCCAGATCTTCTCCCAGCCAATCCTTGATTTCGAGGCTGGCTGGTCGCGAGGGGTGCCTCTGGCTGCCGGAAGAAGTAGGACTCCGGTCTCCAAGGGGGGGCGGAGTGAATATAGTGTATGTTCGTTCCACAACTAAATCCATGTCCATCGCACAGAGGTTTAATAAGGTAGAGGCACCCAGTTTCGATCACCGAAGCCAGTTGGGGACTCAAGTGATACTAGAGTTTTCCTGAAAGTACTCAGGGTTTAAACCCTGACTGTCACTCCAAAACGCTAATAGGGGTTGTACACCTGAAAGTCCATTTGCTTTTGAGAAACATGGTGCTTTGGTTAACTTTGGGGTTTATTTTATGAATTATGGTCCTTTGTCAGCCAACCAACATGCTACAAGGTTAATCATCTAGGCACAGTCACCGTCCAAACAATGATGCAAGGTGGCATTGGTGACTCCAAATTACTAATTTGGTTTCATTAGCTTGTTCCATGCGCGTGGCCCATAAAATATGGAGGGTGACAACTTTCACCTTGCAAATATTGCCGTATTTAAATCTCACCCTGCTTTGATGGATAGAGAAACACACAAGGTCCTTAAAGGATGTTGCACCGGGTCTTTTTGACTGACACAAGGTAGCCACCCTGTAAAATTCAGACTTTCAGGAAAACTCTATTGTATGTCAAAAATATTTGTGCAGAGAGATGGGGAATTAGGAATGAAACTCAACAAATATTTTTTCAAATTTAATCACAAAGATTTGGAATTGATATAGAATTTAAAAGCCCACAAACCATAGGAGTCCATAATCAAACTGTAGAATAGGTGAGATTTAATGCCCTCCTTTGTCCAATGCCAACAAGTGAGAGTGAGTAAAAGAGAGAAGACATGCCATGGATAACCAACTCATGGAGGGTATCCAATGCCGATTGGCCTTGTTCGACTCTCGAGGCAATGCCACCAATCAGAGTTCAATTGAAATGGAGCAATCCAAAATTGCACACATCATGACCCAATGCTGATAATGACTGGTGTTTTCAGATTTTGAGTTATTGGTTTTGGGTCACTTCATGCACCATTCCAAGCATTTGCCATTTTCATGCACCATGCCATGCATATTCTATTGATTGGATTGGGTGACCGATCGGAATTGGATGCCTCTAGAGAGAGAAGAACGCCGGTTCCCGAAGGGAACCGGCGTGAATAAAGTGTCTGTTCGTTCCACTACTAAGACCATGCCCACTGGACAAGGAATTAGTAAACTGGAACTACTTCCCTCTCTCGAGGGTAGACACTATGTAACAAGTAGCCAAGGAACCGCAAACCAACTGACGAGCCACTAACTAACCGACAAGGCAACAAACGAACCACCAATCAAGCAATTCGTCAAGAAACCTCAAAACCAACTAGTCATGAAAAATCAAGGCGGGGGAAAAATTTAAGGGGGGAGGTCTTGTGTATCGGGGAGGGCTTGATTGTTTTCGATTTTGCGTTTATGTAGGAGAATGGACATGGCATATTGAATAGCAATGGTGTTAATGTTTTTAAAGGAGGTTTTAATTGTTTCAATGGGTATTTTGAAGGTATCTTCAAGAGATTTCATAGATGGGATAAACGTGGTGGCACGAGCGCCGGATGTGATTACAATAAGGGGGTCGACCTTCCATCCGAGGGCGATGATGTCGTCAATAAGGGGTTGGTATTTATCTATTTTATTTTGGATTGTTTCCGGGGAAAATCTATCGTTGCAATACGTGAATTCAATGAATTGAATGGTGTATTCTTGGTTGATGTTATCGGGTGGTGGGTCATTATATGGTAAACCTTTAACGCAGAGGATATCCGGTTTGAGCCTAGCGTTGCAATGACATCTTTGGGTCATGCATGAGCATGGGAGTAGCCAAGGGGGGACCGTATTTTCTTGTGGATTGTTATTAAAAGTACCGGCGTTCATTAATATAAAACATCTCGATTTATTGTAGGAGGTGATTAGTTTTCGGACTTCCCATACCGCTTTATTATGTCTTTTAACAATTAGAGAGTGTATGTGGTGGTTTTGGCATTTGAGTAGGACATGGAGCCATGTGTCGGGGTCCGTTGAGGGGCATATGGGGCATGTTATGGATGGGAATCTTTCTATTCCAAAGAAGAGTTGTTTGCGAGCGTTTCCCATATATTGACCCGTACGGAATTTGATGAGGCATGTTATTTGCGAGTCTGGGATGATGGGGTTTTTCCAAAAATTTGTAGAGAGTTCATTGTCTATGTCGTTATTGTTAGTCCATTTTTCTATGTTAGGAATATTTTCTGAAATTGTGTCAAGGTTGTTGTAGAGGTCTTGTTTTTTGAGATATTTGCCCAAAAATCTAATTGGGCCTTTGTCGGGGGTATCTTCTTTGGAAGGCCAATCTTCTTTTTGAAAGTAGTATGGGGTGGCATGGGCATGTTCGTGTGGGTCTGTGGCGTTTTTGTGTGTTTTTTCTCGGCCTTCTTTTGCTAGTTTGTCTGCTTGTTCATTGCCATCAATGTTAGCATGGGCTCTTACTTTGTGGAGGGTTGTGATTTGTGTACGGTTTTGTAACATTTGGACCATTGATGTTAATATGGTTTGGTCGGGGTGGCTATTGTGAAGGGTAGGGTGTGTTATTTGAGTGTTAAGTAGGTAGAGTGCATTTATACAATCGGTGAATATATGTGCGGGTTCATCATTGTATTTTGTTGTGATGATTTGTAGTGTTTTGTGGATGGCCATGAGTTCTGCTCTGAGAATATTTTGTAGTCCATGAAGTCTTTTGGCTAGTTTAATTTCTTTGATAAAATTATATATGCCGTAGCCAGCTTTTTCTCTGCGCCAAGAGCCCGGGCTAATTTGTTCTGGTGGTTTGAAGGAGCCGTCGGTGTAATAACTGTGTGCGGGGTTAAATTTTGGTGTAGTATGGATTTGGTAGTCTGGAAGAGGGGGAGGTATGACGGAGTAGTTTAATGTGTTGTTGACATAGTTTAGTTTTGACCAGTTTTTACTTTTGTTTACAGGGGTTTGTATAGGTGTTGGTGGGGCCAGTTTTGTGTATAGTCGGTGTATGCCTAGATTGTTTGTTACGGAGGTAAGTTCCGCAAGTTGTTCTAGGGAGCCAAGGGTTTGATTTTGATGGTGGACGCATAGTATTTGTAATGTAGATGGCTCTATTCGGGGTTTTTTTAGCTCGGGTGGAATAGTAGGTTCTTCGTATGGTATTGTGTCGGCTTCGAATAGTGCAATGATATGGGAATCTGGGAATGGATTTGGATGTTGGTTGTTGTTTTGGTACCAATTACTGTTCGGTGCGATGATGATTGTTTTTGTGTTATTTGGATCGTGTTTGGCGGCAAGTCTAGCCCAATGTATGGCTTGATCCATGTCCTTCTCGTTGTGGGGGTGGGCTATGCCATTACCGGTCCATTTGTAGTCAAAGGCCTTTCCTAGGGATCCGAATATTTTGTCTCTTTCATGCGGTGAGTAGAATTTTTTTAGTTTGGTAGAACATGTGACTGGGGAAGAGAAGTATGATTGCTCGATATTAAAGGATGAGATCAGTGAGTCTAAAATGAGAGTGGGTATTGTGTATTGGGCATTTTTGAGGGGGTCAGTTTTTGGTATTCGGTATTTATACCTTTGGTAGAGCCATATTAGTTCGGTTTCAAAGGGTTGGGTCGTTGGTTCGATGTTTGTAGGAGTTTGTAATTTGGTATTATATTGATTCCATAGCCATTGGAGTCGGGTAACGGGGATGGTGTGTAAATGTCGGCCGTTTTCTTCGAATAGATGTGCATGATTGTTATCTATTTGAATTGTGTTTGAGGATGTAAGGATATCATTTTCGGGGTTGCATTCTGTTGTGTAGATGTTTAAGAGTGGGATAATTATGGGTGGTGTTACGGACCTTGAGTCTGAGAATTGTTCTTGGGGGTGGTGGGCAAGGATGATATCTGAGTATATTTTATTTTGGATCTTTTGGTAGTATTGTTTTAATTTTTCAATGTTATGTGTGGAGGTATTGGTGTCATGCCGTGGAAAAAGGTCTCTTTGGGGGAGCCATTTATTGTATGTATTATCATTATGTTGCCATTGGCATAGATATTTTGTGTAGGTATTTTGTATGTTATTTGTGTCTGTGTGTTGAATATGTTTATGGTTTATGATATTATTAATGGGGTATGTGGTAGGGTTTTTGGGGATGTATGTTGGGGGGCGGGGGTGGTATATATGTGGAGGGTTAGGGGGATTGGTTGGTGTGGGAATATTTCTTGGGATGATGTTATCGTTGAGGGTGATGAATGGATCTTTAAGTGTATGAGAGTATGGGTGTATGTTGCAAGGGGTATGACATATAGTGGGGCATGTTAGGTGGCAAAATAGTTGTTTAGCAACACTTAGGGCACTCTTTATTAGTTTAGATGGGGTGAAGTGGTAGGTTTTGAAGTCCTCATCGTTCATGATGTGTGTACCGTTGGGTAAGGTAATTTGGTTTAGCTCAAAAATATTTTTTGAGAGGAGTTTTTGTAGAAGCTTTTGGGAGAGTTGGGCATTGAGTGTGTTATGATTTAATGTTTCTTGGCGCCATAGTATTTCTAGTGTTGTAGGATTAGTGAGGAAGTTCGGGAGCGTACTTTTAAGGTGGGCTTTAGCTACATATTTTAATAAGAAGAATGTTCGTGTTATTGGTGATCTTATGCAGTCACTTTTTTTAATTCTCGGTATGTTTTCAGCGCCACCATATTGGGCAAGAACATAGTGAGTTAATCCATTATATATTTTCCCAAGTCTCCCTTTATCGTTTAAAGCATTTTGCAGTTGTTCGCCTATACATCGGAGGTAAGCATTTTTGAGGGAGAAGGCTTCAAGTCCAAATAGGTTATGTGGTAGTTGGGTTATTGCATTTGACATACATTTTGGTAATCCACATATGGTTTTTTGTATGGCTATTATTTTTTTGTCAAGTTTTTTGATAGCTGGCATAGAGTATGGTACACCGTAGAAACTGTATGCCACACCTGGGCGTAATACGGTATCAACCATTTTTATTTTTTGTTTCATGGTGGCCGGGCATGTTGTTAGTTCTTTGCATTGTTTGATGAGTTTCGTCGTTGTGGTGTGGATTTGGATTTTCCATTTTAGTGAGGGAACAAGGTTTGTGCCTAAGTATATGTATGGTTCATTTTGGTGTAGTATGGGGATCGGTTGATTGCGGTAATTGATGTTCGAGGCTTGCATTAGGGCTTTGAAAGTGGTAGGATTCAATTTGGATTTGTTTGGGCATCCGGTAGCGGCACATTTTGGGACACCTACGTCCATACCGGCCCATTTACAATATCTATCAATTTTATTTAGTTGTATTTGGATTGATTTGATTTTGTTAGTTATGGTGGCTAGGTCATCCGCATATGCGGCAGAGTTTATTATGACCTGTGATGTGCCAAAAGTGTATCCGTAATTTCCTCTTTCGAGCCATCTGAGTAGTGGTTCTAGAAATATAATGAATAGGTATGGGCTAAGGGTATCCCCTTGTATAGTTCCTCTTTGGATGGGTATAGGTTTTGTTTTCCCAAAGTGTTCACCGGTATAACATGTAAATGATTTAGAATAGATGTTTCCAACAAGTGTAGTTGCATCTTTTGGGTAACCAAGGTCCATCATTATTGCTAAAAGTCGGGCATGGTCAATTGAACCAAAGGCATTTTTGAAGTCCATGTATAGTATGTATATATCTTGGTTAGTAAACTTTGCGTCTTCTAGTGCGGCTATTATAGTTTGTATTTGTCGTGCGGTACTTCTCTCTGCTCTAAATCCTTCTTGACTATCATGTAGGATTTTGAATTTTTCGCCGTATGAGGATAGTATGGAGGTGAGTGTACTGGTAAAGAGTTTGTATATTGTGTTAGCTAGTGCTATTGGTCTATGGTTGGGTAGTATGGACGGGTCGCCTTTTTTGTATAGTAGAATTGTTGTACTTAATTTCCATGAGTTTGGTATCTGTTTTTGTTTATAGCAGTGGGAGAAGAATAGAAATAATAGCTTGTGAAATCTTGGAGGCATGTTTTTGAGTATTGAGTTTGGTATGCGGTCTGGGCCTGGGGCTTTATTGTTTCCAAGATTTTGAAGGCATGTGTCGTATGTGGCTCTGTTGAGGTATTTATGTAGTGGAATTTCTGGTTCGCCTCGTTTGTCAAGGGTATATCCGTCCAGGTCGTGCCAAGGGTATTGGCGTATTGCACATGTGCATTCTATTGTATGTTGTGGCTGATAATTACATGTTGGTACTGTTGGTCTATTGGTTTTTGTTTGTTGGTTGAATATTTCATTCGCAATGTCTTCGGGGCTGGTTAGAATATTATTATATTGATTTTTGATACAATCCATTGGTGGGGATTCAAGGTTTTTGAAGACTTTTTTGTTAATTTTTTTGGGGCTGATTTCGTATAGTTGTCTGTATTTTGATATGGCTTTTTTAATGTTTTCTTTTGTGTATTTTGTGATTATTTTCCTGGCTTGTATGTTGGCATTTTTTGCAATTATCGCGATATCTTTTATCCATGTATCGTGGGGAAAGTCCGGAGGCGGCGGGATAGGGATTTGGATGTGTTGTATAGTTAGTAGTTCGTTGTGTATGGGGTGGTTACGCCATTGGGGGTTGTTTTTTACAATTCTAATGGTTTTACGTATGGTATGGTATGTGGTTAAGTGTTGTTTCCACGTTTTAGAAAGTTTGCGGGGTAGATACCCGCCTTGTTGGGAGGATCTATTTGTCATTTGGGGTATGGGGTGTGCTCTACAAGTTTGTTCTAGTGTATCAGATATTTTATTGATGAGTTTGTCTAGAGAGTGGCATGCTTCTTGCCATTGTGCTTGTGTTAATTGACTATTATTTTCAAGAGTGTTGATGAGAGAGTCTATTTGTACAGAATTTTCTTCGAAAAATTTTGTGTTGAATTTTTCTATCTTGGTTTTTGGGATGGGGTTGAGTATGCGTATAGTGTCTTTGTTTGGGATTGTAGGAGTTCTACTAATTAGTGTGTTATTTGGGATGTGCAACTGTATGGGTGAGTGGTCCGAGTTGAGAATAATATCTTTGTTTGTTGTGGAGGTGTATTGTGTATTGTTGTTTGTATTTATATAGAATCCATCTATTAGACTCCAATCACTATAATTGTAGCCACCTTGTCTAGAGAATTGTGTATTGGTATTGATGTAAGTGAAGTTTAAGTTTTCTGTGAAGCGGCGCCATTGGTAATCAATGTTTTGAGGGGGGGTGTGATGGTTTCCATTTTGGCGGCCAATTAGCGCTATGTCTCTATTGAAGTCTCCACATAATAAGTATGTATGATTAGGATGATTATTAATATGGGATGTAATAGTGTTTTGTATATCTAAGAGAAATCTAGTATCTTCGGGATGGGATGGCATATACATGTGAAAGATTAACCACGGTTGTAGTGGGTGATTAGTGATTTTAATTATTTGAATGTACGGTGATATGTGCATTGGGGTAGGGATTTTATTGATGTTGCCTGGGAATGTATATTTTTTGTGTATTAATGTAAGGAGGCCACCGCGGCCCGGTGTGTATGGTCTCCGTTGTTGAATGCATCTAGTAAGTGCATGTGTATTGTTGAAGATGAGTTTATAATTTTGAAATATATTTTGTATATATTTTGTGGATTTTGTGGTGGATGTTTTTGTTTCTTGTATAACTATTATGGCCGGTGGTGTGTCTGTGTATGTGACTAAGGTTTGCAAGCTAGGAAGAGCAGTATTAAGGGATGAAGCATTCCATGTAATTATGTTTGTGTTTTCGGCGTTTGAACTGTTATTATGGTGTTGTGGAGGAAGGTAGGAAGGTGGAGGGGGCGGATGGGTATATTCAGGTATGGGGTCGAAACATTTTAGTGATTCATCAATAAGTTTGTTAGGGAGGTAGGGGAATTTTTGTTTTATTATTATGTTAGATGGCGGTATGGTTTGATTATGTATAAAGTCGTACAGTTCTTCATGTATTGAGTTTCCATGTTTTATGATACTTTGGTTCTCTTCGAGAAATTTTGTATAAGGGTGTGGTGTATGAATATGTCTTTCAGGTGGATTTTGTAAGTTTGATAAGGTTCGTAATAGTGTGTTAGTCCATGTAATTGTATTATGGTTTTGTACATTTAAAAGATGGTTACATTCGTCTATGTTTGGGTGAGTGGTGATTATTAGGGCATATAGAATATGTGTTGGTGGATGCATATTTTTTTGTAGTATATATTGGGCAATATTTGGGTGTGTTGTGTTATATAGTTGATGTAGTGTATGTGTGGGTTTTAAAAGGGGGGCAAATGTTTGAGAAATGTGTTTGTATTCCGGTTGAAGTTTTATGGAGTTTGGTATGAAATAAATTTTTGCGTTCTTCTTATGTGTTGTAGGATGTGTTTTTAGTATGTTAGGCATGGGTCCTGGGTTGGTTTCTATATCTCCACTTTGTAGTAATAGGGTTTTGTAATATGAGGGTTTAATGTGTTGTTTTAGTTTTATTGTTTTGTGTATGTGTTTTAGGTATTTTTTAGTTTTTGTTTTCATGGTTGTAGTATTTTTGTTTATGTATTTGTGTATGTTTTTGTTTGTGAAATTTGTTGTGGTTTTGTATTTTCTTGTGATTTCGAGCTTTGTATACGGGTGTGTATTTTTGATGGTGTTTGTGTGGGCTTGTGTATATTTGTTTGGATATTTTTTTGTGTGTGTCTTTGCGGTGGTGTATAAGTGGGTTTTTGTCTGCGGGTGTGGATGGGTAGTTGTGTGTATATGCTTGCGTGTGTATGTAGTATGTGTATATTTGAGTTTATGTGTGTGTGTTTGGATGCATGGGTGTGTTTGAGTGGATGTGTGTTCATATGTATTTGTGGATTTTTCGTATGTGTTTGTAATTGTGTTTAAGTGTGCAAATGATTGTGTGTTTGTTTTGATGTATTTTTGTGCATGGATGTGTGTGGGTGTGGATGTATTTATTTTTGTTTTTTGGGGAGAGTATGTAATGATGGCGGTTTTTTTGTTTGTGGTTGTGGAAGGTGTGTACATAGAGGGGTATGTAGTATGATGAGTGTTTACATTGGTTGGAGGTGTGTGTGGGAGTAGGATTGATGTGTTATGAGTCGTTGTGTGAGTAGTGTTTGTAATGTAGGGATGTAGTAGGGGTGTATGAGTGTTGAGTGTGTGTATTCCATATGTATTTTTCAAAGAGATATTCATACCGTAATGGTATATGCATTTCCAAAGTTTATAGATATGTGGAAAAATTCCCCAAGGCCAATACATGTGATCACCATGTGGTCTCCAAGTCATGTGTTTAGTTGTGGATGAGTGATAGTAGAAGTATATAGTATGTCTAGCATAGGAGGTGGGTAGTGAAGAAGGTGTATAGACTATGGTGAGGCTAGAGTGTACTGTGACTATAAGAGTAGAATGATATATCGTTATTGATGGCAAATAAATGAAAGAGTAGGGATTCTGGGAGTCTATATCTATTTTGAGAGGTGTGGAGGGTGTAAGTGTCATAACTATTGGGGTATTAACTATCATATTGTAGTGTAAAGGGGAGAGTATACTAGGGGAGATAGTGATTTCAATGAGTAGGTGAGTGCACGAAGAGAGTTGGGAGATGTAGGGGAGGGAGGTGACAACCTTGTTCACCCATGTGTTGCCACATTGGTGATTTTTTCGACTGTAGTCCTTGGTCAATCCACGTTTGAGTGGTCTTCTAAGGCTGGAATAGTTGGAGGCCGCGATCCTGTGATTTGTTGCATGGCCATCAGTGCAGAGGCCATCAGTTGTTCGACATTTGAGAGCTTCGCCTGTAACTCACTGGTGCGGTTATCGGTGTAGGCCTTTGTATCTTTGATGATGTCCTCTCTGAGGGTGGAGAGCTCCTGACGCAGTCTCTTGTTGCCTGCATCTATAATGGAGGTCATTTCTGACCTGGTAATACTAGCAGGAGCAGGGGTAACTTGGAGGGACTCTACTGTATTTACGAGGGCTTTGTTGATGTCATTAAAGCCCCACTTCTCCAGTAGTGCGGTGGTGGGTGGGTCATCACCTTCAAGGCTGCGGCGGTGGGGAGAAATCTCCACTTGATGTCGTCCTATAGTGAATGTCTTGTGTAGAAACTGGCGGTAGATGATAGGGTTAGGAAATTGCACGTTGGCACTACCATTGTGCATTCCTCTCTGCTGCCTGTGGAACCATAGGGAGATGACATTCTTGGCCTCAAAGGTTTTATGGATAGCATTCGTGGTTTCTGCCACGTTCATTAAAATGGGGAGTTGGGAGAGGGTAACTGTCAATGCGTCCTTCTTGGCTCTATCTGCGGGGGAGAGGCCACCAGAGCTACTAGCACGTGCTGGTATCATCTCGTGGTGTGTGGTGATCTGGTGAAGCTCAAACTTCTTGGCCTGTTGTGGGGTTGGGGCGACTATAAAGGCGTGTGTCTCTTCTTGTACCTTCTGCACGTCTGTAATCTCAAATTCCAAGTTTCTCGAGAAACTATTTGTCACCACGTCCTGGAAGAGGGTGTGGGCAGCCATACCTTTAAGGGTCTCGCTCTTGATTCGCACTGATAAGTTCTTCCGGGCCACTGCGTGGAAAGTTTTACACACTTTCCCTAGGGAGGCTTGTCCTAAAGGGTCCAGATGGAGGATAAAATATCTAGTACCTCGAAGAAGGGCAATAGCATCTACCTCTGGCCTGAGGAGGTGTAACTTGATGATACCGGACCATATACCCCTTTGTCCCTCTTTTTTGACACCCTTACATAAAACGGCGATAGGGTCCATGAGGTTGGTGCCTAAGGGGATTTTCATGTATTCAAGCCTTGCTAGGGCTAGTCCCTTCACATCGTCATGGTGCATGGGATGTGGTGGCAATTCGAAGTGAATTGCCACATGAAAGTCGTAGGAAAGTCCAGTGATAGGGCTTGTAGGGATGTCAAAGGGTACCTGTGTCAGGTTGTAGTGTTGGCCCTCGATGTTGTCGCTGCGTATTGAAGAGTATAAGAGTTGTGGTATCCTAGGATAGGCCACATTAGCGCTGATGGCCTCCTCTGCTTCTTCTTTGGGTACTCCACGAGTGATCATGTCTCTAACATTCTCTCCACTAAATAGGGGCTCCTGTCCTGCATCTATGGCAAGTTTTTCCATAGTGGGGAAGCCTAACCAAAATCGAAATGATGAAAGGTCAGGGATGGAGACTTGAATGGTGGAATAGCTACCTCTAGCTTTCTTGGATGGGGTTGGGCCTCCGCTTGCCTTTGATACTAAATCTTCAGCTGTTGTGATCTTTAAAACTCCTGTGTGGGGGTTTTCGGTGTCCATGGCGTCCATAGTTGGTGAAGGATGTTGATTTGGAGTTTCTGAACTAAGGTTTTCTAGTGGTTCTTCACTATTGATCCTCCAATGTACTTCTACTCCTCTATTCTTCTTTTCGATGGCTATGCGAGGAGTGGATTGGCACCGTTTTCCAAGGTTTATGCAATTTTGACGGGCTCTACTAGTGGTGGTGAGGTAGAGGGTTGAGTGTAAGGGGAGCGAGGTTGGGGAGAGGGTGATGGGAGGAAGTAGGGGGAATAATAGAGGAAGGGGGAGGTCCCAACTTGAGGGAGAAGGAGGTTGTAAGAGGAGATTAGGGTGTTTATGGAAGGTCGCAGGGGGAGGAGGAGGTCGTAGAGGTTTAGGTAGGGAGGTCGCAAGGGAAGGGGGATTGGAAAAAGTGGGATGATGCCAGCCTGTTGGGGACCGTTGGGGTCTGGGGGTCGTAGGTTTTAGTAGGGGGGGTCGGGTCAGGGGGTCGAGATAGGGGGGCAGCAGGGGAGTCGGGACAGTGGGGGAGTCGGGATAGGGGTAGGGTCGGGACAGTACTAGAGTCGGGTTAGTAGGGGTGTCGGGGGAGTCGGGCCAGCTAGGGGGTCGGGCTAGCTGGGGAGTCGGGACAGTGGGGGAGTCGGGGGGTCGGGACAGTAAGGGAGTCCGGTCAGTGGGGGAGTCGGGGGGTCGGGTCCGTATAGGAGTCGGGACAGTGGGGGAGTCGGGGGGTCGGGACAGTAGGGGAGTCCGGTCAGTGGGGGAGTCGGGGGGTCGGGTCAGTATGGGAGTCGGGACAGTGGGGGAGTCGGGACAGTGGGGGAGTCGGGGTAGTAAAGGGGTCGGGACAGGAGGGTCGGGGGGTCGTGGGTAGTAGGTCGGTTGGTAGGGGGGAGGTCGGTAATTCGAAGGTGTCGCAAGTCGCTGTGTGTGTCGTTTCTCCTTGTGTGTATCTCGTCTCGACGCCTGGTCTTGATGGTGCTCTTCTTCTGTTCTCCTTGCGCGTGCTTGCCTTGTTCCTTGTCCTTTTTCTTGCTCGTCTTTATTGAGTTTGTCTCTGTTCTTGACTCGTTTCTTGCTCCTGGGTCTTGTCTGCCTCGCTCTCTGTGCTTGTTCGTGTTTGTCTCTGTTGTTCCCTGTTTGTGTTCGTCCCTGTTGCTCCTTTGTCGTCTGTGTCGCAGGGGTCCGTGTGCGTGGTCTATGACGTTGGAAGTCCGTGTACGTGGTCTGTCTGCCTCCTTGTGTGTCTTGTCTTCCTTCTTGTCTGCGAGGGCTGGGGTTTACAGAGAGTGTAGGGAGCTGGCTGGGGTGTGGGGAGGGGGAACCTGTTGCGGGGGGAGCTAGGTTGCATATAGGTTGGAGGAGAGGGAGGGAAGGGAGGACGCTGCAAGCTGTGGGAGAGAGGGGGCACCTGTTGCGGGGGGGGAAGGGACTATGGAAGAGATTACGGAAAGACGAGGGTTTAGCGATAGTACTCACCTGATTTGACCTTGTCCTTGTTTGTTCACGTTCGTGTTGTCCTTGCCAATGAACTGCGATTGCTTGCCTGCTGATCTTCGGTCGCAAATCTCCTTCAAATTGCTTGACTTTGCTGCTGATGCTTGGTACGGCTATGCTTGTGGTGCAGATTGTTTGTGGGTGCGCGTGGAGAAGCTCCGGTTTGGTGTTGTAGGGTTGCTGATTCTCCGTAGTTAGATCTAGATCTGAGAAAAAAATCCAGCGCTTCGGCGTGCAGTCTCGAGGTAGATCTTTGAGACTTGTTATGTTGAACTCCACTTCAGAGGTTGTTATGTACTGCTGAACTTCAGATCTGGTATACAGCTCTCTCAAACAATTGATGTCAGAGTTGTCGTGTAAAGTGTATATGTGCTTAACAAAACATGGTGACAATGTGTGGATAACAGTGGTGAAGCAAGGAAAGGACAAAAAAGTGTAAGGGAGGTGAGAGGTAGCCTGATGTGGTGCGGTGTTGATGCCTTGCGGCGACGGTGGGGCGGTCTTGTCGTCAATCTTGTTTGCTTGTGCACCTGGGTCGGGGAGGAGGAGGGAGTATGTGGTAGGAAGCGGATTCAGTTAACCTATTCTCCGATCTGAGATTGAGTGACCTTGTGGGTAAGATTGAAACGGCCAGATCTCTGCTCCAACACAAGTGTCCCTAGCTTCAGATTCCTCACAGCAAGATCTTGCCACCACCTCTCCACCCTCAATCCACAAACCCCAGATCTAAAGAATTATGAGCCTTCTCAACACACATACTCTGCGTTCCACTTCTAACCACATGCCAACCACTTAGACTCACGCAGGCTCAACAACAGGGCCAGCCACCTCCTGTTGTGCGTGATCTAGGGTTTTGCATCTAAGTCCCTCCTCTCCCCTCACCAGGAAATGCGGAGCTCTACTCAGTGTTCATCTCCCCCGTGCCTGTGGGTGGCGGATGCCTCTACCTTAGTATGGAACTACTCTCTCTTCTTGAGGGTAGACACTATGAAACGACTAACCGAGAACCAAAAACCAAAAAGAGCCACAGGGCTCGATTTCAAGAGGTGATCTGCAAATATTAGATGGATGTTTCTTAAGAGGTTTTACAGGGTTTTATCATGTATTACTAGAAGAGGTTGGTTATTTTCGAGTTTTAGTTTGTGTAGAAGTATGGACATTGCATGTTGGATAGCAATGGTGTTGATTTTTATGAATGTCTTTTTAATTGGATTAATGGAGATATTGAATGTTTTTTCGAGACTTTTTAGAGAGGGGATAATAAAGGTAGTAGCTCTAGTTTCAGCGGAAATGATAGTAAGGGGGTCAACTTTCTATCCAAGGGCTGCAATGTTATTAATAAGTGGTTGGTATTTATTAACTGTGTTTTCGATTGTTTCTAGAGAAAATTTGTCATTGCACTATCTGAATTCAATAAATTGGATAGAAAGGTTTGTATTTATGTGGTCTTGTGGGGGGTCTATGTATGGTACTCCTTTGACGCATAATATGTCTGGTTTAAATGTGGCATTACAGTGACATCTATGAGTTCCACATGTGCATGGAAGTAGTCATGAAGGAAATGTATTATCTTATAGTTTGTTGTCAAATGTTCCGGCGTTCATATGTATAAACACCCTTATTTATTGAAGGATATTATTAGTTTACGGATTTTCCATACCGCTTTGATGTGCTTGTTGACGATTAGGAGTGTATATGATGGTTTTGGCATTTGAGGAGTACGCGTAGCTATGTGCCCGGGTGACACTGGTAGCGACAATATTCTACATGTATTATGTCATATTTGAACATAATAAAGGCCTCTTTACACCAAAGAAGTTTGGATTTGAGCCTGAAAAGGTGGAGGGCTTTAATTGGAAGGTAGCTATGGTACCTCCCTTTTCAGTTTACACCAAATCAAACTTGGGTTGTAGCCCAATTTTTTTTTTTCAGTGGATAAAAATCCTTGTTGGAATCCCACATGGCTGGAGTCGATTATGACTTCTTGAACCTAAGTATAGTATTTGTTGAGAAGGTCTCGGAGGTACCCAATCCTAAAGTCTAGGAGGAAATTCAAGGAGACTTTTTCAACCAATCATTTATATTTGTTTATTGCCTTTTTGGGCTGTTTTTGGTTTGAATTTTTTTTTGAGGAATTTTTTTTCTATTCACACTATCACCCATAGGTGGAAGTTACCGTTTACTGCTCATTATTGAAAAGTGCAACGTCTCATTTTTTTGGAGCCTCAAATTTTAATTTCTTTCCGGAGTTTGTAATTGATGATAGAAAAAACGTTTGCTCATTTTGGCATCTCTTTGAATTGCTTGTGTATTGTGATTGTTGTATTAACAACAATTTTTTTGAATTTGTCGTGCAATGGAAGGAGGGAATTCTCAAGAAGTTGAGTCAAGTGAGCCTTAGATTTTTAGCTAGTAATTCAATTTAGATGATGGGCTCCCCTTCTATCCCTCAAACCCATGGTCAATTCTTGAAACCAAGTGCATTTCAAAGTGAGGGCAATAGTTTCTCTCAATCTTCGTAATTTAGATTGCCGTGTAGTGATAGTGAGGAGTAGGAGTTGAATATCAACCTCTACCTCAAAAAATATTCTTACAATCAACAATTGTTATATTCTTCCACTTTTTTGAAGGCGTAATTTTTCTCACAGCCTAAGGTTTTCAGAGTTGTTGGGAAGAATTTATTGCTAGAAGTGAAGAAAGAAGGAGAACAGAAGGTTGTTTCTAAGAAGCTTCTTTGGTAGAGGTCCAACAAAGGCTAAAGGAGAGGAGAAGGGAGCAAAGACGAGCAAGAAATTTGAAGAGAAGGAATGTTTAGAAGAAGGTGAGAAGGATGAAAATGATGACAACTTATACTAGAAAGATGAAGAAATATTGATATTGATTGTTGTGCATGGAAAATGGGCTAAAGAATTTTCAATAGCAGCCAAAAAACAAGGTATGTACTGAAATGCATGTCATTTATAGATTAGAGCTTCAACACCTAGGTATATTGATGATTTTTTTACTTAGCCTAAAATGTTTGTCCAAAAGTGAGGTGCCTTTTGGTGCCTTTGTCTTTGACTGACGGGCTGAAAAAGGCCAATTAGGCCCCATATGAGACACCCCTTTCCCCCATTAAATCTATAGACTAGCCGTGGCTTGGAAAAAAACATGCCACCATCTGAGCTTGAATTAGAGAGCTCTTGTTTACAAGGATGTCGTATAATGAAAGATCGATAACCACAACAGATCGAGAGTCCCAACCAACATCAAATAAACAAAAAACAAACACTAAAACAAATATACGTAGTATATCCTCAAGTAATAACTAGTGAATCACTACAATAGTCAAGCGTCTCGCACTCCACAAAAAGAAAATCAACGAGTGCAAGCAGTATAAGAGAATGCGGAGCCTTCACTAATGATAAACAATCACTTACAAGCAAAGGAAACCACTAAATACTCTCTAACTCACTCACAAAGCTTGATTGGACATAGACGTCAAGTCAAGGACATGTGCGGCGTTACTCGCACACTCACACATTCATAAGTGAATGGAAAACATCCATGGATGAATGTGGTGCCGCCGTACGTCCCTAAACTCGTAGATTAACAACAAACTAATCTATATTAAAACATTACGATGCGGAGAGGCCCCCAACGCCATGTCTCGTAACACTTGTCATGTATAGAAAGATTGATAACCACAACATATCAAGAGTCCTAATCAACATCAAATAAACAAAAAACATATACTAAAACTAGTATATGTAGTACAACTTCAAGTGCCCTCCCTAGCGAATAAATGGACCCACTATCGAGCTAGGACAAACCAACACTAACAAGACTAAACGCCACGGTGATGTTGTTACAACAACTGTACGCATCGAATCAGAGATGTCGCCCGTCGCCAAATCAATAGGCATATAGAGAAGTAACAATGAGAGGGTAGGTCGGGTGCAATGTGAGCCCCATTTTTAATTGCCTTAGGCATCTTTGTTGCCAATCCCTTGGTCAATCTCTACGTTGCCTATTCCTAAATAAAAACTAGGAACTTCAAGTGGATGACAATGCACCACACAGTGATAAGTCCATGAGGAATTCAAGTCGTTTCATCGCGTGAAATGTGGCTCAAAGACCTTCGACAACGACGGTAACTCCAATCCGCCGGCGGTAGAGTAGAAAGAGATGGCATCAAGCAAGCCATATGCCAACCACGCTGGCACTGGTCTCAAAGCACACTATATGAAAACCATGTTTTTGATGTCATCAAGGCTGCTTCGTGTTGTGTTTTCTGTAATGTCACACGTCAAGCGGAAAATCTTTACAGTACCTTGAATTTAGTTTGACGTTGCATTAAACGTGTTCTCGTTAAAGACGAAACGCGGTAATGTCACCATAGAGAGGGACTTTTTTGGTGACGTCCAAAAAAACGTGGTCACGTCAAAGTGCAACGTCATAGAAAACGTGGGATGTCCACGTCAGCCACTACTTTTATTTTCATTGTAGCATGACTGCCGACCGCTATCCGGAAGAAAAATTTAGAAAATGGGCACCTCGTCTACATAGGTAGGCAGAAACTTCGTAAGCATCGGTGCAAAAACACATCCACAGACCTTCGCCATCACCATCACAATGTGCTCTAATTCACTATATGAAAACAAGGGTTTCTGGGACGTCAAAATGAACGGGCATTTTATCGATATGGACGTCAAAAGGGGCATTAACTAAAACCCGAGGTGTTTACGTGCCCTGGACATCCAAGAAAATCGGCGTGATGTCCCAAGAAACGTGTAAAAGTTTTTGGGACATCCAAAACGACGAGGTCTTTTCAAGGGCCTGGAGCGTGCTATTTGGCATCCAACTTAGCGCCACGTGGGATTTTTGAAAATGGGCAGGAACACGTCACAATGTTTTTCATCCATGACATGTCCGCCGATGTGGCACCGGCTGATGTGGCGCCCATTCTCGGATGTTGTTCGTTGCTGATGATGTCCTCCTGGACATCATACAGAACTACAGAATGTCTACGTAGACGTACAAATAGACGTTTACCTCGACGTCTACGTTTTTGTCATTATTTCATGGGGTGTTTCCCGGGACAATCTTTGTGCACAATTTTGTTTGTGGGGTTGTAATTATAGACATCCACCTGATAAAAACGACGTCCTACTAAATATTGTTTGTGTTCAAGGAATGCAACGGTGACGTCTACAAGTTTGTGGCAACCGGTTTGCTTTAGACGTCACCGGAAACGAGAGAACGGATGAGTACTGTAACATATATATGAACGACTTCCCTGACGTCTATATGGACAAGCGTGTGGATTACATGCACAAGCGTATGGATTACATGACACGTCTATTTCGACATCTTCAGTGCACATGTGAATGTCCTAGATGACGTCTTCACGAACGTCAAAGCAGGCGTCTCCTTCACTTCTTCTGACTTCCATCACCCTTATGCGCACGAATACGAAGGTCAGAATCAAACTTGGGCATACATTTGCAACCAATTCAACCCCCTTCTAAGCCAAAACCAAAGGCATCCACACATTAGGAGGGAAAGCAAGCCCCGAGCATGTTGAACTGACCTTTGGAATTCGCGGTTTAGAATGTCCCACCACCTTTGCTGGGGCCGCTTTTATGATCGCCGAGGGGGGGAAGTAACGACTCCGTAGACGTCCGCACGCACTCAACACACACACTTACACACCGCACACACAACCTCACGCGCACATACACACATCTAAGTCTCACCTACACACACCTGAAACTACAGAAAT